>JAVLVB010000082.1:880608-891948 GCA_032876305.1 Orestias chungarensis | reverse complement strand
TGTTTGACTCATGTGAGCTTAAGCGGGCCGCAAGCCAGTGGTTCTAGCAATTACAGCAAGTCATCCAAGTCCATGTGTTTCTGTTTCACCTTGTTGGTTTTAAAAGAGGAACAGATGTTCTGGAGCAATCCAGAAAGTTTCACTTTTGTCTCATCAGAAAACCTTTAGTGTCTTTCTTATTGTGCCTTTGAGCTTCGTGTTGTTCTCTTGTTCATCCAAACTCCTGGAGGAGACGTTCGGGTTTTTCCTCTGTTCCGTGTTTTTGGTCAATTCTTACTGTGATTTTCTGGAGAATGCCTTAAAAAATAACTTCAGAACCTCTGTCAGGCTTCATTTACAATCAGAAATGTTCAAATCAAGGATTATGTTCTGCTTTTAGGGATCTCTAAGCATACTTTGTTGTCATACAGGTTATATTTAAATGTTTTCTCTAGTAACATAACACAGTACCTTCAATATGTTTTTATTGCATTTAATAATAAAGTAAGATATTGTTTTATAAAACATATATAATGTCCTGAAAGCTGATATAATATTTGCTATATACTGTGAAACTCAGCGCCTTTCAGTTTACTTACAAGTGGTGTTTTGTCGCCATCTAGCGGTCATATTAGAAACCAGCTAATAACTGCCTTGACTGATCCCCATTTAATACCCAATTATCAAACATGTTGTTTATGTTTTGGTTACCAGTCAGGATTAGAAAATTTAAGATATTGTTTCACCTTAAATTTAGGATTGAGTTTTATGTGTTTTCATGAATGGAAAAATGTGATATCTGGAAAATATCTTTGACATGGAGTCACAACATCGCAGGAAATGTGGGTTGTAATCAGAAATTATTTCTTTCTTCTTTGGTTTCTTAGTTTTTTAAAATCCGATCGTCTTGTAATCTTCTAAAATGATCTTGATCCATTGTTCTTTAAGGGCTCTGAATGAGTTTTAAAGGTGTTTCTGTGGTTTTGGCAGATTTTCCCCTCATTATTAGATCAGTTTATGCTTCTGGGACACTACATTTGTGGTTTGTGAGAAAACAAAGCAGATATAGGACAACCAGAACAATCCAACACAGTATTTCTGGGTTCCACCAATCCCCAGCTTCAAAAATCCCAGATTTAGGATTGATCTACAAATCTTTAGGTTATCTTTGGGGTTTCCTCTGACCCCTCACACTGGACATTTGACCCCAATGAACACCAGACATCTCAGTACAGACATGTGCAGTCCTCTGGAAGTCCAGCTGAGATGAAACACAGCAAATAAGTGATTAATTACTGTATGATAATTGAACAAAAAAGTGGTTGCCCTTTAACTTTAGATAGTAAAATGATAAAATTGATACTTCAGAGAGAACAAACTAAAAACATCCTCATTCCACTGTTGCTAAACGTTTTTCTGAAACATTTGTGTTTGGAAGCAAAAGGCATCAAATACAATTATTATTCAAACAATTTTGTAGATCCAATTTCTTTAAAAAAAATCAATATTAAGAGGGGAAATAGACGCTTAAACATCTGCAGCTCCTGTCTGCGTAATTCTGACAGCCGACACCAAATATCCCAGTTAAATGAAAGAGGATCAAGAGGGTCGATCAAGAGGGTCTTTGTGTATTTGATGGACTTCCTGCCGCGTCGATGCTGTGATGCAAGTGAACCCTCCCCCCCCCCTGCTGCTGCTGAGGAAGAGGAGGAGCAGGAGGAAGAGGAAGAGAGGACGCTTTGTGTTCCTCGCTTTAAACACCAGCAGATGAAGACGACGATGATGAGGAGGAGCGCTCTTCATCCCCGTCTGTAGAGACACCAGGCTGGGGGCGGGTCCCCCTCCGATTTAAAGCGGCGATTCCTCCAACATGCCTCCCTCTGGTGTCTGGACGCTACGATGAGAGGAGACCGCATGGATCTGATCTGGAGGATCCTCGCAGCGCTCAGCCTCGACTGCTTCAGAGAGTCTTCTTCATCCAGGTGAGCGAGGCCTCCTCCAGCTCCCATCCCTGGAGCCTCCAACGTCGCTTTGAGTCGCCACATAACCCCTACCTGCATAAGAGGGCTTTGAATCCTAGTTCTCTGCTGAGAAACATGATGGGGAAAATGATTCACTCTCAGCCCTTCACTTCTGAGCTGCGGTGACAGCAGGTCTCCTGAGTGGCCCTCACTTCTTTCTCCTGAGTGGCCCTCACTTCTTTCTCCTGAGTGGCCCTCACTTCTTTCTCCTGAGTGGCCCTCACTTCTTTCTCCTGAGTGGCCCTCACTTCTTTCTCCTGAGTGGCCCTCACTTCTTTCTCCTGAGTGGCCCTCACTTCTTTCTCCTGAGTGGCCCTCACTTCTTTCTCCTGAGTGGCCCTCACTTCTTTCTGCTCTGCGTCAGTCAGTTTGAAATGAATCTTTAGATTCTGCTTGCAGCCTTCCAGAAGTGTTGAGGTTTTTTCTCTGTGAGCCACCAGAGCATCGAGCTGGTTTAGCATCTGATCTCTAACAGGTTGCAGCTGCTGCAGCCTTTTAACGAGGAAACATCCACTCCCACATCTAAGCGTTTTAAAAATGCCAGCAGTCAGTTTACTCTTGTGCAACCTGCCTGGAACTCCACCCTGACTGGGATGTTTCAGGTCAGACCAGTTTTCTTTTTAAACCTTTTGGAGCAGATCCCTTTCTAGATCTGGTTTATAGCACAAGATCCTCCTTTGGAGCTTCACCATCTGTGAATGTCAGATGGCATCAAACGTCCAACATCTGAGGCAGAAAACATCCAGAATGACCCAAAATTTCAGTTTCTGATGAATTATTCAGCAAAATTTGACTCTGATTATTCTTATTTAGAAAATTGATGCTCATCAATTACATAAATGTGGTTTGGAGTTGGCATGAATGTTTTTCTTTGTCATTTATTGTTGATAAAAATGCATCATAGCTAACAGGAGTTTCTTTTTTAAACAAACCTAAATAATCTGATTTGTTTTAAATGTCTTGGTAAAATCAAGAGATGAAGGATAATAAATGTCAGAAACCTTTGATTTTGGAGTTATTTTGGTTAAAGAGAAGATGCTAAATGAACCTGCTAGTATGTAAAATGAGAGATGTGTCACAGATTCGGCCGTTTCTGTCTCATCATCCTGACCTTTCACAGATGCAACCCTCATTTCCAGCTCTACTTTTCAACTACCTCTATAATTAAAAGTGTCTTTTTCATTGAAGACAAATACTCTTGTTTAAATATGGCTGAGATATTTTTACATTTTTTAATTTATCCAAAAAAATGGCTTTTAATCTTTAGGGTTCACTTCTCTAACCAAAAATAATATTTTTGCTTGTCCACTTCAAAGTGTGAAGTTCTTCATATGACTCTGGTCCTATGGTGGCAATTAAAAGTGAAGTCCTGCATGATCATCAAACAATAAAAACAGGTTGTATTAGGCAGGTGAGATGCAGACATGGAATATAAGAGGGCCAATATTTGAACCTTGAGGAACCCCCAAATACGATGGTTCTTTAAGATTTATATTTGCTAAAGGATGCCAAATTATTATTCTAAGATTTGAACTTTTACCAAACACAGTAATGGAAAAAGACAACTATGAAAAATAAATATAGGTTAATGTTCAGACGAGTTTAAATGGTGAATAAAAACATGGACATTTTGAAGTGTTTGTTAGGCACACATCCACTAAAAACGTTAGAAACAACATTCTATCACTAAAATTACCTTTTTAAAAGGATCAGGAAAATACTTTTGACTATCAGTTCTGAAAGCATCACTTATTTGTTCATCAAATGTAAATTTAGGTAGAAAAAAAAAAGACCTTTTTATAATTAAAATGATTTTAGAGGACGATGTATTCATCCTCTTTTTGCTGTTTATTTTTTTAGACTTAAAATTAGAAAAACTGTTTAATTTAAATATCCCAAAATGTCCTAATAGCACAATTAAGAAATTGTCAACAATGTCTCTCTAAATATTATTTGTGTTAATTTGTTAGAAAAATAGTCTGTAAAGTATTCAGTCTTTTTCTTTTTTTTTTTTTGACCTGCTAAAACTTGCATTTGTCCACATTCATATATTTATATATAAAAAAAAACTAAAAGTTGCTTCTTTTTTTTTAGCCATTGTTATTAGGGGCCACTGTTGAGGGGTCCAAACTTTCAGGCGTGAATGAGTCTAAGCAAGCTCCCGTCTCTTCCCCCAGGTCTCCCACCAAGCTCAGCTCCAGCCATGCTGGGAGCTTGGAGAGCAGCTCCCTGACCGGCTCCCTGTCGCTGGGGCCCGACGTGCCGCACTGCCAGTGCTGCATCACCTACGAGGTGCGTCTCAAGCGCCTCTCCTGCGGACACCTCTACTGCGGCCCCTGCTGCGACCAGATCGTCAACATGGCCTTCGAGGACATCGAGGGTCTGTCTGAGTTCCCCTGCCCCATGTGCAAGTCCATCCGGCAGCTGGGGGGCCTGGGCCCCTCGTCCTCAGGGTTCATCTACGGGCCCTGTGGGTTCCTGCAGCAGAAGGAGCAGCTCGCCGGGAGTCGGTGGGGTTGAAGTCCCTGCTCCTGACCCCAGACTTGCTCTGCTGTGAATGCACTGCCTCTGCCACTAAGCTAACTCTTGGACTAAAACCCATCATTCCTCTCCACGTCTCTCGCCCTGTTTTTATTCACCATCTGCTCAAAGTGTCAGGAAGTACCAGGATGCATTTCCAGAGACGGGTGGAAAGGTCTCGCAGTAACCGTGGAGCAGGGAGCGCTCATTTCTGTCAGCTGGTTTCATCCTTAAGTGTTTTCCTCTCTGAACTGGAGAGACTTCACATGTTTCCTCTCAGTATTGACGCATTCTCCTTTATCATTATTGTTTTGCACATGAACTCTTTTAAATGTTTTTATCTCACCTTTTGACCATCAGTTTTTTTTTTTTTATCCTGATTTTTAAAGTTAAAAAGTTGGGTGTTCCAAATCAGCTTTTAAGTATTTATTTTGTTAAAAAAACAAATAAAGTTTGTGAGCCTGTGTGTACGACCACAACTGTTTTTATTCAGGGGAATTTGTGCGATAATGAGCAGAAATGAGGGGAAAAGTACATGCTGGTAGTAAAAAAACAAACAAGAAATTACATCTGGCAAACTTTAAAACGATGTTCGTACCAAAAATAGAGAATGAAAACGGAGCAGCAGATGTGAGGGATGCAGGATGTGTCGTTTAGGGAAGACGAGCAGGTTGGCATCTCACCTGGTGGGATCTGAGTGGATGTTAATGAATATTTACAACAATCTAAATGCTGCGATTGACTGAGGTGCCGTCAGACAGAAGATATCGGGACGGATGGCTGTTATCCTGCAGGGAAAAAAAGATTTAACTTGTGAAGTTATCGGTGGCTTCATGATGAAAAATGTTTAAGGAGATTCCCTTAGTTTCCAACACTGGTGCCCTCAGAATAACACTAACCACGCTCAGAAATGACCCGGTTCCACATATTATATCTACAATCGCTAAATAACACTCAAACATACAAATCTAATTTCAGGATTCAACACAAAACACTTTCCCTCATTAAATTACGTAATTTTCCAAGCAGATTTGCGAGATTTACCTTCTAAATATCTCTGCTCTAGTCTGGTTTTATTATCTGTGTGAACAGAAGAGGTGATATGGATTTTAAAGGGCTATTTCACTTTTTTTTTTTTTATTACCATTTGAACAAATTGATCTATTTCATTTTAACACAGATCAATGAAATCAAACCAAGCCAGAAAAAAATATGTAAAAAAACAAAATATATGTACAAAATAATAGCCGTGAAATGAGGTTTTAGTTCAGATTTTCAATGATTTTAAGTCACTCTCGAGATGAGATGTTTCATAACTGATCAAAATAAAAAATAAAAATAAAACATTTATACAAAATGATCCAATAACTACAGCAAAATCAATTTTTCTGCGTGAAATAAGCGGAGCAGTGACTGCAGACACGTCTTAATACTGTGAACATCGTCTCGCTGCCCTGGAGAACAGGCCGGCGGAGGGATACGACACCCAAAAATAGCTCTCATGTCCTCAATTCCACGTCAAAGCCGGAGGCTGTGGAGGCGACGGCTCTCTGAAACCCGTCGCTGCAGCGGCGACATGGAACAAATCTGTTTAGCGCCTTGTGACCCACAATCACTCGGCGTAGAGGTTAAAAGGTCAGAGTGCCTCTACGTTTCTTGAACCTGCTGCACTTTCATAGTCACGTTTTCTGCATTTTTGTCGACTCTGGTCTTAGTTACGAGTTCTGCCCCTCCCCCCTCAGTTCATGTGGTTTTCGGGCCCCGTTACATAAACACGTACGGGAACCACTGAGGGACATCCCCAGTCTCTCACGGGTTTCGGCAGTGACTGCTCTCAGTCTTGGACTCGTTCTTAGAAGGACAGCGACGGCCCGTTGCTCTTAGGCAGCTTGGCGGTTCTGCGAGGTGGGTGGCATCGAGGATCCGAGCGAGCTTCTGCGACGGCAGAGTGTCCGAACAGGAAGGAGTGCTTGTTACCGTCTCTGGACGGCGGTGGCGCCGACGAGGGGCCCCTGGAGGTGCGCTGGTTGGCGGAGGTAGGTGGGGGCGTGGTTTTGGGCCTGAGCGCCGAGTGAAGGAAGGTGCTGTTGTTGGCGCTCCGGTTCAGGTTGGCGTCGGCCCGTCCGGGCTCG
The DNA here is from genome assembly GCA_032876305.1 of Orestias chungarensis. Lineage (NCBI taxonomy): Eukaryota > Metazoa > Chordata > Actinopteri > Cyprinodontiformes > Cyprinodontidae > Orestias > Orestias chungarensis. The sequence continues at coordinate 885,296 of JAVLVB010000082.1, read as the reverse complement.
GGCGTTTCGGCGAGCGCGTCTGTATCGCCGCCGGTGGAGAGCTGGGCGAGCTGATCTTCGAGCTGCTGCACCTCCTGAGCTAGGCGGTCCACCGGGTGCGGCCGATTTGCCGAAACGGGATGGGAGAAGGCCTGAGGAGAGAGGCAGGGTCAGTTTTACCCCCCCGATACCCCGAGATAAAACCCAGTGCAGCCAAATAGCTGTAGAACTCCTAAAAATCTCTTCCTTTATCGACGGATCTTTTGTATTTGCTTTCCTTTGACGTTAGATTTTAATATTACTTTTTGTTCTTATAAAGAGAATCAGAGTCAGCTAATGAAATCCTACATTTAAGCAAATTCACCTGAGGAGATCTCTCCTTACACTTAAAATAAGTATTTAATACGTTTTTACAAATAATCCGCCAGTTTGTGAGAAACTGAACTTAAATACAACTCTGGAAGAATCACGTTTTACGTTTTACTCGGTCTAAATTCAATCCAATCCAAGTTCAATCTGAAGATCGCCATGCCAACCGTGAAGCGCGGGGAGCAAGGCCACCAGGAGAGGATGGATGTAGCCAGGTAACGTGAGGTTTTGAAAAAACGTGCAGGAGCATGGATTATGGGGGCTTCAAGCATGAGGAGTAAGGGGCGGCTCCTCATGACGGATTTGAAGGTCCTGGAGATACTGGAGAGACCTAAAACCCATCATATCTGGAGCAGCGTTACCTAGCAGCAGGCCTAACAAAAACCTTAAAGATCCAGAGATGAGTGTTGAGGATTGGAGCAGAATACCCACTCTAGGGTGACCAAACCTGCCGAATGTAGGAAACGTCTGACCTTAAAAGGTTTTCTGGCTCCGTTTTTTATCGTGTTAACAACTTATGTCTTCAAAGTCACATTGATTATAAAAATTTTGGACACTGCAGCTCACAGCTGCGGCGTACCCACAATTAAAATGTCCAACCTTTCCATTGTTTCGGGTTCGTAAAACAGTTAACTGAACATTTCTACAGTGGATCTACAGTGGCTCATGTTTTACCAGTTCCAGGCTCCATAAATATATTTCACTTCCTGTTAGTGTCTGTGGGCCGTTTAACGGTTTCTCTCTCTGGCATCCGCCCACACGGCTCTGGACTATTCTTATCATCAATGTGATGACGATGTCGGACGCATCACAAAGCCTCTGCATTTTTAGAGAGACCTCGTCATCTGTTGTAGGAGGACATCCGGACGCCCCCCATCCCTTATATTCAGCTCAACAACCTCCTGCCGCTTACCTGAGCGTGGAGCGCCCCCCGCAGGTAGCACTCCCTCCACAGGCTCATGCAGGGACCAATCAGGAGCGGCTGAAGGGGTTCGTACGGGTCCAGAGGTCCCTTCGGTCTTGAGACGGCGGGGACTCTGTGGGGGAACTCGGCCAGGGCCCACGCCCTCAGCAGCCTCTCCAGACCCGGCACGTTCTCACAGGACAGCGCCCTCCGGTGGCTCTTTTTGTAAACACCTGTGCTGCCGCTGCGCCAGGGCGGCAGGTGAGCGGGGCAGCTGAACGCGCCCCGGGAGAGCAGGAACACCGAGCCGGGGATGGTGTCGGCCAGCTGCAGGGGCAGAGACGGAAATAAAGACGAATCATTCTGATGTTGTAACACGTGACTTCAAGCATGATGCACCTTAACACCGTGTCCATCTTTACTTTGTGATACTGATGAAATTATGTCAGTTTAATCAAATAAAATATATCATTGTGTCCAGTCAATTAGTATTTTTCACCAAGATAAGTAAAAAAAGTAACCAGGGTTAGCTCATCTGGCACAGAATACGTTGTATAAACAGTTATTATGGGTATATAAAATATTATCAAAGTATTAGCTTTTTAGTAGTAGTAATAGCAGTAGTACTAGTAGTTGTAGTAGTAATATCAACTGTGTATTAGATTTTTCTTATGCTGCTTTTTTATACTGTTTCTATACATATCAGACACAAAAATCACAAAGAAATGTAAACACTACAATAGAAAGTCCCAAACAAGAAACTAGATTGTTTGTCTAATGTAATCAGAGCCGGCCCAAGGCATTAGCGAACTAAGCGACGGCTTAGGGCCCATAAGCCCACAAGGGCCCCCCCGAAGAGCAGTTTAAAAAAATTAATTTTTTAAATTACTATTATTATTCTTATTTTTTTTGTCCATGGGGCTGTTGCTCATCCTTCAGAGGAGCCAGGTGAGAGTTGTGAGAGAAACAATCTTGGCAAAGGCATCTCAAGATAGAGTAGCGGTCCTAAACGGACTCAAGAGTTCAATTTATGAAGTTATGTTCAGATATATACACTAAGAAACTTGGAGGAAGGTGGCAGGAACCCTGCCTGCCACACTAATCAACTACAAATGTGCTGACTGCTTTACGGCATACGTCACTTCCCCCGTTTCTTATCTTCAACATCATCATCTGACATTGTTTCACCACAATTAGATTCATCACCTCATTGTTATTCATCCTTCACGCAGACACTGGAAACAGAAATGTACTTCAATCCAACTGCAGGCGACCGTGAGATCAGGATTTGACCACGCTATGCGCTGCTGCTCATGGGAAATGCAGTCTTCCTTCAGACTAAACACTACTGCTTTTGTCCACACTGGGCGGCCAAAATCAACCAAAACTGAAACTTCTTTAGTGTTGCTTTAAATTTTACCCCATCCAATAGTTTTGGATTTTGTTGTTTGTCTTTTTTTTTTATGTTCAGCAACCCTGGACCACTTTTGGTATATTTAATGAATATGTCTATCTTTAATAAGAAATCCACACTGGTCTATTTATCAATCAGTTTTTTATACAGCTGAAAAAATAAATAGTTAAAATATTATATTCTGCATTTTGTAAACAATTTAGCCTTCTCATCAATTAAAATAAAAATCAGTCAACTGTATCAGCTTCACCACCAGAGGGCGCAGTGGTCTGTAACAAGAGGGCGAAGTGATGCTGCTGCCAAACCCCTCAGATTTAACTGTCAGCACGTCGCTGCCCAGAACATTTACCCTGTGCGAGTCCAGGTTGGTGTTGAGGTTTCCGTTCAGCAGCGGCTGGAGCGACGGCGTCAGCGCCACAGGTTGGCTGAAGCGGCCCCGTCTCTCCCGACTGTACTGCAGGGCCCAGTCCCAAACGGGAGGCAGAGGGTCCGACGGGTCCGAGGAAGAGTCCGGACTCGGCGTGTCCCTCCAGCCGTTAACAGGCGTGTACAATTGGCCAGCATTCTGGGAGGAGTTAAATAAACAACGAGTCAGAAACTTTGTTCTGGGTTTTTCAGGAATCCGAACAGATTCGTCTCAGCTGTTTAGAACCTGGGAACGCTTGCATCTCTCCCGCTGACAGTTTGACAGGAAGGTGGAGAAGAGAGGCAGGTGCACGCTGTCGTGAAGGGCCAACAAGAAGTCACCCGTCAGCTGGAAACGGGAGGGGAACTGGGACCACAGGTGCCAGACGCAGTCCAGGAATAGCAGGAAGACCGGAGACTGGAGGAGATGGAAGATAGAAGAGAGGCATGATTCATTCATTCATTCATTCAGATTTGTCTCTTCGTCTACAATGAGGTTCGTTCCTGGGTCTGGTTTCAGGGCCTCACCTCCTCCTTGTCGCTGTCTCTGTTGTAGTTGAGGCGGCTGTAGAAGCGGTGGCCCGCCATCACCCACTCCTTCTGCACCAGGCCCTGGAAGCCGTGCTGGGTCCGCATGTGGGGGTCACACATCACCTGGACCAGACTGGACACCACGCAGCTCATGTCCCGGTCCTCCACCTCTGGACGAGAATGCAGGACGGCACAGGTTACAGTTTTTTAGTGTCATCGTCTGAAAGGCGACCTGAGCTATGCAAACTTTAGGCACTTTCACCAGCCAGTCTGGTGAAGATTAATAACCAACTCGAAATCTAAATTTATGGGTTTTAAGTCTGTTCAACTAAAGCTCACTTAATTTTAAAAGTTTTTATTAGAAGGGGGAAAGAATGTTTATGCTATCAGGTTTCATATTAGGAGTCTTCTCTGGTGAAAAAAGGCTTCTACAGTTTAAGGCAACTTGAATTCAAGACTTTATAAGATGCCCGAAAAATAAAATTCAAGACCAACTTTACAAAGAAAAAAACCCCAGAACCCCAGAAAGCGACAATTTCACCCAGCACCAGATGTTTGGTCCAGTGTAAAGGTTTAAATGTAGACAAACCTTTCAGAGATGATCTGTATTATCAGGGCGCCTACATTTCCCTTCAACCATTAAGAAGTTTGGCTAAATGGACTATTTTTATTATCTACCTACCGTTTTTTGGGTTTCTTTGGTGTTGGAAATGGAAAACAAGAGAATTGTGCCGCTCACTGTAATTTATTTACATTTGTTTAAACAAACAAATGAGCTAAACAGTGTAAAATGTTTATTTATTTTTTGTAGGTATAAAATATAAAAATGAGGGAGAGAACATCAACAAAAATCTCAGCCCTTATTATTCTGTACATTTAAATTAATATTTAATTAGATCTTTATTGTGAATGTTCTGATTTAGTTGGACATTATTGTTCCTAATAATCTGAACTTGTGTCTCTACCAGCATGTTTAGAACAGAGTTAGTAAGTGGTAGACATTGCTGGGGGTGAGCGTCTTGTTCCACATGTGTTCCTTTATTGTTGCTCCTGCAACTCTAAATGAATATGAACTGAATTCATTAA
>JAVLVB010000082.1:861614-878988 GCA_032876305.1 Orestias chungarensis | reverse complement strand
GGTTTTACCTGATGTAGTCCAGCCAGTGGGTGCTTTCCAGCGTGGACAACCATTTATCGTCAGGCACAGACACGGACGTGGAGATATCTACAAAGCATAGCAGGAGAGATACATCAGGTCCACGATCACACACACATGAAAGCATCAACAGATGTATGCTACAGTAATCCACATGAAGCTGAACCAATCACTGAGCTGTAAAGAATTATGTCGTTTCAGTTTGAATCCTGCTGTTGAACCGACTGAAAGCATGTGTGGGTGTTTTTTTTTAAACACAGCAGAGAGATCTGTAGCACAGAGCTGATAAATGAGCGAGCTGTGATAACCATCGACCTTCACGCACAGTTTCTGTGTTTGCACCAACGAGGAAATGGATCCACAGCTGCATGAGAAGCTAGAGAGAAACGCGGCATTAGACTTCTTCTGTTGTTACTCAACTTGTGAGCAGATGAATAACCCAACAGTGACGGTTGCAGGTCAAATTGATCAATTTGGCACTTTTAGTCTGTTTGTACATCATGTTAGTACATAAGGTAACAAAAAGACTAAAACTGTACTCCTAACAAAAATGTATTTACAAAGGACGGAAGTGGTAAAGGGATATTTCACCATATTTAGTTATCAGAATACAGGGATCTCTCGTTTTTTGATGGGGGTTACTTTCCAAAAAAGACCCACGATAAGAGAAATATTTACATCTTTACAATTATTTTACAATGAAGTAATCTACAATACCCTAAAAGCAAAGAACAAAACCTGAAAACACGTGTTTAAATAATAAAAGGATAAACTAAAAAAAAGTTCTTACAAATAACTTCTTTAAAATAATAATTGTAGTCATCAACTTAAAATAGTCAGATAAATTGTTGTATTATAAGACGCATGCTAAAAGACGCCGTTCTCAACTTTGCTATAAACGCCCCGTTTATATGCCGTGATTTTGTGCAACCCGGTTGAGGGCGCAGTGATTCTCGTTTGAGAGCTCTGATCTAACCAAGGAACGATCATTTTAAGCGTGTGCGCACGAATCAGCATGCAGAACACAATGCACTACAAAAAAAACAAAAAAAACCTGTGAATATTTGTTTTTCAAAGTCAAATTCACTTTACTGCTTACAATAAAACAAGTTATTTTAGAGTGGCCATGAGAAAGAATATTTAACCACATCTTCAAGGTAATATTGATGTGAACCTCTAGATTATAATTATTTTTACTAAATATAAATCCTTTTTTGTTTTGTATGCGTTTGCTGCATAAATAGAGTTCAAAAGTATTGTTGTTTTTTTAATTATGCTTCCAAGGTTTATCAGTTTAACTGGAATTGTCTCAAAATGTCAGCCGTTTTGCAAATATATTTCATTTCTACCACGTAGGATAATGGTGGCATCAGATGTGGCGGCTCGGTTTGTAACGTTCTGTCTTCAGGTGCTGGATGCGTGCGTGTGAGTCCAAGCTCACCCCCCAGACAAAGAGCTCGCAGGCGGCTGTGTGCCAGCTGGATGTCGGCGGGCGCCGGCAGCTCGTCGCCCAGCTCCACCACCACGCACAGAGAGGACTGGCAACCAAACAGGACCATCTCCAGGTTTCTACAGAACACAACGTGCAGCTGTTAACAACACAACCAACACACCTCACAATGGACCAGATTCCTGTCTAGAAGGAAGTGAATTGAACCTCAAGTCACAAAAAAAAACAACACACAACTCTGTCAGCATTTTTTTAAAGTTGCAAAAAAGCTCTATTTGATCAACTAAATTAATGTTCAACATGAACATAATAGCAGGTAGAGCTGCAGCTAAGGATTATATTACTAATCCATCTATCAAGATTTATCTGTGTAGGTTTTACATACAGGTGAGCACTGAGGAGGTATAAAGACACCAGCTATGGTCCTTAAACTGCTTTCTGAGGGTGCGTGTTTTCACAGCAGATGGTTGTTTATAGATGGGCAGCTTTCGAGTCTGCAACCCGAAGCTTGGTGTCTTTATTAGGAAGGTTGTGGCTTTCAGTTGTTCTAATTTGTTTTCCGTTCATGGGGAGCAAGCAGAGCATGTTTCTCAACATCTGGACAAAAAATAAACTCGGAAAGTGGCTTCAGCTTTAGAAATGAGTCGGTAGTAAACCCTGAGCAACAGGGCTATAAAAACATGAAATGATTAACAATAAAATAAACTCTTATGAAAACAGGCTTTGATCTGTGGTGAGATATTCTTGGGTTTTCTGGTTGATCTGACGTCAATGTGACAACAGCAGGAGGAAGCATCTTAATCTGAATAAGGAACTAGAGTTCCTCACCAGTTTTGCTTATCAAGCAGTTTTAAATTGTTCAGAACATAAAAACTTCTCTTTATTAAACAAACAAAAAATACATGCTTTTAACCCTTTTGTAGATTTACTGCATGCAGATTGTTGCAAAGCATCCAAAACCAAGAAAACCCACAAACCGTTTCCAGCCTTATGCAATGCTGACAAAACTTAATTATAGATGAAATAAATCCAGCAGCAGCATTCCCAGACCTGATGTCGTCTTTCTCGTGGTAGATGTTGTTCTGAAAGCTGGACATGCGCAGCAGGTCGCTGCCTCGGGGATGCCTCCAGCACCAGCGCTGCAACACAACAACACGTCCTGCTGAATTATACGCTCCACAGCAACAAAGCTCCCCTAAGATGTCAAACCCATCTGCTCTCCTTTGTCGTGAAAGATTGTTAGTAACATAAAGCAGGAGAGGAGAGAGGTTTGCTCCGAGTTTTATACAGCGGGTAGGTTTACAAGGACATAAATTATCAGAATAAATGACAATTTTAATCCTAGTGGTGGGGAGTGGGTGTGGGATTTATGATTGAGGATCGATTTTCCGAACCGCAAATGTAAATGAGCTTTTATTCTTAAAGCAACACTGCAGAAGTTTCAGTGTGGATTAAAGCGGTAGTGTTTTTGTCTGAATAAAGACTGCATTTCCCATGAGCACCAGCGCATAGCGTAGTAAAATCCTGATTAGTTGGACTGAAGTACATTTCTGTTTCCAGTGTCTGTGTGAAGGATGAACAGCGATGAGGGGATGAATCTAATGGTGGTGAAACAATGTCAGATGATGATGTTGGAGATAAGAAACGGGGAGAGTGATGTATGCCGTAAAGCAGTCAGCACATTTGTAGATGTTTTGTGTGCCAGGGTTCCTGCCACCCTCATCAAAGTTTCTTAGCGCCGGGGAAAGCAAGACGGACCTCCTCGGGCTATAAGAGAGCCGTCATTCACCGAGCTGTAAGTCGACGTATAATCACAAAAGATATAAGAATATTTTATGGACGTTAAAATGTTACTTAGTGTTGCTTTAACAAAAGATTCATTTAAAATAAATAAGTCACTTTCTTTTACTTTTAAATATGAATGTGGTTTTAGATGATCTTTCAGTTTGGGCAGGGCGACATCGCTGGACTGACACGATAATATTTCAATCATCCCTTCTGTAAATGTACGTGTATTCAAAGATCAAATCCAGGATTTAAAACATAACTATTGAGCCCAGATCTTCGGACATTATTCTGAACTATGAGCTATATTAAAAAGGCAATTAAAAGTTTAAAAAATGATTAATTAGTTAAAAATTTCGGAGTATCCCTTCCTGTCTACGAACCGATTCATATATGTTCGTTTTTTAAATATAAGACGTCTGGTTGCTTGGAAAACCTACAGGGATCCGTCCTTCGTTGAAGTGGGCAAAACTCTTCTTCAGCTCCGTGTCCAAAACCTTCTGGGGAACCACGATGAACCTCGACAGGCTGTCGGAGAGCAGAGAGGCAATTAGAGACACCGGCAACAAAGACCGCATCAGGCAACCGGGGGTGTGGGGGACTGTACGGCGATTCTGAGATCTGCAGCACGCTCTGGGGTCTTTTCACCACGTTTACCCGTCTGCTGCCCGAGCTTTCACCTGTTTGACATCTCGAAGCGGTCGTTGACGGAGCTGACCCTCCAGCTCGTGGCGCCGCATCTCTCCAGCTCCTGCTCCCAGTCCGAGGCCGACTCGAACCAGTTCATGTGGGAGTCCCGGCGACGGTTGCTTAAAAACTGCTTCATTTCTGCGGGAGGAGAAGCCATTCCCACACTTACAGTCGAGGTTTTTATTCGTGACACCCAGAAGAGGAGAACGGATATAGTATTCAAATTAGATTACTTAAGTAGGTGATGATTTTCCCCTTTTGTCAGTGTTATGAAAAAACTGGATAAAATCCTTAAGACTAACAAAATAGTAAAATTATTGTCACTTCCTAAAGAAAGGGCCGTACAGAGAAGGGAGATACAAAGACATCATTAATGACTTTAAGGAAGAATCCTTCTCTAAAATTAATTAAAGGCTTCATATCCACTCTAGGTCAGACAATTTTATGTTAAGATAAGCAAATTATATAGGTGCATCCCTGATTCAACATAAAAGACGTATTTTGAAAGTTTGCCAGTAGACGGCGTTAAATTTTTTTATAGCTGAATAATGCTGCGATCACACTAAATGTGCCTGGAGCGTCCAAAACGCATCTAACGCATGAAGTTGGACGCGTGTTTACATTTTGTGCTGTTTTGAGGGTCAGAGTCTTCAAACGCGCGTAAAGCGTCCCCACTTTCTGTCTTTCTGTACAATGGTGGCTGAAATTGAGAGAGCGGTTTCGTTGGAGGCTGCCTTGGTGCAGCGTTCGGAGTTTGATGATTTTCTCCACCTCCTCCAGGAGCTTAACACTGACAAAGTTCGATTGCAGCGCTAGTTTCACTGGAATTACAGAAAACAGCTATAATAAATCTATCCGCCATTATCACTTCAGATCTAACGGCCCTTTTGTCACTAGGTCGCATAGAAGGAGCTCTCTGATTGGTCGACGCTAAAGTGTCCAGCGATGAAGATCAATTTTTTCCAACTTGTGCGTTTTGAGATGCTCAAAACACGTCTGATGCTCTCAAGGCTCTAGGGGCCCAAAACGCTCCAAACGCTCTGGTCTCGACACGTGTAACGCGCTGCGAGACTTTTCGACGCTCCAAGCATTTACATAAACTTTGCATGTAAAATGGCCCCTATTGACGGTTTTGGTATAAATGCAGCATAAGTCAGAAAAATGCAGGCAAAAATCCTAAATCCTTGATCCTGCTGTGAATTCTGCGGCATTTCTTCCTGTTTTCTGCGATAAAAATGCAGAAAACTGTGAAAATATGCGGAAAAATGTGACAAACTTGGGAATTGTTGTTAACAAATGTAGGAGAATAAACCTGCTTCTCCCACATCTAGTAAACAGCAAACACGACATAACATAGCAGCATAGCTGAGCCAGTTATTTAGTCCCGTTATGCTAACTTAGAGTCTTGGACCATTTGAGGTCATCTATAACATAGTTGAGCAAAATGTGAACATTGCTTAGTTCTGAAATACACAATATGTATATGTATGCTTAGATGCTATTTATGCAGTGCAAATGCGGCTTTTTAAGAAATAATACACCCCCCCGCATACTGTGCACCCTTCCCTTGATTTTAGGGAAGTTCCAGCAATCGCAGAATCGCGTTTTTCTAGAGGGACTCATAAGTTGTATTTGAACAAAACACAATACTTCTGGGACAATGTGCTTTTGACATAATAGACCAACGTTTGGTGGTAATAGACGCCATCATGTTTGGAATAAACCACGGCATTTCACTGGCTGGATGATGACTCTGGCAGCGTGTTTTCTGGGTGGACGTCGCCTCTTCTATAAGTGTTACAATGAATTCCGCAACCTACTGCGGTATTGTCATAGACTCGAGGTGCAGAGCAGACACACTTGACCCTTCAGGACAGAGTTGAGCTCCGGGTCATCTAGCTACTTGCTGCTGAAGGGGGGGCTTGCATTATTAATCTGACGGCTGACAGTCAACCACCCTGGCGTAGCTTTAACATACAGTGATATATAGCAAACAGAGGCTCACGTTTCCACGTATGGCTGCACTGATCACTCAACGGTTCATTTAGAAATGTTTACAACTGCACAATCTTCTTCCCACATTTAAAAAAAATTATCCCTGCTCCTTGATATTAGGATTATACATTTAATTTTCATTCAATTCAAGCTTCAAATCATTGACACATATGGTTGTGGTTTCAAAGCCACCTACTTTCATTCTTGCCACCACTTAAGAGAATGTTCTCTAATGTCTGCAACTTGACTTTGAGTGAGCTTTATGTGTCATTATGGTCTCCACAGATTGCTGATGTGTCCAATTCTGCCTGCACATTCAGACGGCGCCACAGATGGTGGGAATGTCACAGAGAGGAAGTCAGAGACAGATGACGAACCGCGATCGCAGATTTTTGTACATTCTGTCTTCAGAGCCAAAGACGTCTGAAGTGGGAACACTAGAAAATGATGTATGGAGGCTGAAATAAATGTTTAAGTATGATTAAAATAGGTTTTATGATTTTTTAAGGGTATTTGTTAAGTTCATTTCAACGTTTAAGGTTACTGATGCTGGTTGAGAATTTGTTCTCACACAAGACAAAGACGGCCGCTATGCTATTTTCCAACTGTCTTACTTAAGTGTTTTTGCCTAATGTTTCCAAATACTACTAAATAAATACGACTAGTGCTAAAATGCACTGTGCCAAGTGTCAGCGACAGTGGTGGCAGCATCATGCTGTTGGATCGTGTTGCTCCCAGTCAGGTGAATGGACAACCTATAAATGTTCAACTTGACGTCATTACAAAAACTAGATTGTTAGATTGTGTTAGTTTGTTTTTTAAATCAACACTGCTCTCGGGACTGCATGCTGGAGCAGCTCTGTTGCATTGGTTTTGAGACAACCATCTCAAATATCACTGGAAAACTGACCCTAAACTCTAGAAGAATCCAAAAGTTACCCTAATTGAAGCTGGAAAGACCAAAGTTCAGAAAGACAGAAGAAGGAAGTTTGAAACAATCTCTTCCATTCTTCATAATAGTCAAAGATCATATCCCAGACTCCAACGCCTCATTTCCTTAAAGATATGAGACACCGAGATTTAAGGAGAAGTGGCAAAAGCAAACGGGGTGGATTAGCAGATTAGCTTGTCAAAATCTGATTGTGTCATCCAGAACCTGTTACTTTAGAATATCGTCTTCGCTCTATTTAAATCGATGCTTTTAGGATTTCATGAGAGTCATTAAACTGTCATTAGGCAACGGTCTTCAGTCAGAGGCCTCCAGATTAGTTAGCAAGTTACCAGAAAACACTTACAACCATAGCAATACAATCCATAACGACTGTTTGAACTTCCTTATATAATATAATTTCAAGGTTTAATTTCTCTTTTGAATAAATAAAGTATTTTTTTCTAATCAAATTGATTCACAGGACAACAAATCCAGACCTACATCAGAATTAGGTTTAGAATACAGAAAGAATGCTCAACCAACAGTATTCAAACTATGTCATGGAAACGAAGAATTTTAAACTTTATTGCTGTGCAATTGAGAAATTGGGCAAGTATGCAACCAGACTTGTGCTACAAGAAAGTATTTAGTTAAGGTGCAAAAGGACAATTCAATCAGATATTTTGTGGGTTTTTATGAGTGAATTTAATTTGATTTGAATCTCTGCCGTTATAAATCCTTCCAAGCTGTAAAACAACGGTTCAGTAAAATCATTAAGGTACCAAAAGGAGTCCAACATCTCTGCCAGATGGGATTTCCTTATCAATACATCGATATCCTATCCATTTACATCCCTCTGAAGTCAGATAAACGTGGCATGCTAGAGAGATTGACAGGAACTTGTATCGGTTCCAGGAAGGACGTGAAGGGATTCGCGTGCGGTAAACCACTCACCTACACTCCCGAGGGCCGTGTTCTGGAAAGATGAAACGGACCCCGGTTTGAGGGGCTGGTAGGTCTTGGCGATAGTGTAGGTTATCTGAGGAGGGAAACCACAGTGAGCCCGTCGACGGGACAAAAGGTCATCAGCTTACATCAGGGAGGCCCGCGGTGGCGGATCAGAGGACGGTGACACTGATGACGCGCCTCATGGCTCAGACATGACTGATGCACAGCGTGATGAGTAATCTGAGCTTTCAAGCTGATACAGAACACAAAGTCAAGCCGTTCTAGATAAGACGGCACAGTTCCAAATAAGTGCAGATGTCGTAACGTTAAGCATGAGCGATAAAACCTTGGACCTGCAGAACGTGTGTCATGTCCCAGTGTGTGTAGATTGCTGCAGTCATAGAGCACACGACACTGGACACACCTCTATGACCTGAGCATCAGGGGTTAGGCGGTCGAACAGGAAGCAGATGACTCGCATGTCCCGGCAGTAGAGCACCAGCTCCTCCGGCGTGAACTTCAGCGAGGAGTTGGGAGTCACCAGCTTGGTTCTGTTTGGTCCCACTGAAACAAAAAAGCCACTTAAACATTCATTTTTAAATAAAGCAGAATCTAAAGGAAGGTGTGCACTGGTAAAACTGCAAAAGACAATGGAATTAATTGAAAATATTTTATATCTATTTGATTGCTATTCTCAAGAAAATAGCAAACAAATTTCCCTGTTGCACCGTGCGGTCTGGTGACATGTCAATCATCTGGTGTGGCACCTGGGGGGGGTCCAATCAGATCTACCCCGGCTTTAGCCAAACCGGCTAACGCAAAACTAACGTAGAGTGAGCGTGCGCGCTTTAATTGCGCATCAGTTAGCTGCTGTATGTTAGTCAAAAAACAAATGGAAGGATGGAGGCGGCAATCTACTTCCTTTAACGCCGTGCAACCAACGTGCACTCTTCTCGCGATCGATCACGAGAGCAGTGCGCTCTTCTATCTGAAACTGAGAAGTTGTACCAGTTCCAACAGACTTACTTATCTTGGCATTTTTAGTTTCATAATTCTCATTTCCTTTAGCAAACGCCGACATACTTAGAGAGGGATGAGGTTGGGGAGAGCGCCGGCGTTGTGCCGAAAAGTGGCGGAGGTGCACACTATTGACTAATAAATCCGATTTTGATTTCAAATCAAATCATCGCACAGGCCCAGTGTTCACTATAATAGTAGTTAATGATGGAACGGTACCATAGAGTGGCCCCGAGGTGTTACTCACCAGCAACCACCTTCTCTATTGCTGCCAGAGCGATGTCGTGATCGCCCAGGAGGATCGGGTCCGCATCATCCTGCGTCGTACGGAAACCACACAGGAAATCACGTTTAGACTTAGTCAGGGTTTCATGACAGTTTGAAAACCGTTCCCGCTAAAACGTTCGGTTGAAAAAAATTTGATGGAAAAACACACGACAACAAAGAAACCAGCTAAGCTTTTAGCACCAATTATATATATATATATATATTTATGTTTGGGTGAGTGGGGGATGGGGGTTTGAAATGATCAGTTTTTTACTGTTTTTCAAAGGACCATTTAGCTTATCCTTTAATTGACTGGCTTTTTGCTCAGAATATAGCAATAGTTTGTCGAGTGACATACTTCCTGAAACGCTGCATTGGAGGCAGCAGAGCAGACAGCACAAGTGAAAAATAACAATACAGAATAGATTGTAGAATGAAAATGAATCCTAAATCACAACACAAAGAAAGTATATATAGACCGATAAATTGCACTTGGAAGGTCGTTACCTTTAAAAGCCTGTTGCAGAGATTATATGAAGCTGTTCAACAAGAATTTAAAGAAAACCAATCTATTATTATTGTATCAATTATTAAAAACATATATTTGGTTTACAAAAGTCACAGTGGGGCCGAACAACCATAGAGGAATAAAAAAACACAACTGGGAAACTGTAGCGACTGAGAACTGAGAGCTGAGCTTTAAATGGTCATTACAGCATCTCGGCTCTTTTGTTTTTTCAGCTGTTCTATTTCAGATGAGGCGACGTGTTTGGTTCTCGACCCAGTTTGGACCAAGCTTGGCCTCGTACGTAATGGTTAGAGAGAAAGAGTTCAGGTTCAACTCGATGAAGCATCATCCCTCCCCCAACGGGCCTGGCAGCTGTGGCTCCAAACGTGACGTTTAAAATGGATTTTTGGCTTACAATGGTGGACTATTGCAATCAAAGACTTACATTGAAAACTACAGTCAAAAAGTATAGAAATCCTTTTAAAACTGACAAAGAAGTAGTCAGTCATGACTTTGATTCGGTTTTTCTATGCTGATGTATGGAGTTGTACTCTATTATGTAGTATGTCTTGTGTTCGGGACAACGTCCTCCTATCGTCGCTCCTGAAAACAAACGAGTCACAACGAAAGCTCGCGACACTTTCCCTTCGTTGAAGACTCACGTCAGCTTTGGGACCGTCCTCGGGGACGAACGCCACTCGGAAGTGGGTGCAGAAGAGCGTACCGGAGATCCACCCTCTGCCTTCCCTGGCGGTCAGCTTCTTCCTCACCATGGCCGTCCGCTGAAGGACACACTCACCTGGGGGACAGACGGGAGAACGCGTCTTGAAATTCATACGCGTTTAAGATCAGCAGACCTCTGCAAGACAGTTTTCTGTTACTATGCTCTGTGGGGATGGGGCTTCAGTTAGCATCCACAATAGGAAGAAGAGTAGTAAGCAGCTGGGAGTGGGTGGACCAACATCCTCCCACCATAAGGTATGTCCTTGCATTGTTCCAGGTTGTCAGTGTGATGAGCGGAGCAGGCAGCTGCCTACAAACCAATCTAAGGAACTGATCATAGTTAGAGTTGCTCATGTGAGTCAACAATCTGATTTGGAAACAAACATGGATGGAGAAAGGCTTAGCGGGACTCTATGAAGGCTTGACTGAACATTAAGAAAACTGTTTTGTTTCGTGCAGAAACGCGCTCGTGAAATAAATAAAAGAAAGCAGTTCGGCAAACGCACACCTACACTCACAGCCGAGTCAAAAGCCTCCCGCAGGAAAACTAAACCCAGCCAGTAAAAGACTCCCAGCTTCCATGACAACAGAGACCAGGATTGGAGATTTTTTGTGTGTGTTTTTTTCACAATAAACCACCAGGGAACGACCAAATTCCTCCACCGCCGACGTTGAAAAGGAACTGGGACAGCCTTGCGGTCTTTTTTTAACCTCGGCTCCTCCGTTCAGGAGGAAACCAAACGCACAAACAGGAAATTGTCTTTTTTTTAATATAGATCATACACTTGCTTCTGCTGCCGAAGTTTTTAGCCACCGAGGTTTTCCTGATTGCACGACAGCCACTTGAGTCGTGCTACGTAAACTGTAATTAAGCAGTACAAGCACTTTAGAATGGATCCAGCAGCAGAGAACAGACAGACCGTGTTGATGTGAGGGTGGAGCGTGGGGGTCTAAAAATTGAAAACCTATAGGCTACAGATTTTAAAAGTGAAACAAGAAAGGAAGACTTTTTGCTGTGCTCAAGCATTCAGTCAGTTGGACTCAGCGGGAAGAGTAAAGGTGTTTATGTCGCCTTTACTCCAGTAAAGTCTTTTTTTTTTCTTTTTTTTATAGCCTTCCTGTAGAGCTTCGCCCATCGTATAACAAACCCTCGCTGTTCTAACACGGACCGGCTCCACATTGAACCACCAATTAGAAGCAGGAAACCTCATAAACTGCGTCTTCACTTCGTGGTTAATCTGAATCAGCTCGATCGCTTCGTTGATCCATGCAGTAAAATCCTTCTTTGATACAAATAAAACAATAAAATAGAAATAAGATGGCATAAAATGTTTTTAATTTATATATATAGATATATATAGATCAAAAATAAGTAAATACAAAAAACATTTAGTAAAATGTTACAGGGTGCAATAACTTGCAATCCCCAAGCTAAGTTTAGCAACCTAAGGCTCAAATATATTCATACACACCGAATAAATCTACACTTATGTTCAACTAGCAGGTTAGCGCATGAATCTGTAGAGGGAACATGCTGCTAGGATGGTTCCTAAAGTTTATTTGACACATTTGGCATCAGAAAGAAATAAAAACTGAATTTGAATTAATTGTCGGAAAGCACAGGGTCGGCTACTGAAATGGTTAATCTTGATCTTGGTTTGTTTTGCAATTGATTATGATCGTCAGAGTTCGTGTTTTAGACGGCGTAGATATTCCAGAATCAGTTTGGGTGTGTTCTAATTATGAACGCCTCATGATTTTGCACCCAATTAGGGTTTTATTCATTTATATCCACCAAGATGAATCCAAATAAAGCAGGTAAAATACCCACATAAAGACAGACATCCAAAATAATTCATACCTCAAATATGCAAATATAATAAAAAACATAATTTGTGCAGAGTTTCTGTTTTTATCTAGTTTTAAGATAAAACAATGTTTTCTGTAGAAAAATGTACTTAACTCAAATTAAAGCAACACTAAAGAAGCTTCATTTTCAGTTGATTTTTGGTGGCCCAATGTGGACAAAAGCGGTACTGATTTTGCCTGGATGAAGACTGCATTTCCCATGAGCACCAGCGCATAGCGTGGTAAAAATCCTGATTTTTACTCGGCTGCAGTTGGATTGAAGTTCATTTCTGTTTCCACTGTCTGTGTGAGGGATGAACAGCGATGAGGTGATGAATCTAATTGTAGTGAAACAATATCAGATGATGATAAGAAACGGGGGAAGTGACGTATGCAGTAAAGCAGTCAAAACAGGGTTCCTGCCACCCTCCTCAAAGTTGCTTAGTGCCGGTTAAAGCGATACGGACCCCCTCGGGTTGACGTTTAATCACAAAAGTTATGAAAATATTTTATAGAGGTTGAAAAAGTTACTTAGTGTTGCTTTAAAGAAATCAAATGCATATTTGTATATTTCTGCTGGTGTTTTAATTTATGTATAAGTGATGCTCGACATTGTTTAAGGTTGAAACGCCTCCTTGCAGTCAACCGAATCTTAGGCTCCTCACAGATTCCTGTCGGTCTTAGACCGACTTCCGTTAAAAGCAACATGTTAGGTGTATGAATAACTATGGGCTTAACTTTATAAGCCACAACATGCATGCAGGATTTAAAAGGACACATCCAATTAAAGAAACAATTTAAGAAAACAAAGCCGAGTTTAACCAGATCCAAATGCTCAAGAGGGTGCTTCATTTCCCCCCCCCCCACATGTTTCTGATTTTCCACCGAGATGCGAGCAGAGAGAAAGACTTCTGTGCTCCTGTTTCCACAGAGGGGAGGACCGAAGACCAGAAGAGGCCACATTACATCGAGTTCAAGCAAAAAAAAACGTCATCAGTGAGTAAGGACTCTGTAACATCCTCCACCACTGAACCACTTAAACTAACACAAATATTGTCACCATGGAAAGGTCTGGGTCACATGATCCACCTAGAAATCAAAACATTACATTAAAGGAATTTTTTTTTATAGTAACCTTTCCTCAATAAAACAAAAGATGTGTTTCCATATGAAACCTTAGAATGCAAAGATCATCACTCTCTTGTTCATCACTCAACACGCTGTCCAGCTGACTGGCAGCTTTTAAAACCCTCAGTAACATTAGACTAAAGACGGAGACGGCCTGTGGCGTTGCTCTGGAGGGGGTTCGCTCGGCCGGCTTTGTGCGCGGATGGACAGTACACCCCCCTCCTCCAGTGGTGGCATTGAAAAGGTACATGATCCGCCTATGGCTGCTGCAGCTGCGCCGACCTGTTTGACCTCCCGCAGGCCAGCTCGGTTTCTGCGGTCCAGTGTCCCGCCGTCACCTGAGATTGCCCGCCACCATGCGAGTCCGCCGACTACTGACAGAAAATAACTGCTTCTGAAAATGTCATGAAGCACATATTTACTTTTAAACTGCTTCGGATTTTAACGTAAACCGATTTGTGGACGATTTTCGGTCTTTGACTTGTCTTTCACGCAAGGAAACCCAACATTACAAGACTTTTAACACAAGCAGAGACGCTTTGTAACAATTGTGAGCGACGTGTTTGCACGACCCGACAGAGAGGGCGGACTGGTAGAAAGTAAAAGTCTTCAGGTGCAACCTGAGCCCTTTCACTCGCTGCAGCAACACCGACTCCTGACTCCTGTGTGTGTCTCTAGAAGAGATCGCGCCCTTACAAACAGCCTGAACACTTACGAGTGAGTGAACTAACTAACTTTTAATTATGGATTTCTTCAGCTAAATCCTTAGATAGTTTTCAGAATTCACACAATATTTAAATGCAGTAACTATCTGCCTGAGATTAATACAAAAAAAGGTACTGGAAGCAGGATATATAGGGTAAAAAAGAGACAGGATAGTTAAAAGTATTTACAAAAGAAAGAAGGAAAAAAGGCCAAAAATGGCAACAATTCACAGCAAAACCTATAAGTCATTTACTTTGATCGCTATAGTACCACAAAATATCACAATAAAGATTTTTATTCATACTTTTCTGTGTTTCATTTGATCATTTGACTGTTAAAAGTGGACGTTCTAATATCAGGTACAGTAAACTGGGTAAGCTGAGAGTTGTTAGAGTAAAGCCAAATCAGTCCTACCTGGGAGACACCGGAGTCCAAACACGTCTCGACTCCTGGCGCTGGTGCTACTCTGGCTCAGCATCCTCTCCTGAACAAAAACAAAAGAAAAAACAGACAGAACGTGAATGCTTTCTTGGACTGTGAAGTCAGCTTTGGACAATAAAAAAACATGAACGGCCAGGGGTTCGCAGAAAAAAAGCTAAAAAATGTTTGAGCTCTTAAAACGGAAAGATTGGGAAGGATTAACTAATAAAGAACAAATCAAAAACAGAAATGTTTAATCTAAAAGAAACAACGTTTGCTTCGGTCATCAGTGGATTGTCGTCTAGCAGCGCCTATATGGAGTAAGATCGCTGTCGAAAAGGTGCATGCACAACTCTCACATTTGTATTCATACGTCCATAAAGACCTTGTACCCAAAACTCTTGTTTTTATGCGAGTGTGAATCTAAAAGCTGTGAGTGCAAAGTCTTATAAATACAACTGTAGTTTTTAGGACTACAAACTCCTCCTTTCTCCGTGGACACGAATTCAAGTCTTTCGGCACGCGTAAAAAATGGTTAGGATGACGTCACAAGGCGGAGTAATCAAACCGCGATCACATTAAACACAACCCGCTCCAATTTAAAGATGGCGGAAGACAGTGCACCGGGTGGAGCAACAGCCTCAGGTGAGGCATCACAGGTAAGATCAAGATATGTCTATATAAACAAGTGCTCCACGTTATCCACTGTCTTCCGCCATCTTTCCACAGAGAAACCACAAGTTTGCAGTCGTAGAAATTAGAGTTGTATTGATAAGACTTTGCACTCACAACTTTTAAACTCTCAGACTCACAAATATTTCAGCAGAATTTTGGGTACATAAACTTTATTGACATATAAATACGAATACAAATTTTAGAGTTGTGCAAACAACTTTTAAACAGCGGTCTTACTCCATATGCCTACACCACGCTTAAGACAATCCAGACTGTTTTCTTGTGTTGTTCCAAGACGGTGGAATGACCTACCAAGCACCACAAGAACAGCAGCGTCCTTGTCTGTCTTCAAGAAACTCTTGTAGACTCACCTCTTCAAAGAGGACATCCTATCCTCACTCTTACCCAGACCTCTATACTCCCTCTACTACTCTCTATGTACTTCCATCCATCTCTTCACTGTCACCACTGACTAGGGAGGTACCTCCACATATCGTATGGTCAGATTAAAAATACCTAGAACATTGTGTCTACTTTGTGAGTCGCTTTGGATAAATGCATAAACATAAACACACAGACATCTCCAGTTACTTCCACATCATGCACAAATGTAGATGAACCATCTGGAGTCACCTTTGAGCCGGACCCGTCTCAGTGAACTCATTTACAGATAAAGAAAGTCACCATGTTTTTTCTCCTTCTTTCCCATTGATTGTCTCAAAGTATCAGGAAGTCGAGTTCAAACAGAATCCAGTGGAGCCATAAAATCTGTTCCTAACCAGCCGAAAGACTTACGTGCACATATGCTTTCACTTTGCTGCTAACCGCCCCCCCCCCCAAAGGCAATCTACATTTATTGGCCTGAACAGCCATAACAGGCTAAGAGGGGTGCAATTTGATAGGGTTGGGTGATTATACAGTTGGTGTCGAAGCTTTTAAATAGAACACGGAGAGAAAGAGAACAGAGAAAACGACAGAGTGCACAACCTCAGCAGTTCTGACTGAGCTCGGCCCACAATGAAACAATTTACTACTGTTTCGTTAAAGCCACCGACTTTATCGGGAAACACGAGCGAGACTTTGAGTCGGCGGGGATGTGTGAACGATAACAATGAGTCCAGTCAGTCTGCAGGCACAGGGAAAGTCTGTTAGAGACCTGCAGGTGAAAACTGGACATTTCAGCTTTAATGGAAGAAAAGAACAAACAAACAAACATGTTTAACAAGGAAGCTTTACACCATGAGAAAGCTGCAATGGTACAATCCTTATTTTAACATACAAGCACACGTTCTGCAGATTAATGCCTGGAGAAACTCTAATAAATGTGCTGAAAGTGTGAGAAAGAGTGAGAGAATTAATGATTATTTGACACCTTAGAGTACAAGTTCACTCTGATAATCCCGAGAGTCGGGTCCAAATATGTTGACAGAAACTCTACTGTGTGGGAAAACTGGTTTTTATTCCAAGGCAGCACAATAAAATTCGACTTCATTGTTCTTTTTTCACCACAGTAAAGCTTCAACATGCCAACCCTGCATATCCACACCCACAGAAAACCCACAGCGGAATTCCTCAGGTCCTTTTAAGTGGATCAAACGCCATTCTTTTTCTTGCTTTGGTTGATTGAAACGGGTCGACTGGATCTGCACCCCAGCTGAAAGCACGAGTGGCCATGACAGCAAACGCTGCCGCTCAGCTGTGAGACAACGTCAGAA
This sequence comes from Orestias chungarensis, assembly GCA_032876305.1. Classification (NCBI taxonomy): domain Eukaryota; kingdom Metazoa; phylum Chordata; class Actinopteri; order Cyprinodontiformes; family Cyprinodontidae; genus Orestias; species Orestias chungarensis. The sequence continues at coordinate 862,165 of JAVLVB010000082.1, read as the reverse complement.
CAAAACGGTCGCATCACAGCGAGGTGTTCCATGAGAGGAACACGCCTCTGCATGGAATCAATAACACGGTCAAAGAAATGCTGGCCAGTCGTTTAAAAACACAGAATCCATATTCCTGGGGTTGTTTTCCCCAACACTTCACTTTCACAATCACTGGTTGGCTTCTGAACTGCCTTTAGTCAAAATCAAAGTCAAGTCCAAGAAGCTTTATTGTCAAAACTGCAATATGTACAGGACATACAGAGGATTGAAATTGCGTTTACTCTCTGACCCATGGTGCAACATTAAACATTAATTAGCAATAACCTAGAATAAAAGAATATAAAAATAGAATAAGAATAAAATGAGAATGAACACACACTGAAGCCCAAATATATATACTTGAAAATTTAAAATAGAAGTCCCAATATTAAAACTTAAGCATTTAAAGTGGCAGTGCGGATTAAGAAGTCTTGTTAAAAAACCGGTGTAAGTCCGACGGCGGTGCAAAAACAATTATACGCCCCCATTCAGTCTTAGGGACGGACGCCAAGCCTCACTGCAGTTTCCAT
>JAVLVB010000082.1:798070-861514 GCA_032876305.1 Orestias chungarensis | reverse complement strand
ATATATATATATATATATATATATATATATATATATATATATATATATATATATATATATATATATATATATATATATATATATATATATATATATATGATTTTTCCATTCATGATTCACAGGTTTAAAGCAACACCAGCAGAACTACTACAAAAGTCAGCATGGCAAGTAATAAAAAGTGACAGAAGAAGAAAGACTCTTCATTCAAAATCCAACGATCAACCTCCAAACAATGGTCGTCCATTTTTTTATTGCTAATCGTCCATTTAGATCAAGATCACAGGATAAAAATATATCCTTGAGTCAAATGTGAGGTGGACACTATAGAATTCAGAGCAAGAAAGCTGAACAACACTACGCATCAACAGGAACGGCGGGGAAAGATTGGTGAACTTCCACTTCCTGAGGATCCATCTTGAGGAGGACCTGACATTTTCTGTCGACACCTCAGAGCAAATGTTTGACTTCCTGATGATTCTCCTACAGGATGCTGTTGTCCTTTTATCAGTGTTCAGCTGAAAGAGTCATGATACACCGTACGGCTGCTGGACGGCGCTTCAGACGGTCATCAAAATGGCACAAAAGGTCACCAGCAGCTCTGAAACACACTGGAGGAGCAGCAAAGTTCCCCGGTGCCTCGAAACATCCTCAGGGACAGTTTCCCATCTAGGACATAAACTCTTAGACTCCTAAAGCCAGTTTTTACCTCCCTTCTGAATAATGGCAAAAAGCATTTATTAGACACTACCGCTTTTGGCCACAGACGCACCAAACAAGACCAAAACTGAAACTTCTTTATGTGTTACTTTAAGAGCTTTGAAGACAAAAACGGTGTCAAAAATACTATGAGTCACATAAAGCATTAAGCACAGATTAGAATGTTGGAAAAGATAAAAATATAAATAGAACCTGATATCTTAATCGCAATATTTACCGAGACTATTGCTGTGGCAGGATTTTGTAACATCATCCAACTCTACTAAATTTCCAATAGAAAACTAAACTTCCTTCGAAAAGATGGAGCAACTACTAGTTATTTAGTCTTTAAAAGGAAATGCAGTGTAAATACAACATTATGATCTAAATCAGTACATGGATGCTGTTATCTGATAGGAATAATGTCATGGGAAGTCTTCTGCCTTATGTTTTTGCACTTTTTTGACTTATACCAAATTCCTGATTTTGGTTTTCGTTTTTTTTTGTTAATTAAGCTGCATATTAGCTGTAATTCTCCACTCGTGAAAGTAAATCTCCTTGGCACCCACAAAACAACAGACACGAAGCCAGGGCAAGATCGCTCCGCCCATGTGGAAGTTTAACTCAGTTTAACTCAAGAGGTAACCTTTAGACAAAAGTTATTTGTGGGAAGCGACGTATGATTCTGCAATAAAACAAGGATTTTGCAGCCAGATGGAGAATAATGATGGAGGTTTAGTCATGTTGGTTGGGAGAAAAAAAAGCTGTTAAAAGCATTTTGCAATTGCGAAGGCATTGGAGTAATTACCATATGTTCTGCAGTATAAGGAGCACTGTTTTATAAGGCGTATGCTAAATGACGTCGCTTGCAACTTCAGTTTGAACGCTTTGTTTTCTATGCCACCAGGTTATACCTCCGATCAGCTGAAGGAAAAATAGTTTTAAGCGTGTGCGCACGAGTCTCACAAACGCTCGTGTGGAGCTCCTCTGACACGCTCCCAACTCTGACAAACTGCTCCCTCGCTCGGCTCCCTCCACTCGCTGTGATCTGTTTCTGCTCTCTCGGGACTCAAACGTGCCTTGAACTGAACGCGGTATTTGCAAGACATGCTTTGATTGATAGGAAACGTTGTGAGCAGACAGAGACATTGCTCATTCAGATAGATCGGAGCTCCAGAATTGGCATCACTGCGCTCAAACCTGGTGGCACAAAAATCACGCCAAAAACGGTTCGACAGCCAATTAGACGGGGAACTTACCATAGTCGCACAACAACATTTTTACAGATTTTGGAACTTAGTGCACACATAAGGCGCACGCCCGATTTCTGAGAAGATTTAAGGCTTCTACGTGTGCCTTATAGTGGGTAAAATACGGTACTACATAGTTCTTGTGTCATAGCATGCCTACAACTAAAATCAATGAAGGTGCATTAGCACAGGACTAATTCTTTGTAGCCCCTCTTATAAATCCAGAATATTAGGATCCCATCTACATTTCAAAAACAAAACAGTAATTGTTAAACAAACTAACAGCATTTCTGGTTAAATATCACCAAGAACCAAACCAACAGACTGTCTGAGAGGACCATAGATCTCACCAGAGGTTGAGAAGAGGTTGTGCTCTGGTTGAACTTAAGCAACCTCAGCCAACTGTGGACTGGCAGTTAAAGTTGGTGTTTGGCTGCCGTGGGAGCGAATGCGTGCAACTGTGCTGGAATGGCACGCTCTTATCAGGCTTTCATCTTCAGCCGCTGGGATGATCCATCGTCTGGCGTTTCTGCTTCTTCTGAGCTTTGTGATGTTTCCCTTTCAAGCCGCCGGCTTCAAAGGTGGGTGGGGTTTTGCCAAGGGAGTGAACTGGGGAGATGAGTGCAGCCAAAACGGGGCCCAACATGCCAGGTGCCTTGTGAAAGAGAGGCCTCGGCCATCTGTACACTGCATTTAGGGAGCCTACACATTTAGTTTTTTTAAGCACTCATTTTTTTAAATATTCTTTAGAAATTGTGTGATCTAAGATGAGGATGAAATCGTTTCAAATCCAACTGAAGGTGATTTACTTTCTCTGCACTCTTCATACGCTGATGAAACTGAGAGAAGTCACATGGGGAAAAAAAAACCTACAAGGTTTGATTTGATGCCTTTTAATCAAATATTTCTGGTATAGTTTTTATTTATTTAGCAGAACAAAAACTAAAGTCAAATGTCGAAAAATGTTCCAAGCTAAATAAAATATGGTGCATTATAAAGTAAAGAAGTACATAATGGCCTATAAGAAGGTTTCTCAATACCAAAGTATTGGGCAGTGCAAAAGGTATAGTTTTAAAGGAAGGTGCTAAAAAGCAATACTTCATAAATCCCCGAGGTCAAAATTAAAGAACAATGTTGAAAAACATGCTATCGACAACGGTAACATGTGCTTTTCTACACTTTATGTTTCTATTGAGCGCAGTGGGAGCCATGATCTGGAAGAGGAACCAACATTTTGTGCTCAGGGGTACGGCTCCCATCTACTTGCATAGTCTTGCAAAGGCTTATGTCACAGCCTGGTCACTTTGGTCATCAATGGATTGTGGTCTAGCAGTGCCTACACCACACTTACGACAATCCAGACTGTTTTCTTTTGTTGTTCCAAGATGATGGGACGACCTACCAAGCTCCACAAGAACCGCAGCGTCCCTGTCTGTTTTCAAGAAACTCTTGAAGACCCACTTCTTCAAAGGGCATCTCCTATCCTAACTCTTACCCAGACCTCTATACCCCCTCTACTACTCTCTCTGTACTTCTCTCTATCTCTTCACTGTCACCACTGTCTGTGACTCTGGAGTTTCCTCTAGATTGTGGTAATAACTGTAATATAATGTCTACTTTGTAAGTAGCTTTGGATAATAAAATGCAAAAGACTAGAGCACCAAAGAAAAGCCATTTCTAACCACGTTTAAAGTTTGGGGCAGATTATTTGGACTAGTCGTTGGAATATGAGTAGAACCAGACCACTGACACCTACTACATTTAACATCATGCCATACTTATGATTTCAATCACTGTATGTGATCAATAAAATACCCATTTTTAATACTTGGACTATTGGTAACATCAGCTATGAATTTCATGTCCATATGAATGTCAGAAACGTATTCACTAAGAAAAACTTTGACATGTTTAAGACTTTCTTTACCTGCTGTAAGGAGGTAAACAAACTGATGCAACTTTGGTGTCATATCTGCAGCCATAAGGGAATTTGTGTTAATGCCATATCAGCATTTTGATGAAGTGTCACTTTTGCTTCGGACTGGGGATGGTAACGAAATACTAAAAAAATGTAAAACACCTTTTAGAGCATGATGGAAAAACGATAGATGCATGTAAAGGTAGCAGCCGAATACTGCTGGTCAAACATCTCTATATATGAGCTCCTATAGTCTATGGCTATATTCAAACAGCAGGTCTTTGCACTCCATTCCGACATTTTGCCATAACAAGATTTATTTTTTGCATGTGACACACTTCTTGGTGAATGTTTTACGACACCAAAGTGACCCGCGTGCGCAGAAGAACGTAGATGTAACAGACCAACATGATGTTTTCTAAAGTAACAAATGGACGCCGCCGTCTAACGATTCATTTTTAGAGTCGTCTCGAGATCATAAGATAAGGCAAAACTCTGCACTGTTGACTCAAAGCATTGTTTACGTCCAGATTTACATTGTCTGGCTTCTTCTGATGCACGACTGTTCAGACTGAAGACGCTTTGAAGACTCCAAGATATGTATCCAAGTCACTACAACACATGGAAGAGACATCATTTGTATTTTTGCTTAAGCGAGAAGATGCTTCACACTTGTGGTGAAAAGGTCGAATTTACCTGCCGTGTGAACTTTGTGTAAGCTTTATTAATTCAACCCAGCACAATATCATTAACAGGGAAAAGAAGATGTTGAAAAGTAAAAAACCTTAATCACAGACCTCAGAGAATGTAATGATAGCTATGAAACATATGAGAAAGGAATCCAGGAGCTTAATCTCAGACTCTACAGACTCAAACCGTGACCTTACCAGATCTCCGTCCCTATCCACGAACCTTGGAGGGCGGTTCTAAATAACGCCCAAGACTTCAAGAACAAATTCCTTTGGACAGAAACCAACGTATTGACGTTTGCCAAGAATGCACATCACATAAAAGCAAGACCAGCTCATAAACTGTAACGCACAGTGGCGGAAAAAGTTAAATGATGAGACTTTACAATGAGCATGGCTTTGATTTAAAACTGTTTGGTTTCTTCAAACATCCAGTCGGTCGTGGCGGACGGCTACTTGTACTGAGCCAACTTCTGCTGAAGGGGAGTTTTTCCTCTTCACTGTCGCTACATGCATGCTCAGTATGAGGGATTGCTGTAAAGTCAACGACAATGCAAGCTATCATTTCGTTGTGCTGGTTCCAAAGGAGTTAATGCTGTAAGTCAACCACTCGATGCAATCTACAAGGCTTCCTTAGATTTGAAACTTTTTTTAAACCGGTTTTGTTTATAAGACTAAAGGGTTTTATTGCCAAAGATAAAAATAAACAGCAAGACATATGTAAAAAAATTGATTCTTGATTCCTCTCTTTGGTCGTCCAAACCGTAAGACTCAAACGGTACTCGACTCCCGATGAGGCCGATGAAAGCAAACTGTACGTCCCCACGAGTACGGAGGGAGAATAGAACCAGCGCTCGGCTTGGTTGTGTTTTTCTTATTACACAAAATTGAAAGCAAATGTTTTTCCACACTAAAGTTCCATTCATCTCCCAAATCTTCTTCAAGGTTTGTAAAACTCTAACCTTAAAAGTTTTAATTAGCAGAATGACATTAATTTGAGACTCATTGTTGTAAAAAGTCAATTAAAACATAATAAAGAAGAAAAGACTGAGCCGAAAATCTAAATCGATACACCATCTGGTCCAGAAGGAACCCATATTTAGATTTATATATATATATATATATATTTTTTAAACCAGCGTGGGTGGCCTCTCCATATAATCTACCGTCCACAGAGCGCTACACTGCGTTACCAAATCTCTGCCTGAGCCACAATCCCTCACCCTGCATCAGTCCCTGCATCTCATTCTGAGGTAATAAAAGCTCTGAAGTCCTGAACTATCCAGACCCCGTCTCTATGACGACAGCCAGATGTTGTGCAGAGCTCACGCCCATGCACCAACCACCCCCCCACCATCATCACCACCACCACCTCGACTACTTCAGATGCAAGGCTTGCCGGAGAGGAGAGAGCAGGGGAGAGGCATCTGTTCCAAGTTTCCCCCGCGGCTGCAAGACAAATCTCCCGGGAGAGACACAAAGACGAGGAACAGGAAACCGTGCTCTCTGTCTAATTCATCAGCCACATGTTTGTCCTGGCAGGTGGGCATAATCGGACACACCTCAAACACGCATAATTACAGCCTTCTTTGGCTGTAATTATGCTTCCAAGCCGAAACAGTGATTATATTTACCCTTCCTTGTGATGTGCATTTACATTTAAAAACCACAGAACCAGCAGAAGAAAGCAGTCAAACGAAACAAAAAAGAGTCCAGATTCATTGAAAAAAAAAACATCCAAGAGTAGCAGAAGGTTTCTTGAATAGTTTTCATGTCTAATATGTTTGTAATTAATTTAAAACTGAGGGATGCACAGTGTATGGCAATTACAAGGTCATTTGGATCTCAGTGTGCGGTAAGATTCACATCACAAAGGTTGTTTGGAGCGTCATATTATCTGATTATCGCTCAAAACGAGCTTCTGTAATGGATACGCGCCGGAGTGAAGACTCAACCAGTTAATAACGGTAAAGGTTTTTGTTGTTTTAAAGTCTTCCTTGCTCTTTTAGTTTGGTTTCTCCATCCCATGGTAATGAGTTTGTTTTGGTTTCCATTGGCCGACGCCAACCTACAGGTCGTGACTCCATCGCAGGCCAACATAGAGACACAGTCATGAAAATGTATAATTAAAGCAGCACTAAGTAACTTTTCAACCTTCATCAAATATGTCCATTACTTTGCTGATTATATGTTGGCTTACAGCTCATTGAATGACGCCTCTGTCATGGCTTCAGCCAGCACTAAGCAACTTTGAGGAGGGTGGCAGGAACCCTGCCACACAAAACAACTACAAATGTGCTGACTGCTTTACGTTATACGTCCCTTTCCCCCGTTTCTTATCTCCAACATCATCATCTGACATTGTTCCACCACAATTAGATTCATCACCTCATCACTATTCATCCTTCACCCAGACACTGGAAACAGAAATGTACTTCAATCCAACTGATGAGGATTTTACCACGCTATGTGCTGGTGCTCATGGGAAATGTAGTCTTCCTTCAGGCAAAACACAACCACTTTTGTCCACACTGGGCAGCTAAAATCAACCAAAAGTGTAACTTGTTTAGTGTCGCTTTAACGCAACAGGCGTGCTTCTGGACGGTTGGAGGCCGTTTAAACATCTGGAGAGACCCAATTAATGCTTAGAGGAAGATGCATCCTCACTGCCAACCAGGATGTAAACCTAATACTTTCTTGCTCAAACTTGGTTTTTTTTTTCTGAAATTGTACCAAGAATGAAATGCGACCAGCGTCAGGCTTCTGAATCAACGCATTACAATCCCACAGCGACCCACATGTGCAGAAGCAAAACGTAGACGTCACACGGAAGCGTCACGCTTACGTCAGTAACAATGGACGCCGCGCGTCTATGGAAGGGTCTGAAGGTTTTTGAGCGACGGGAGCCAAATGAATCCTCGCGAGATCGGAACTAAATGGAGGAAGCATAGAAAAAACAAACCTAAACTCGGCACCGCTCGCTTCAGACGTTGTTCAGGTGCAGATTTACCTCGTCTGTCTTCTTCGGGTGCCCAATTATGACGAACGTCTCGAAAACAAGTTGGAACCTGAACATTCAGACTCCAGTGAGAATGTCAGGTAGCAGCAAAGAAATAAACTCTTCATCGGTGCGAGTCTTAAATGTTTTCGAGCTTCAGGTCAAAGATTTAGAAAAGGATGAGAACAAACTATGCATCACCAGGTTGTCTTAACTATAATAACACGCAGATTTTCCATGAAATGCTGTAACTGGTGACTCACAGATCTGATGCATGGAAACTTTTCTCCTTGGTTATTGGTTGACTCTAGAATGCATCAACAAACAACCTTTTCTCTGATGCACTTTGTGCTGCAGGATATTTGGAAAAATATTCAATTGACCACTATGGAATATCACTATGATGGAAGTAGGCCCATCATAATATTCTGACCACTCTCTGTGAGCTGTAGCCTCTCCTCATTAAAGCCTTTTATTATGTGTTGGCTCTAGATGCTGGTAGACACAATCCACTGGTGTGAAAAAGTAAACATTCCCATTGGATCCATGCAGAAGTTTGCAGAACAAAACTGATTGCTGTTTTAAATTGTTGTTTGTTTTTTTCCAGTGGAGTAAGTGAGTAGTTGGGTCCACCATTAAGTATAGTGAAGCACTTTTATGTCGTTTTTGGTAAGTTTTCTGCACGTTTGCATGGTAGATTGTGATTTTCTGTGTTCATTACTACAGCAGCCTGTAGTTGCTCCCACTGATGAATCAAACGCACAGATGTGGGTGTCTGGTCTCTTAAAGGAGAAGATGCTTTTATCTGCAGGATGTTTAAAGAAACAGCAGAAGTAGGTCGGAGTTGTCCTCACCTTTACATCTGGGTGCATCTGTCTGACTTTGAACGTCGTTCTCGATCCTGTCAACATGTTTGTGTCCTGGTGAACAAACGTGTCCTGCGGTGTCCTGTGGTGTCCTGTGGTGTCCTGTGGTGTTGGTCTAGCGTCCGTCTCCCGACGGTAAAAGCGCGTCCAGCAGCTCCCGGCGGCTTCTCCGCTAACCAGCTGAGCTTCTCCGTGTGAACGAGCCCACAGTCTCAGCTCTTTTCTTCGCTTTCATCTGTAGCCCGCGCGGAGACGGCGCGGTGGAGGAATCGAGCGCACCTCCTCCACCCGCCTGAGAGCTGCTGACGGGGAGATGCGTTCAGGGCCCGCTCGGTCTTGCTCGGCGTGTTTTGTTCCTTCGCCATTGTGAAGCAGAGCGGAGTCTTCTTAAAGAGACAGTGTCTCTAAAAGGAGGTTTCCGTCAAAATCCACGGTAAAACTCGTCCACCTCTAATACAGACACGCGCAATGTCAAAGGTCAATTCTCGTTTACCTGATCAACAGAATGCTTCAAATCAAATCCAATCAAAAATACTTTATTCATCCCAAAGGGAAATGAAATGTTGGAGTAACTCTTTTAACTGAGGAGTTGTTGTTGATGGTGATGTCTGTGGGCAGGACAGGTCTCCTGTAGAGGTCTGTGTTTCAACTAAGCAGAAAAAGCCTCTGACTAAAGAGACTCCGGTTTCCCGTAACAGTCTCATGTAGAGGGTGTTCTGGGTTGTCCATGATTTTATGTTAAATCCTCCTTTCCATCATCGTCTCCAGAGATTCCACATGTGTCCCCAGGACAGACCCAGCCTTCTTTATCAGGTTGTTGAGCCTTTTTAGGTCCCTTGCTCTGATGCTGCTGCCCCAACAGATGATGGCAGAGCAGATGACACTCTCAACAACAGACCTATAGAAGATCTGGAACATCTTGCTGCAAACCTTAAAGGATTTTAGCTTCCTCAGGAAGTAAAATCGTCTCTGTCCCTTCTTATAGACGCTTCACTGTTGCGTGTCCAATCCAGTCTGTTGTCCAGATAAACACAGATCTCTAGTTCTTCTCCCATGATGGAAATAGAGGTTTGATCTGACCCTGTGGTTTTCTTGTCGTTCTTGCAGATATCTGACTGGTTTTCCAACAAAACAGGTTTAACTGGAGAAGTTGCTGCATTTATTTTGGGTTCAAACTCTAATTTTCTTTCACTTTGGATAAATAAATGAAACTCCCTGTGCTCTTCTGACTGTTGTGTATTCGGAAGAAAAAGGGTTGAGAGGACTGTGGATATGATATGTGTGAATCTGAATTTAATACATTAAGAAAAAAAAGAAGAGGTTTACGTGACAATAGATAGATAGACAGATTTTGTTCCCTGGAACATCACGAATGTAATTAAAAAATGCCTTAAAGGTCCAATAGTCCTGTATTTTCTCTAAGAGCTGATAGAGCCAGTCCTGAAAATTAATCATAAGAATTTTGACAAAATACTTTTTAAAGGGTGTTGGACCGGATTGTTTCTTGTTTGGGATCCTCATGAGCTTCACGTTCAAATAAGGGGTCCATCATTAAAAACACACAGAAAGATTAGCATGCATATCAATAAAATAGGTCATTAGAGTTCAAAATAAATGCTAATAACTTCCTAAAATGTACATTATTTTACTATTTCATTCAGAAATAAATTGCAACTTAAAAGGTTTTTCATCTTATTATAGAAATTAATGGCAAATGTCCTTCAAATGCATGTTTAAACACATATCTGTGTCAATTTAAATTATTCTTTCACTGGACAGAACAAAATCAAAGACTGGGGAGTTTTAAGATTTTCCATGTAGGGACTAATCAATCATTGCACCTCTTTAACAACTTCGTTTATTCTTTTAAGTGAACGTGAGAAAAATCTGAACAAAGTCAAATTAATGGAAATGATTAGGTGGGTGTAAAATGTCTCAACATGTTTAAATGATGAGATGAATGTTTGAAGCGCTGTATTTACTTAAAACAAAGAGGTTTTGGTCATTTATCTTTAAATAATTACATTAGATGTATCAAATATGAAAGCTGATCACAGGAACTTGATTAGGAAAAGTCCTGTATACTGCAATACTTGTGAGGTTTTGTACACTTAAATAATAATAATACCAAAAATAATGATTTAATAATAAAAACAGCCACTTCTGCATACAGACATGAATAAAGAAGAATGAATGGAACCAGTTTTTGTGCTTCAGAAATGCAGAATTTTGTCTTTACACAAAACAAAAAGGGAAAAAAAACAAGCAAATAATCGCACTAATCTTCCATCTGCGCTCTGTTTTCTTACCTTGCCTGCGGTCCTCGGATAAATCCGTGTAGAAACCTTTTCAGTATCATCCATGGCCGCTTTAAAAAAGGAAAACAAAGTCGACGGAAAGAAAAGGGAAAGTTTGAGTCATCCTGAAGGAGAGCAGGTGAGGAGACGGTGTCCCGGCCAACTCCAACATAGAGGTCTGGATTTTTTTTAAACCACATGGGAAACTGTTTAATATTGCATCACGGTTTCCGATTTCTCCGATACATAAAGCAGTCAAGGACAAGAGCGCCGAGGATTATCTGAGCTGGGAGTTATTCGCTCAGGTAAAATGCAATGAGGTTACGATTAAAACAACACAACACAACAAAGACAAAAACGAGAAAAAATAAGAGCAAAAATCCTGCAATAAAAACTCCCAGATGAGCCGAGAGTTTTAGGATGACAGTAAAACTGGGAGTTTATTTTGATGAGTTTAAAGTACAGAACCAGCTTCTTAGGCGGGAGGGACAAGTTGAACTTTAGCCCCAAATGAATTTGATGCGCCCTGCCCCCGGGACTTTAACTAGGACATACCATGTTGACTCGTGTTTGGTTTTATTGTCCCGTTTGTGACCTGGTCAGGAACAGACTTCAGCCTCCCAGAGCATCCGGTTACAGATGTCGTATTCCAATAGAGACATTGAGAACCCAAGCCAAGCCACCATCTTCTTCTTTAACACTTTTCTAGTCATGCTTGTTTACTTACAAACTTTAGTTTTCCACCTGCAAACTAAGGCCGAAACTGTTTGCCTGTGTTGCCGTAATATTGGATTTCACCTGGTTTGCAATTGGATCTGTAAAGTTTCAGACTGGTAGGCACTAAAAACTCCTTCTGTAAGGTCATTGCTGACGTCTTCCCGCCGTGGCGTTGTGCTAACACACCTGTAAACACATTGATGATGAGGATCTGGTGAGGAGGCGCTGAATGATTAGCAACACTTGGCTGCCACTTTTTATTTAAAGCAGTGAAGATAAACTCATTTATTTTTTATTTTGGTCCTTGGTTTTGATGAATAGTGATGAGTTTGTTTGTTTTGATATGGATTAACTGTCGACACACAGATGTTTGTCACAAACCCACAAAAACAAAGAGACATGGGGTCATCGAAATACAATGAGAATTTATTCAAACAGTGCAAAAAGAAATAAAAATAAATCATAATTCCTAACATAAAATCTGATGTTCTTTCTATCCAGATTGCACTGTCACACAGCTTTTTAGAGTTGTCTTTTTATTTTAAACAAGCCAAAAAAAAAAGAGAACAAAATACAACAACAACCAAAAATAATCGGGATAAAGTAACGCACATTTTTTGGTGAACAGAGTCGCCATTTACATGCAACACTTCCAGTCCCATGCAGCTCGGACGATTTCCATGTTTGCCCTTAAACAAAAATAAAAAGACAAGGTCATAGAAAAATATATCCAGTCGGTTTGTGTCGCAAACTTTGCTCCGAGGAAATGAGCAGAGTCAAAAAAACACGACCAACAAACAAAAGAATACTTTCTTTTAACTGAAGCAAGACGGATGGCTACGGCATTAAAAAAGATAACATTCACAAAGTTAGAAATCAACGAACCAAAGACGGACCTGTAGACAATTCGCCAGAAAGAACATCCCAAATGATCTGAACTAAACTTCCCACAAGGAAACCAAAAAAAACCTCATTATATATATAGATATCTATATATATATGTCAAATTATGTCAGTATTAAGGAAGTCTTTCGCAGTGAGAGAGCCTCAAGTATCAAAAAGGCCCGTGTGTGTGTGTGTGTGTGTGTGTGTGTGGGGGGGGGTCGGGGGGTGCTGGAGGTTTCCTTCAACATTTAAACGTTTCCACCCCCAGATTTAGGCTCTTTCCAAGCTTATTCTCAGAACTGTGGAAGTTTTCCAACAAAATACATTCTCACACTTTAAAAAACAAAAAACTACTGTAAAACTTTGGGCTTACAAAAATAACTCGGAACATACTTTATACAACCTTTCAAGGTCTTGTGTTTGTTGTCTTAAATATATATTTAAAAAAACAGCAACAACAACAACAACAGCCTGTAAAAACAAAACAAAAATAAAACTGCTTCATCGTAGAAACATCAAGAACTGATCGTTTGGGAGATAATTATTACTTTGGAGGACGAAACTAATCGTCTCGGTTAAACTCCTGCACGCCCACACACACTCACTCACACACACACAGACACACACACACACACACACACACAACGGTTGGTGGTTGTGGAGGAAACGTCTGTGTTTTGATGCTAGCTGAGCAGCTTTAGCAACATATTGCCATTAAATAGTGTCTGTTAGGAGGGTTAATGTTTGTACAGGGCCGGAAAACAAGACAGGAGCACCCTCGGGTGGGCAAGGCAGTGAATTGCATACTATTTTGTGCTTTTTTTATACAAGAGAGAGAAGATTGAACAAGCAGAGGAGCAACTGGAATCCAACCTCATGGCCTCTCGTAGTGAAACGTCAAACAGCGAAACGCGGGACTCGCAACAATCTGGACCGCGAAGTAACGAGGAAGACTCGAATCCAGCCAGTTATCAGCTTATTTCTAGCACTTACCATAAATAACCAAGGTACGGGGAGAGGAGGGGGGTATCTACAGGACCAATACAAACTTAACTTTGTGCAATTGTTAAAGTTTAGGGGGGTCAGTAGTTTGAAAAAAAAAGAAAAACTGACTGGAAAGAAACAGTTCTAGTATTAATAATAATAAAAAAGCTTCCAGTCTGAGGTGGCAGTGTCTTCAGAGACGGGGAGGATCCAGAAAACATCTGGAAAAGTGCTTGAAGGTTTGGGAATTTTCTGGCCTATGGTTAGAAATCCTACACAATTTTAGAAAATGATTGAAATTCCCGGAAAGAAATAAACCCTATTAAGCCTAGACGATATTAAGCTTGTGTTAAACCCAGTGTATGATTTGTTTTGTTGAGTTTTTAATGCATTTGTTCATTTGGTGCAAAAAGCGTTTAAAAAAGCTAGCATAGCAGCTGACAGGCGGCTACGAACGGACGTCTCGGCCTTGGTTTGATTTACGCCGGCTGCTTCCTCCTGCAGCAGCTTTAAACGTAGAGCAGGTTGTACGTTTGCGTCAAAACAAAGATCGTTCGCTTTGTTCCTAATATCTGGTCTGAGGGAGAAAAAAAAAAAACAATTAAACAAAAATAGCATTTATCCAGAAAAAAAAACACCTCGATTCGCTTCCAGAGTCCGTATCCGGTGTCGCGTATTTTGCTATTGCTTTAATGTGTGTCGCATTACAAACATAAATGTGTTGATTTTATTGGGATTTGATGCGTAACAGACGATAGCATGCGCCTACGATCTGCACCGTGATGGAGGAAGATAAGGAGACGAAGCAAAGATAGAAGTTGAAATGAAATAAAAAGAAAAACTAATAAATTATCACCCTGAACGTACGCACACACCATGCTGTGAAGCACGATGGGGGCAGCATCATGCTGTGGGAATGTTTCCCGCCGTCAAGAGGGAGGGGAAATGCATGGGACGATGGAGCATCTCTGGGAGGAAAACAAACTAGTATTAAAAGGGAGCAATTCAGATCAACATCTACTCATTTGTTAAAGACCAGATCCTCAATCCAATAGAGAATCCGATACTGATGCTTTAATCGAGAGGTGCATAGAACATCTAAACATCTAAAAATCCCAATAAAATAAATTCAAGCTTGTTGTTCTAACCTCAGAAAATGAGGGAAAACATCCAGGAGAACCTAACTTGTTGACCACGGGTTGGATGCGGACATCTTCTAAGTCTATTTTTCATCTAATTTACTTGAAAAATAACACAAAAAACAAAAAGAAATTGGACTTTATTGCGGGGGTTTAGAGAGACGCCTTTCATTGTTGCGTTGTAGCACCGCAGCAGCTCTAAACAGCAGTTTTTGTTTGCATAACGCAAATAAATGGTGAGTAAAAGCGAACCGGTGAGAGGACAGACAGTCGACGAAGCCGCCCAGTAACAACGACACATGTAACACTAACATCAGGCCCAACGTGCGACTCGGACACACTTGTGCATTCTCCAGTTGTGCTTGCATCACTGCCAGACGCGGCGTGATGTTCTGAGTGTTCATACGAAGCCTGACATTTAAACACACACACAGTAGGAGGCGACTGTAGCAAGGTGGTAACTCTAACAAAAGGAGGAGAGTCGTAGTCAACACACACACACACACACACACACACACACACACACACACACACACACACACACACACACACACACACACACACACACACACACACACACACACACACACACACACACACACACACACACACACACACACACACACACACACACACACACACACACACACACACACACACACCAGCTGCATAAGAGCAAAAATGTAACAGAAGTGCAGAAGTCGGTTTATTTTACGGTCCAAAACGCGACCCATAACCCCCCCAACCCAAGCAGCAAGAAACATCCCCGTTTCTTCTCGTCACCTTCAACAGGAATTGACACGGTGGAAGCTGTGAAAAGAGGCCGTTCCCCGTTCTGTCCAGAGGCGGATCTATGGAACTGAAGCCCGAAACAAAACAAGGCCACTCTTCGCTCTGAGGCTGCGCCACTCAGAACCGGTGGACGGCCGGCTCCGTCTCCCTCCGCCGGATCTCTTCCCGGTAGCAGAAGGAGCAGTAGTTCCCCGTCTCCGGGTGTCCGTAGTAGTTGCAGCTGGGCATCCGACAGCGGCTGGACTGCAGGCCGCCCGCGCTGCCCAGGGAGTAGTGTCTGATGGGGGGCTGGCCGCTACGGGAGTCCAGGGCGGGGCTCGGCTCTCGGCAGCCGTTGGCGTAGCCGGCGGCGACGGGCTCGGCCCCGGGGTAATCGGGCGGATCAAACTCCAGGGGGTACGAGGGAGCGAGGCGGGACGGGCTCAGGGACGAGGGGCCCTGCGAGGAGAGGTACTGGGTGTGGGGGGGGCCGGGTGCCGTGGGGCAGTGGCGGGGCAGGGTTGCATAAGAGGGGAGGCCCGGGTAGGAGGCGGCCGGGGAGCCGCCGGCCAGCTGGCGCCGCACGTCCACGCGGACGTGCACGGTCAGATGCTGAGTCAGCGGAGACGCTGCCAGAGGCTGCTCGACAAATGTGGGCCGAGGGATGGGCAGCACCGCGGAGTAGAGAGCGGGGCTCAACGGAGTGGGGTTGAACAGAGGTGAAAGGCTCTCAGGACGCTCCTCTTTGGCCTCAAATGGCCGATAGCTCGGCTCTGCGAAGCCGAGCCCCTCCTTCTTGGCGGACTGGAGGTTATTGCCGACGCCTTTCCGCTCGGCGTCGCGCCGCTGCTGCTCCAGCTCCGCGCGGAAGCGGTCCTGGGCGTCGGAGAGGTACCGCTGGATCATCTCCTCCTGGAAGGGCTGCCGGTCGCTGGTGGTGAGGAGGCTGGCGAAGATGAACTTCCGCTCGCCATGCATGGCGGCGCGCAGCACACCCAGGCTGACCTTCACGTCGGTGCCGTACTTGTAGTGCTCGATCTCCGTGCTGCTGCTGCTGCCTCCGCCGCTGCTTGTGCTGCTCATGGTTCCGAGGAGACGTTCGTTCCCCGACGAGGGCGATCCTTTCCCAGAGTCCTCGGAGGCTTGGTTGGAAGGCGAGCTGTCCTTGCTGCCCTTCCTGCCCCTAAACGAGCCCTTCTTCTTCTCCCCGCCTTCCTGCTTGGCGCCGGCCGCCGCGGCTACGTTCTTCCCCGTCATCAGGCCGCCCACGTTCTTCTTCAGCTTGCTGCCCAGGCTCTTCCCAAAGCTGCCGAGCTTGTTTGCCACAGAGTCCGCCCTCTTCTTGTCTTTGTCCTTGTCCTTCTTTGCTTTGTCCTTCCCGGCCGCCGCAGATCCGTTGCTGGATGAACTAGAGGAGGAAGACGAGCCGTTTTTGGCCAAGGACCCGCCGCCGTTGACGGCTGAGCCCGCCGTCGTGTCGCAGTTGCCGTAGGAGCTGCTGCTGACAGACTCCTTGTCCGACTCTCCGGAGTCGGGAGACGTGCGGGCGTCCTCTCCCGCGGAAGCCGTCGGTGATTCCGGCTGAGCCAGAGGAGCTTGCTGCAATCAAAGGAAGTAAGCAGAAGAACACAAGCTCGTAAAAACAGACGTCTGCTAGTTCGTACTGACATGAAACGTATTTTAACTCGAGCTCGGGTTAAAGAAACAACCATGGAGCCAAGAGAGCTTCTGAAATCCTGTTAGAGCTTTGATGTGATCTAGTTTAAATGCAGCATCCAGGCCAGTCACACTACCTTGAGGGAGGTGCCTCAAACATCCCTCTACCAAGAATCACCCAAGCCAAAGATCCTACAGGAACCTCAACTGACTCCTTTCGATGTCGAGATAGTTTTTATTTTTTATTACTGCTTCCTGTCACCCTGCTCTTCTTTCTATCTGTGTGCCCTGTAATCAGTCCCTCCAGAATTTCAGTGGGGATGGAAATGGGACTGGGGCTGCATAATTAGTCATATTTTGATCCTGATCAAGATTTCTGTGGCCACAGTTAAATGAACTTGATCATCAACGATATTTACGTTAAACATGGGAGCCCTGCAGCATCTCCAATCCCGTGATCTCAACCAGAAGTCTGCTCAGCACCAGGGGGCGAACGCACGGTGAAGCTAATTAAAATGCAAAATTAACAAGCGTGCAGTCGTGCCAGAGAGTAAATATGGCGCCGTAATCGTGCCAAAACTGCACAAGCACATAACACCTCTGAACCCATAATAGGAGGAATTCATGAAGGCTAAAGCTAATGCTAACTCACACAATCCCGGTCCGTGTCCAGCAGCAACCCAGAAACCCATTACAGCAACACTAATGTCCTAGATGGACCCTGGTCTTTTCTCTATAAGCTCTTATATTTTTCCATTTCCGTTGAAGTTGCAGTTTGAGATTTCACCGTCAGTCAGTCAGTCAGTCAGTACTCGTTGCTAAATTCTAATCGCTGGTGCAGTAAAAATACGTTTTTCCATGAATAACTCTGAACAAAACAGCAACATACCTAAACTCTGTAGGTAAAGACCGATCTCAACCCAGACAGAGCAGAGCTCATCTACCATGTAATAGTTCCCCAAATCTATCAGATACTCATCTTTGAAAGGACAACCTCAATCTTTCCCTCTTCCATTTTTCCACCCATGTTTTTTGTCTTACTTTTGTGTGTGTGTGTGTGCATCCGTTTTAGGTAAATCCCATTCTTGACCCGTTTTGCCGATGTGTGGGGCATTCTTTGTGCTTACCTCACACGGCAGCGGCAGCCAGGTGACTGTCAGGTAGGTGTGCAACATCTGGAGCTTGGCCTCCAAGGAGAGAGCCACGCTGGCAAGAAGAGGAAAAAATTAATGCGTTTAGTTATGAGGCGCTTTTAGAGCTTCCGGATCACAATGTTGTAGATTTTCACTCATGCAATCATGGACCCACTTGCAGATCGAACCTAATAATAGCGGCTGAGATAGAGAAACCTTTTGAGTTTGCTCCTCTGGTCCACTCACTGAAAGCTTTAAAGGCTAATCTTATTGTTACTTCCAGTGGGCGTCTTATCTGTAATCTGGAGTCGGCAGCCAATCCCTGCACGCCTCCACCTGACTGCTGTTTACGGGCGTGTCACCGTCATTCTGACACGGCGGTTTCATTTGCGTAGCTTTGTGAGGAGCACCTGAGCTCACTGTGACCTCGCAGCCAGACGCTCTGGTTTGGCATATTTACCTCGCCAGCATCACGTTGTCCGTGTCGTCTTTCCCCCATTCCCAGTCCTTCCCCGGATCCACGGCAAAGTGGAGAGGCAGCATTTTGTGCTCCGAGTCGGTGAGAGGAATCACAACTGCTGGTGGGAAAGAGTGAGTCGACAATATTTGAATGAAAACCAGAATCAGAGCAGAAATATTCACTTCCTCCACTCATTCAACACCAGCTGGTCTATCCTAACATCCGTTAATCCATAAAGAAATTAGGGGAGAAAATAGCAACACATCGATTTCCAGGGAGTCTAGCACTAAATCTCTAATGGCAAGTATTTGTAGCTCAACAACTTGAAAGTAAGTTGCTTGTTATGGGGCTCTGTGAGAAAACTCCTCGAAGCTCAGACATGATGGTCACTCTAATCCATGCGTACTTCAAAGATGATGAAGATTATAAAGCATTAAAAAAACCTATTTTAAATGTTTTAGCCCGGAGACTGCATTTCCCATGAGCACCAGCGCTTCGCGCAATAAAATCCTGATCTAGTTGGATTGAAGTACATTTCTGTTTGCAGTGTCTGTGTGAAGGATGAATAGCGATGAGGTGATGAATCTGATAGATAAGAAACAGGGGAAGTGACGTATGCCGTAAAGCAGTCAGCACATTTGTAGTTGTTTTCTTTGGCAGGGTTCCTGCCACCCTCCTCAGAGTTTTTTAGTTCCCGTTAAAGCGATACAGACGTGTCATACAACAAGCTGTAAGTTGACGTATGATCACAATGGTTATGATAATATGTTATGGAGGTTGAAAAGTAATTTAGTATCGCTTTAAAATCCTAAACAGCTGCATGCAGCCTTCAGAGCTCTTGTAGACACTTTGGGGGTTAAATAAAAGTATGGAGTCTCACCTTGATCCTTGGTGCCGTCCTTCTGCTCCATGGAGACAAGAGCGGAGAAATGCGCCTGATCGTATGCCAGGACCAGCGGAGAGCGATGGCACTTGGCGGCGGGCACCTCCAACGGTAGGTAGATGCCTCCAAACGGGATGGGGGCAAAAGCTGCAGCAGAGCAAAGGAGGTTTCATGTTTCTCTATTAGCGCTAGCCTGTGAGGGGTCAAGTTTGGTGACCCTGGTCTGATTGACCTCCACTCGTTTGACTCTCGCTCTGCGCACACCGACCTTCTCCCCCTGAGTCCCTCAGCATCGTGTCGGCGACCACAACGATGGGCCTTCTGAGGACGTGAGCCAAGACGAAGACGTGGAACTCCTCCAAGCTCTCATAAACCGGCTCGTCAGAGGATTCCGCCCTGATAAAGGGAACAAACACCAACCGAATTATCCGTTTGTGCATCTCGGACGACTCATTCTGGGATGGGCGGCTCACTTCTGACCACGGCTGTTTGTTCGTGGAAAACAAGCAGTGTGTGACTAAGTGCCGCGGGTTAACAGTCGGCTCATTGTCCATGCCAGACCTTACCCGCCGGTGCCGTTGGTGCTGTAGTGGATTCTTGGCTCGCTGGAGGCCAGCTTCAACAGATCGTTCCACTCTTTCTGCCACTCGTCCTCCGTGTACATCAGGCCGGACTGTGGTGGGGGAGAGGAACCAAGGACACACGTGCACCAGTTTGTCATTTTAGAGGGAAGGTGTCAAATGTCACAGAAGAATGCACCGACTCTGACGCCTCACCACGAAAGGCTACACAATGAAAACCAAGCCCAGAGCTTGTTCATAATGTGTTTTAGCACCAGAACCTCTTATAGGAAAGATCCCTCCATGCACCATAAATAAAACATGTTTAACGGCTACTGGTGCAGCCCACCCGTCTGTGGGCGTCGGCACGCCGTCTGCTGCCGCGGGTAAATGACATACTTGTCCTACCTCAAGCCTTGGTTTCACATTTTGTTTTGTATCAGAGTCACAGTACAGGACATGTGCAGCTTTATCTACCGAAGGAAAGCTCAGGGACATAATAACGCTGAGCACAGATTAAAGAAAGAAATGACTACAGTGAAGTCCAATATTAGAGAAGAACAAACTGGTTTTATACCATAAGATTAAAACCAGAATATTAGCAGAATAAAGTCTTAATAAGAGGAGAATAAAGAGAATGTTCTAAATATTAACAGAACAAGCCCAACTAAACAAAGTCAATGAAGTCGTAATAATGAGAATGGTATAAAAATTTATATTTTCAGAATCAAGTTGTAACTTTAAAGAAAATTAGGTCCCAATATTGGGATAATTAAGTCAAAATATTAAGATAATGTGGCGCATCTAGTGAACTTATACTTTGGTAAGGAAATAATTAGCTATTTGAATTCTCTTCATTTAGTTTTATAGCTTAACTCTTGTAATATTTACGTGTTTTTGTGTTACCACTTTTTACTTGTCATCTCTTAAATCTTATAATAATTTAAAAAAACTCTCGTACTCATTCCATAAGATATAACATTATTAAAAAAACAAAAGTAAGTAGACCCCAGCTGCATCAAAAGGTTGTGTTTTAACCCAATACAGTTTCTGGAAGTAGCGTAAATTGAAGACTATTTTGAGACAGATGTCATTAAGATCTACATAAATTGTGAAAATGAATTTCAATCAATCATTGATTGCCTTTAACTGAACTCAAAGTTATTCTGCTTTGGAAAGCAAACGCTGTGTTTTTACACCTACGTTTGTTTTAAGTTCCTACTGTACATAATAAAATCCATAGGAATTATTGGCCTCGTTGAAATCCCTGCTATGAAGCCAAATATGTTAAATATGAATGTTTCATTGCCGAAGCAGCTGGTGATGAATAATGTAACTGAACGTTTGGGTATTAATTGCCTTAAACATTCAGGTTTAAAGGCAGATATTATTCAGCAGATTGATGTAAAGGCAGAGCGTTTCTCAATATTAAATAAGTAAAAAAAAAAAAAAAAACTTAATTCATGAGTGATGAATGAACACACGTGGAAATCGGATAAATGTAATAAATGTAGTGACGTTCAGCCGAGACTAGACTTTTAGGATCAGTTCGGACTTTATGACTTTTTAATACCACAGCAGTCGTGAATGTCGGGCCAGAAAAATGTCATAATTGACTTTAGAGAGAGTCGGTTGGTGCTTTTATAGTCTAAGATGAAGCTGCACAATCTTCCTAGGAGGAATACCCGGGACACAAAAACAGCCAAAGTCTTCAATGTTTCCACTTTGATGATGGGTTTTATTATTTATCTAAAGCAGCAAACAACCTAAAGTCTTGGATGGATGCTGACACTTGCTAGTAATCAGATTTCTACTCTTTCTTCTAATTAAAATGAACCAGACAATTAGGCTTTTGTTTGTGTTTTTTGTTATTTTTTATGGATAAATAAAATAGAAAAGTTTATTTACTTGGACATAAAACCCCCAAAAAATGCACAAAGTTATCGTATTTTTCTAAAAGGGGAGCTGATCCATTTGTTTCAGCCTTTAGCTTCTTTGCTAATTCAGAAAACGATCAGCGCAGGCAAGCTTCCTCAAACGTCCTTTCATTGTTTGATCAATTTCAAACCTTTAGCCGGATAATGTTTGATATCTGTCGACGTTTTTGTTATAGACCGTTAACAATTATTCAGGTAGTTAGCAGAACATTTAGTCAGCAGGTCCGTTTCCTAGCCTCATGCTCTAATTCTGGGATACGGTGCGGTAAAGTTGGCAATAAAGGAATGTTTGACATTCTGGAGCGTATTAAACGGACTACATGGTCAGATTATGATATGAAAAGTTTTTTGCAGGATAATGAAGCAACATCTTTAATTAGAGAGTGATTTAGTGACAGCTAAGAGCACCATAAACGCAGCAGAGCGAGTGAGGCATGCCTCCAGAGTAACTGACCTCCTTGTTCTGCTGGGTCTGCTGCCACCTCCACCTGCGCCTCAGTGCTTCCCTCTCCAGGCCGTGATCCATCAGCGCATACAGGGACTTCCGCAGCATAAGGTCACGATCATGGAAGCCCCACATACCTGGGTGATAAGACACTGATTACAAATATAAAACTACGCCAGGGAATTTCTTCTGTGCTGCATTTAAAATTAAAAGTATTTTGTTTTTCTTTCCTAAAAAGCTAAAAAAAAAACTATGAATGTATGTCTGTACTTCCTTATGCGGATGAGAAAATAAAGCTAGTAAACAGAACAGGGTCTAAAATCACGTCTCCACATCAGCTGTGGCCTTATTAATTTTTCTAAACAAGCACTCCCCAAGAGGGCCACAAAGAGCTAAGTGAATGTGCTCAGCAACACTGCAATTACTTCTCGAGTCAACGGCGAAGCTTTCGCAGACAAACGCTTAACGGGGAGTGAACCTGAAGAGTTCTGATGAAACCTAGAATAACCTAGAATATCTCCCCTATTTTAGCTTCCCTTCAGTGGCTCCCTGTCAAACTTAGAATAGATTTTAAGATTCTTCTTTTGACATATAAAACCCTCACTAATAAAGCTCCATCGTATATCAGAGACCTGATGACTCCTCATATCCCTAACAGAGCACTTTGCTGTCAGACTGCAGGTTTACTGGTGGTTCCTAGACTCTCTAAAAGCACAATGGGAGGCAGATCTTTCAGTTAACAGGCTCCTCTCCTGTGGAACCAGCTTCCAGCTTTAGTCCGTGAGGCAGACACCCTGTCTAGTTTCAAATCTAGGCTTAAAACCTTCCTGTTTGGTAAAGTTTATAGTTAGGAAGAGCTAGAGAAGACAGTCTAGACAGACGGTTCTCCTTTGCTCTACCTTCTTCATGTCTCACTCTACAGGGTTATTTAAGTTTTTCCATAGTTCTGCTGCTATAGGCTTAGACTGCTGGAGGACAATCTGACCACTTCTCTCTCTGCTACTTTCTTCCTTTGTCCAATCTGCTTAGTTACCGTTATTTCAACCCTGTTAACCTTTTGTTTTCTCTTAGTGTTCTTCTCTCCATAGTAGCCACACCTTGTCTGGCGTTCTGTTAGCTGACACACCTTCTTGGAGGAGAACATGGGCTGAGATGCTGCCAGTGACGCTCTACAACTGCTGCTATAAACTCTTTCTTTTTCAGTATCCTGTGCTTCTAATTTAGTTTTCTGTCTTTTCAAACCTCCAGTCGGTCGTGGCAGATGGCTGCTTGTACTGAGCCTGGTTCTGCTGGAGGTTTCTTCCTGTTAAAGGGGAGTTTTTCCTCTTCACTGTTGCTACATGCATGCTCAGTATGAGGGATTGCTGTAAAGTCAACAACTACACAAGACCATTGTTTCTGTCTGCTGATTCCAGAGGAGAGAATGCTGCAAGTCAACGACTTGATGAATCTGCTGGGGTTCCTTAGATTGGAAACTTTTTAAAATTGATTTGTTATGATTTATCTTTGATCTTAGTTGATTTTCTTGTAAAGTGCCTTGAGACGATGTAAATTGGCGCTATATAAATAAACTGATTCTTGATTCTTCTTGACTCGGCATGGGATCAAAAGGGACTCACCGAGAGACGCGGCGTGCAACAGGCAGTTCCCGTCCCCGCTGGTCGCCAGCGGCAGCAGATTCTGACAGTTCGGAACGACTTTCGCCCACCAGTTCAGTCTCCCTGCAGACAAAGTACCTGAACTTAGACCCTGCGTTGATGTTCCAAACCAGTTTTTTAAATGAAATCAAGAGTAAATTCATATGTTGGAAAAGGTCCCGCTTGAAAAGACTTGAAGATGTTTTACTTGAAATTTGTTATTACAGAGGATGTTGGAAACGCTCCGATTGGAAAGAAAACCACAGATGAAGTTACCTTTAAAGTACTTTAAGTCTAAATTATTTGATATGATACAGTGAACTCAGTGCCCAGCGTGACATCACGTAACTCAACATATCAGTAAATTGGAGCGTACAGAAAAAGGTTTCTTTGCAATCTCTCAAGTTCGGCATCTGCAACCAAGTCGTTTAGAGCTATTATCTGCATCCCTGCATCAACACACCTCAATTGATTCAGCTGTGCTGGAGCAGGAATGTAGCTTCAAAACTGCAGGATGGTAGTTGGAGACTTCTTCCCCGTTCTATGGGGTTAAGGCCCAGAAAGTGAATTGGCCAAGTTATATTTCCATTTCATTATTAAAGATTTGGACGTTTGCTTTCAATCATTATTCTACTGAGAGACCCAGCATGGACCCACGTTCAGTCTATTTAGCCTTAATATTTATCACTTTTCCTCCAATGTTTTAAAAAGAAATTCAACAAAAAAAAAAAGTCTCAGTGAAATTTAGCAAACTTGACATGTTTATATTGTGATCTCATCTTTCCAGACGGACAGTTTAGGGTTACAAGAAAAACATTAGCGGTAATCTAACCAGCATTCTCCAGCGCCACCATCATGGACTGCTCGATCAGGTCCCTCTCAATGAACCCGCGGAAGTTGTCCCTGTACACAGTGAGGTCCGGAAGTTGGAAAGTGCACAGTGGCGTGTCCAGGATCGGCTCGCTGCTGCTTCCGCCGGTGCTGGAGACGTGCGAGCGGGCCAGCGAGACAATAGTCGAGCTGGCGTGAGAAATACCCCTGGAAAGACGCTTCTCTGAGGCTGCTGGACACAACGGCAGAGGAAATGACTGTAGGGAAGCAAACCTTCCAGAAATCATTATTAAACCAACTGTAACTATATATCGTTTTATTCCAACGCACGTTTTTAAAAAGAAAGCCAAAAAATGCATGGCTAGTTAAGAAAAATCGTATTTATAGTTTAAGATATGGGTCGGTGACGTGACGCCATTTCCCCCCCCCCCGTGTTCCTATGGTTTGGTTACGCTTAAAAAAGGTTCAAATTAAAAATGAAACTGCCAAATGACTAAAAGAGATTCTCTTTTTGAAGACCTTGTTTTAAAATTTCTGAACTTGATCCATTTAGAGTGAATATTCGGTAGATAATAGGTATAGTCATAAAAAACTTTGTACAAATGCTCAAACATATAAAAAAAAAGGTGAAATTCTCAATAAAACACATTATAAGAAAAAAAAATATATATATATATATATCAAACTTCTCTGTGTTGTTCTGAATTTGTGCCCACGTAACACACAAAGGAACAGACTCCCCAAACAGCTGTCAACCTTTACCATGACGAACCGATCACGGCACCACATTCGAAAATGTTCTAAATGCCTACCGAACACAATCAGCATTTCATAACAAACGTTACACAACAAGGATTTAAAACAAATACGGCACTATTCCCGTTTCAGGGCAGACATGCGTCCATTTCGCCGAGTAGCGGGCCCCACCTTGCACCACCTCGTCCTGTCGGTGCAGAACAGGGCGCCCCACCCGGGCCATGTCCTTCTCAGAGGGCTGATACTCGCGATCCTCTTGAAACGAGTACGTCAGGCTGCCGGCGTGGACCTGCCGCAGCTGCTCGAAGTCGCTGAGTGCGGCCGTGAAATCCCAGTTCTTACCTGGGGAGCCAGAGGACGGAAAACAACCTATGAGTCAACAGGACGACAGGACACGACAAACCAGATCTGTATTCATGAGGCCCGCAAGTCCCGCAACTGCTAATGAGTTTAAATATTTACCACAAGGCATTGCAGCATGCAGCATCTTATCTTATGCAAAGGCCAATGGCACATTCCGTCACTCGGGTAAATATCAGCATTTGCTTTTGCGGCTGCGTTACATTTCAAGACTATATAGCTACTAGCAGCTTTCACTGCTGCTAGGCAACAGAAGTGCTCTTACTTTTTCGTCTCTCCGTTTTTAGTAGTTATTCACAACAAGACACAAACAGCAGCTAAAACGTGATACATCTCTAGGGATACAACTCTAACTCGGCATGTACACAAACCCACCTGGCCTTTGTTCGGGTATAAAAATGGTGCATTTTCGGACTACTTTGGAGGGTTTATAGCTTTAAATCTGACCTTCTAAAAGATCTCTGGCCAATCCCGGTTCGGCTCCAGTAGAACGGACAAAGTCGGACAGGACTGCGTCCATGTCCACGGTCATGTGATCATGAATTCACAACTGGAGTGGGTGCTTCCAAACATAAAGAAAATAAAAACAAACAAACAAAAAAGAAAGCAAAGACGGACTCCGCTCAACGAGACAGGATGGCCAGGGAGGAGGTGGAGCCGTCCTCCGGCGAGCTACTCCAACGGCCGCACCTGAAAAACAAAACAAAACAAAACACAGAAGGTTAAAGCGAGCTGTGAGGACTGATCAGATATCGATGACAACACTAAACGCATCTCAGAATGGCTTTAAAATCCAGCCCTAAGATCTGGAAAAAAAGGTGGCAAGACATCTTTTCCATAAGCCAAAAGCAGCTGAAATGCTAACTATCATTACTATTTAAATACGCACTAGCATGTTGATTGACACTTAATTACCGCATGTAGTGTTAAATTCCGCTCATTTATCAAAATGAGCTTAAACGCTAATTTTAACTATGAAGCTAATGTTAGGATGTAAGTTGTCATTAGCATGTTCACTTACACTAATGTACTTCATCTAGTAAGCACATGGTAGTGTATAAGCAAATTATAGCTAAAATGCTAACATTAGCTCAAATGCTAGCATTACTATGTGGGCAATTACTAGCATGTCGAATGGAACCTAATGTCTGCATTCAGTGTGTTAAGTTTAGCTGATACATCAAAATTTACTTAAATGCTAATGTTAGCTACAATGCTAATGCTAGCATGTAGGTTGTTATTAGCATGTTCACCTACACGAATATACTTCATGTAGTATGCAGACAGTAGGGTATAGACATATTAGCTAAAATGCTAACATTAGCTGAAACGCTAATTTTAGCTATGAAGCTAATGTTAGCATGTAGGTTGTCATCAGCATGTTCACTTACACTAATGTACTTCATCTAGTACACAAACAGTAATGTATAAGGAACCTTTAGCTAAAATGCTAACATTAGCTTAAATGCAATCATTACATCTTTAGTCGCTGAACGAGATTGAGTTTGAGCTATTGGCTTGAGCTTACAAAGCAGCCAATCCAGGACCGGTAATCTTTTTACTCTGTGGTGACGCTGTTGTTCTGTGTGTATATTTGCATATTAAATGTGGATTTTGACATTGGACAGATAAAACAAGTAGTTATAAAAATCTTTAGAGATGTTTTCAACTATTCATGGATTATAGCTGTTGGCGGGGGGTTCTGGTCCCGAAACCACTGCGAATACCTGGGCTCCATTGTATTATTAGCAAAAACAAACAAACGGATCAACCCAAGAAGACAGATGTGAAGTCAGTCAGCAAACCATGCCATTATGGCATTTTGCTTTTCTTCTTTTGACATTTTTCCCTTTGTATTAACATTAAGGACACATGCAGTTACTTGACATGTCTTATAGTTCCCATTAATGTTAATTAGCTTTAGAGCTGAAACAGATTGATATAAGCGATAAAATTTGACTATTAAAACAATTGACAACTAATTTAGTCATCAGTTAGTTGTTTTATAATCACGTTTTACTGTAAACGGCCTATTTTTAACACGATCTGTTACATCTGGGGTCAGTATGTGGCAGTAATGAGCTACCTAACGCTGCGATTTACCGGTGGAGCAGTAGAAGAAGAAATCAGCCAATCGTTAGCCTTGTGTTGCCAGTGCATGGCTCGGGTGGCATAAACACATTTGCCCTGAGCAAGATGGGTAAATAAATGAATAATAAAAAGAGAATAGAAAGATTCATCGATTAATCGTGAAAACAATCGTCAGATTATTCGATTGTGAAAATAATCGTTAGTTGCAGCCCTAATTGGCTTTAATGCGTTCTTGTGGCAGGCTCACTTAAACGCTGCCTGTCAATAGAAATCATTAAGAGCCACCAAACACATTGCAAGGGATTAGAATGAGTTGGATTGAAGTGTCTGTGATGTTCTGATCAGATAGGAATAATCGTGTAGCTACTTTCCAGTTGGATTCAAAAGTAATACATCTGTCAAAGAATCTAATACGATTTATCCCCCATCTCTTGGTGTTGACATGTTGACAATGTAGCAAGCAACAGTAATTATATCTGAAGCCATCACAAACATCCTAACTGATGTCATCTGGCGTGGATGGCCGTTCGAGCAAACACTTTCTTCATGCTTCATAAGTAAATTATGCATTTGATATATGAAGAAAAACAATTGTGCTTCGGCTGCTTGGAAACACATCGCATAGCTCCACTCCTCAAATTTCTGTGGTGGATTAAAAGGAACTGCGGCGTTGCATCGGTCAGCCGCTGAAATCGATCCGGAGACGTTATTATCGAGGCCGAGAGGACGAGCGTCAGCATCGACGGGCTGTTGACACAAGGGATGTAGAGGGCGTTCGATGCGGCAGCAGCGCAGAACTGATGAGTCAGAGGGCGGCCCTGATGAACGGACGTTTAGTCGGACCTAAAATGATATTCTGTGCATAGACACAGATGTAACTCCCTTTGAAGGCCTAAACGCTGCACTGCAGATTAAACAAAACCCCTTGTGTCATATGTATGTTCAACCTTTTAGGGCAACAAGAAGACCATACATGTTCTAGACTGACTGCAGGTTATCCAAGTTATTATTCCAGACAGCTTGGACCGGTTCAGGAGCTGCTGGATCCAATCCTGACCCTTTTTCCAACTCCCACGGATCGTCCACCTCCCAGCGCTCTGAGCTCAGCAGTGACTCAGTGAACTTTTGTTTTTTTTCCACTGTGTCTGATGACTCACCAGTTTAGTCTTCTCCACCATCCTCCTTGCCTCTCAGCCTCCCTCGGTTTTCTTTATCTCGCTGAAAGAATCAGCCACGGAGGGTGCAGCGACGTTCCCACAGTCTGTGGAGCGCTTTGATGTTATCTGATTAAACTCACTTTGGTGTGAGGAAACAAACTTTGATCTTATTCAGACGGGCACACGACTAGAGATAACGCCGTGTAATCCCGAACAAGGACAGTGCTAACAAACTTGGAGAAACAGAGTAGGAGGCAGAGGGCTCCTGTAGGTCTGCCCACCCATGAAGTTGGTATCAAACCAAATAATCTGAAACAGAGCATCCCTGATAACCAGTCAAGGAAAGGGCGCACATTATGCGGGGGTGCGCATAATCCTTAAAAAGCCGCATATTTGCAGCTTAAATAGCCTCTGAGCGCAGAAAACCAAGAATTATGTAAACTCACCTGTTTTTACTGATCCAGCATTTGTTTGCAGAAATTTGAAATAATTTATTTTCTTACTTTTGACAACTAACCCCCCCACACAGCCAAAAGTGAATAGTCCGGCGTGTAGTGATATCATCACCTCCGTGCGCCACCATAACACGCACACGTCGGCCATATTGGATGTGTCAGATCTGCCCTGTAAACTATTATAAGCAAGTGGACTGAAGTTGATCCAGCGCCTCACTACAGGGAGCTTTAAGTTAGTTACAACTGGCTTTCTGCTCACACTACGTTATAGATGACCTTAAATGGTCCGAGACTCTAGTTTAGCATACTATATGTTCTCCCTACATTTGGAAACTACAATTCCCATGTTTTTCACACTTTAACGCATTTTCATAGCAGAAAACGGGACGAAATGCCACCGAATTCACCACAGAATCAAGGATTTTTGCCTGCGTTTTTTCTGGGGGGACTGGATAATATGTACTATCCATTGATGTGCTTCCTGATAATCTGTTTGTTCCTGTTACCCTCCGTTACATTGGGGCGCGTTTCAGGGTGTAGTCTAAATAAAGACAGAAATAAAAACCACGCGTTTCCTTTCGAAGCAAGACATGAATTAACAAACAAGTATGAGTTTAGCTTTCACGCCCGGTCATCACTGGACAGGCGACCAGGTCATGTCGTGACAATCATCTTGAAATTATGCCTATTGTGAAGGCAGATGTGTTAAAATCATCGTCGGTCAAAACTCTGCCCTGATATGAAAGATAGAATTCATATCATTCCTATTTAAAATTTTAGCTTTAAGCATATAGTATACAGTAGAGTTGTAGCGAACAACTACGTTGTTGATTTATAACTAAACAGATGCTGAGTGTTCATGAACACAACACAAAGTTCTGTACAGCTTTAAACTTTCAAAAAAGTTACATTACGATTTAAATCCCTAAACCACCATCGCTTTAACATCATACAAATGTTAAGGTTTCTCATGTAGCTGCAGCCGAGAAGGAGAGGTGGACAGAACCAGAACTTTGTGTTGGTTCCGTTTTCATCCCACACCATTAAGGTAGACTCGGCTGGCTCTGCTCTGAACTCAATGACTCACCTAAAACTACAAGCTAAATATAAACAGTTTCCCTGGTTCTGGGGAAAATGAGCTAATGTCCAAATCCGACTGTCTGCAGCATTCAGCCAGTCCAAAACGCTGCCGACACAACAGACCGGCCGCGTTTCCATCGGCACTTTTTATGCACACTTTCTCAATTTCACGCAGGTTCGGGGGTAGCTTTTGACTTGTCTAAAAAAAAATTTATTAAAGGAAAGACTGAAACGCATTTGCCAAATAAGTTCAGATGTAGCCAACTTTTGCGGCGATTTTCTGTTCCATGAGTCTTTTCTTGGAAATCTACGATTTGGTATCATGGACTTATCTATCAGAGATGAAAGAGGCTTCACAAAACTAAACTTTCACCAGCCTGTATTGTTTATTTGGTAGCTTAAGAGTCTAGCAAGTGTCTTTAGTCTCTGTTGCACTGAAAGCGTAGAACATTTTTCTATTATCATTATTATGTGGACCAGACAGCTATAAAAATGAATGAGTTAAAAACTTTTTGGGGTGGTTGAATGAAATACTTTGAAACTGATGTTGTAAAAACAAGCTGTGCTTGAGGAAATAATGTTTTGTGTGCCCTTGTTGATTCGCTCCAAACCTGGTTTACATTTTCTTACAAAACTACTGGTACAGCCTGAATTGGAGTAGATCTGGTACCCTCAATATAAGACAAACCCTTCGTAGTTGTTTTTTTAACATCAGCAGAGTCTTATTAAAACTTTCCTAAACAGCAGTAACCATTTAAGTGTTTCATTCATAAGTCTATTTATCTAGTTGAATAATAATCTAAAAAACAGGACCAAACCCCCAGTTAGTTCTATGTGGACCCCTTTTTTTATCTCTTTATCTTTAAGCAAACCAAAGCCTGTATGTAAGAGCTCTGACTTCAAAGATTGTGTAAAACTTTGCCATAAGGTAAAAGGTTTTAAGTTTTAGCGATTGAATCCTGTTTAGATGGAACAATTAAT
Source organism: Orestias chungarensis (assembly GCA_032876305.1). Classification (NCBI taxonomy): domain Eukaryota; kingdom Metazoa; phylum Chordata; class Actinopteri; order Cyprinodontiformes; family Cyprinodontidae; genus Orestias; species Orestias chungarensis. Next base: position 829,882 of record JAVLVB010000082.1, on the reverse strand, counting down.
CCTATTATTACTATTACAGATTAACAACCCAGGGACAGGACAGGAATCAAGACTGTTCACGCCGATAAAGTCTGAACGTACTGCAGGCCGTCTGTGATTAACAGCTGATGTAATGGCACTTGGCTCACTTTCAGACACACTTATTAAATTCTTACTTTCAAATAAAAAGGTCAGTATGAATTGCACGGCGTGTCCCGGGAAGCTTGTCGGATTACATTCTTAAAACATAAATCGCTAGCTCTTTATTAGTCTCATACGATGTGAGGGGATATTTAAAGCTTAGGTAAAGCTTTAATAGGAAAGCAACATAACTGACATAAGGCCAGAGGACAGGAGGAGGTTGTCAATCGGACCTGAACTAAAAATATTGTGTACATTTAAAACCTTTAATCAGGTCCAGATGAACCCAAAGAGCTTCACACTACATTCACCCATTCGTGCACACATTCACATGCTCATGATGGCAAGGTACTAGATTGCTTGATGTACGGTTTGTTAAAAGTCAGGGCCTCATTTTAGCTTGTTGCACTTTAAAGCAACACCAAGTAACTTTTCGACCTTCATAAAATGTTTTTCATAACCTTTGTGATCATACGTCGCCTAACAGCTCGTTGCTTTAACCAGCACTGAGCAACTTTGAGGAGGGTGCCGGGAACCCTGCCACAACAAAACAAATGTGCTGACCGCTTTACGGTATACGTCATTTCCTCCGTTTCTTGTTTCCAGCATTATCTGAAATTGTTTTGCCACAATTAGATTCATCACCTCATCACTATTCATCCTTCACACAGAAACTGGAAACAGAAATGTACTTCAATCCAACTGCCATGAGCACCATATGCTGGTGCTCATGGGAAATGGAGTCTTCCTTCAGGCAAAAATAATGTTAATTTAGAGCTGAAACAACAGATTGATTTAACCAATTAAACTATTAAAACAGTTGACAACTAATTTAGTCATCAGTTAGTTGCTTTATAATCACGTTTAATGTAAGCGGCATATTTTTAACACAATCTGTTACATCCGGGGTCAGTATGTGGCAGTAATGAGCTACCGCTAACGCTGCGATCTAGTCTTGTTTTGCTAGCGCATGACTCGGGTGGCGTCCTCAGTAGATTCAGATTTTACCACGCTATGTGCTGGTGCTCATTGGAAATGCAATCTTCCTTCAGGCAAAAACACTACCGCTTTTGTCCAAAGTGGGTCGCAATAATAAACCAAAATATGTTTAGTGTTGCTTTAAAGATTCATGTCAGGTTGTTCACCCAACACAGTTGAACATTTCCCTCCACCTTGAAGAACTCAAGTAAAGACTATCATGGTGCTTCTTTAATGAGTGAAGATAGGATGGCACAGGAATTGAACCGACTGATGATCGATGGAAATATCCTCACCAGTTATGGGAGGCCAAATTCTCCTTTTAGAGATTAGATAAGGAGCTCCATCAGGGGAACAGCTGCTCTGTTACAAGGACAGCAGTCACTAGATGTGGTTGATGCATTAGATTAGAACAGGTCACGTTGGTGGTGTTCCCGGCTGAAAGGAGACTGTAGGACAGATGACAATGCATCTCTTCTGGCCATCTTGGTTTCATATTCGTACCCGGGGAGATTGATACAGGGTTTCCCTCCTGGTCCTGTTACAGTTACAGTCCATTATGAAACTAAACAAGAGAAAAGGTTCTGGCCGGAGCAGGAGTCAAGGGTGGACTGGATGGAAACATCTTTATGGACGGCAAAGGGTGGGAATCTCTTATAAACACTGATAGATTTGAATGTGAAGAGAAGAATCAAGAACCGTCTACGTTTGCACAGCAGGCTCTCGTGTTCAAGTCCAACTTATTGCTAAAACCCAATTGGTTTTTTGGGGGTTATTCATAGTACCAAAGAAACGCGATCGCCATAAGGGTTGTGTGTTAACGGTTTACTACCCCAAAGTGACCCACATGCACAAATAAAGAACCTGGACGTCCCACAGCAGCAGACATAACAATGGACGCCGCCGTCCATAGATCGGTTCTTAAAGTTGTCAAGGAATGGTTCAAGTTCAGAACAAGACGAAGGAAGCTGAGAAAAGAAAACTGTTCAGACTGAAGGTGTTTTGATTTTTAACTGATAGGCAAATCAAGATTTTTGGAGGTCAAAAGATCAGAACAGGGTCATTAGATTTAGATTGCCTTTGCCTGCTGTGTGAACGTAGCCATACATTTTGATGAATGGGTTTAGGAGGGTCAAAACATATGAGGGTATTTAACATGGTAATGGATTTTGAAAGAATGGGACACAGGGATGATTTAAATTGCAATCATTGATGGTTGTGGACATTCCAAGGACAAACACTCAGCCATAAAAATAAATACGTAAGAAAGTTGTGTTTTATCTTTAAAATCATAAGAAAGCTCTTGTCAAACATTTTTCAGTAGAAGTCTGGTGAGCTTAACCTGAATCCAATAACGAGGGTATAATCGAGACCATTAAAGGCGTGTATTATGTGTATAATCCAATATTCCAGCCAGTAAAAACATATTCCAAGCAGAAACATCAGTAGGTTGGATTACTGGCTAGCATTAGGAGCTCCGCTGCCAGCTTGGGCCGGTCAGTGATTTCTATCTGCGACGGCGGAGCTTTCTGTCTGGCAGGAGAGCTTACACAACGGGAGCTGCTGAGAACACGTGGGTGCTGAGCCGAAAGCTCTGGAGAACCGACTGCATCTCAGAGGGAGACGGGGAGGTCACCATTCCACTGCTTCACCCACGGGTAACATGGGGGGGGGGGGTTGTATGTTCACTGCAGTATGTCAACATGAAAACAAAAATGGGTTTCTACTGCATCAGCATTCAACAGAAGGAGATGAGAAAGCACAGATCTGAATTAAGATTGCTTTCAGACAAACTGGCTTTGCTTCATCGTTACGGATATTGTTTCACAAAACATATGACTGCACCAAGATAATCTATCATGTTTTGAGTTTTCTTTTGAATGCAATACCTATCGGTTAAAATACTGTTGAGGCTTGATCTATATATGTTTGCGTCAGCATTGCTAGTTTGTACCAGGGATGCACGACATATCGGCATCAACATCGGTACAGGCCGGATATTGGTTTGATGAGCAAAACCTGGCCGACTCTAAGAGCACATTTATCATTTTAAGGTTGTTGCTTTTTGGTTTTTCGGTGGGGTTTTTTGGAGAAAAGAAGGTCGGTCATGTTATGTATGCCTGGTGATGTGACAGTTTTAATTTTTTGAATTTAAATCGGTAAAGCAACGCCAGTTGTGTGTTCTTTTTTCACTGTTAAAAATAATAGTAAATACATTTATTATCAATAAATATAGGTTATCGGCAACAACTGCTATATTCATATTGGTGCATCACTATTGTATTATTCTATCAAGTTTCTCTCAGGACTAAGTTCTTGTTCAAGAAGATTGCCGGTAAAAATAATGATAAATTTAACAATTCAATACCATATTTTTAGACCTTTTGGAAGCTCCTAAATGAAAACTTAGTAGTACTGGCTCAAAGAGATTTAGATCTCCATTACTGATAAAACCTAAAACTTGTGTGTTTTGTCTTCGTTCCCATCTATCAATAGTTTGGGATTATATGGAAAACCAAAAGGACAATTTGTGACACACAGAGGGGAAATTATGACTTCAAAATCATACAGTCAGTTCAGGGTTGGGGCAGATCCTTCATATGATAAAGAAAAAAATAAAAATAACCCTCAATGTTTTGATGCCATTCTCCCTGAAGTTGTTCAAGTTTTAACTTTCAGAAACGGCGAGGTAAACAGGTGACCGTCTCTCGCTCCTTTTACCACACCCCACAACACAAACAACGTAACTTGTGGTCACCCGACCATAAACTGATGACTGCCTGTTTTTCTACAGCGACCGCAGAAATTGTTTCATCACACCCTGAAGATGTGCAGGAAAACAGTAGCACAGACGATTCAGAACGCGTAAATATTGAATAGGCAAACGGTAACAAAAGTGAGTCAACGGTACAGCCTCATGAAAATAAAGGTTTTCCCTACAACTTTTCTATAATCTTTCACTACATCGGATATTTTACTAAAACTGAAATTAAACTAACCAATTTATGAGACCAGAGTAAAGATTATCTGCACACCGCAGCGCCTTCAAAAACAAGGATAAACCCGACATGTAACAAAGCTATTGTGAAAGTGAAAGCTTTCAGGGGATGTTCCATCTGGATTGAAACGTCTTGAGAATAAGACAGACGTGAAAACATGCTCCATCCTGCGTTTCCCCTCTTTCATTAGCGCCGAGATCTCGCCTTTCTTCCGAATACCCTTCAAACACAACTGCGTGTCCGCGGCGTACGTTTCCATCGCGCACTGTCACACATACGCAACAGGAGGGCTCCGTCGTTAACGTTTGGTCTGGCAGAGCTTCATTCATCCGAAATGCGAGCTCTCCTTCACAATGAAAAGTAAAATGAGCTGGGAGTGAAGAATGAGAAGTATTCACACTTCACAATGACCTAACCTATTTTTTCCTTCCACATACTTTGTGGTCAGATCGAATGAAGCCCACGTTTTTATCTACCCAGCCATTTATATGTAAGGAGCGATGCCATTAATGGCCGGGCCCAGATATGCGCCCATATAACTGTGTCAGTTCTATTTCAGTTCAATCACACAAACCCTCCCTGCAAGCTCAGCTAATGCAACACACCCTCTCCGCATTGCAAAACCATATGAGTAATTTGATTAAGCGCAGTCGAAAACATGGAAGGCAATGTGACTGGTGCGGTGTTTTCATGGGGGCGCCTAGGCGGACCTAGCTGCTACGTTTCAGTCCAGGGACAGGATATAAACATGAAAACAGCCAGTCCGTAAAGGAAACACCAACAACTGACCAACAACGTAACTATTACCTTCTGCATCTCTAAATAAAACTCTTATTTACCATGTTGAATTTTTTATCGGGATAATAATTAGGGGTGTACCGATAACACGTATTTGCTTCCGATATTTTAGTCTTCAGTTTTGCCCGATACTGATATTGAAATGATGCATACAGACATTTTTATGGTCTGGAATGTTAGAAAAAAGGCTCGATTAGGTGATATTACAATAGTTAACAACAACACTTGTTTGTTTGTTTCCAATTGATTTGTTATGATGTATCTTTGATTTTAATTGATTTTCTGTGAAGTGCTTGAGACGACACCTGTTGTAAATTGGCGCTATATAAATAAACTGATTCTTGATTCTTAAACAGTTATGAGAAAATGTGGTCCATTTATGAATAATCAATGGGTTACATATTAAACTTTCTTAAAAAGGCAGAAGGTTGTACAACAGAATAAGATAAATGAAGAGTTTTGCATTGTTGGTGTGGATCAAACACTGGAAAGGGCTGCTTATGCCGGAAGTGATGATGTTTTAATAAACACAAACATTACTTGTTAAGCTCCAGGATGGCTGCTTTACGCACACTAGCATGTAGCATCGCTCCTAGATATACAAAATACCCAAGCTGCCTCTCCTTTTGAATATTTTAGATATTATCTATAGGGAAAAAGAAGAATCCGTGAGTACCGAGTCAAGCGTTGTGCATCACCGCTGTGATGCCGATGATTTATGTTGCTGCTTTATGCAACGCTGTAGGATGTGGAGGGCCTACGATATTCCAATGAAGCACCTAAACGGCCTTAAAGATGGATCCTCACTCAGAAGATGATTGTATTAACAGACATTTTTTGTCTGTTATTTTTTTCTTTTTTGCTGAATCCAATGAAAAAAATCCATATTTAGTAAAACGAATCAGAACTCAGCTCAGATTGTTCTAGTTTACTGACTGGATTTGATCTCGCTTCTCGCTCTCACGTCTCTGTTCTGAATGCGTTTCTTGGTTTCTCTCCGTTCCTTCGTCAGGCATTGATCCTTCTCCTTTGCAGCTCTTATGTAATGAGTCAGTGTAGGCTGACTGGGCTTGGTCACATAACCAGATTGCCGCACAGTAAACAGAGAGACAGCTGATGGTCAAACATCTCACCGCACCTTTCTTTGTCCTCTTTGCTTTCTTCTTTTGCTTTGAAGCATCGAGCACTAAAACAATTGTCTTTTTTGGAGTTTAAAAAAAAACTGTTGGTGGTTTTTCTACATGATTTTAGTTGCTTAAACCTTCATCTAAGCCGTTGACTTGTTTAAAAAACAACAACGAAAACTAGGAAGTTAGACGCGAAAGTCAGAGAAACGGAAGAAGGTGGAATAAAACAATGCGATAAATGATCTTTGGTCCCAGAGCTGTTTAAAAACTGTAATTTGTTTGACCTTCTTGACTAATAAAGGGGTTGGAAAACCTTCATAATGGTCATTCTTAGTGAAAAGCATCCGTTTAATCAAAAGTTTGATCGGGTTTAATCAAAGAATGAGTTAAAAAGTGTCACTGAAGGTGTTTTGTGAGTGAAAAGTTGCTCCTTGTGTCGCTGCCGTTTTGTTTGCGTCTTAGATGGTGTTTCAATGAGAGATCAGGAGATATTAGTCGTTTTGTATTTGATCTTTTACAAATCTATCGTTTTGTTAATTAAAGGTAGGCTGTTCTTTTTGCCATTTGTGTTTTGGTTTATTATCTGGTTTTTATGTGTCACTGATGGCAAGAAGCAGAGCTACTGGATATTTGGCCACTCACAAGTTGTAACGTGAGACTGACAAACAGCAACGGTGTCTTCACTCAGAGGCCTCTTCAGATTTGTTGCAGGATTGTCTGCTAGTGTTGCCACATTTAATATTTTTTATTAGTTTTCCACTTTTGAAGGTGCGATGAAGCTTTTTTTAGTCAGCTGTGTGTTTTTTTTATCTTTCCCCAATGATTGATCTACTTTGACAAACAACACACCAACTGGAGATTATTTGCGTTCCACACTTTGAAGAATGTTAATGATTTATACACAAACCTCTTTGAACAGATGCATCTAGCTTTTAAAAAAAAAAGTAAATCCCAAGGTTCCAAACATGGTACCTTAGCAAAAAGAAGGAGGAGGAAGAATCCAATCCTTCTGGTTGTAATTGGTTACATAGGGAAAAATCAATGCAATAAATTAGACCGTGACCATTTCTCTGGACGAAAGGAAACTCACGAGCAAGCTGGTCACTGAAGTGAAATCAATACAAACCCAGGGAAACACAGTTAAACAGAGCATCCAGAGAGCTATTAGTGACATTCGATTTAAAAGGGCAAATGGACTGTTTTAATAGCATTAGTTTAGCGGGGGAAAGAAAGGCTTCTTTGTGTAAATCATGAGTGATTCTGGACGTAGCCGCACACACAACCGTCCATCTTCTTCCCAAATAAGGACATGAACAAGTTTTCTCCCTGCCTCACTAAGCCTGCACTCCAAGAAGTGTCAAACGTCCCACGTTCTGTGACGGAAGACAACAACGTGAGCGAGGCGGATGGGATCAGCAGAATTGAAGCTCTCCATGCTGCTGAACAATCTTAAAGGCAACACCGCAGCGCGCTCCCTGCTCATGTCAAGACATCCCACACCGTGACTCCCAGCGCTTGAGGCTACGCCGCTGGAGCTGGTGGAGTCCAAAAGCAAACAAATATCTGGCCTAGTTTCCCTCCTCCGCCTGAGCCATGCGCTAGCAAAACAAGGCTAACGATTGGCTGATTTCTTCTTCTACTGCTCCACCGGTAGATCGCAGTGTTAGGTAGCTCATTAGTGCCACCTATTGACCACAGATGTAACAGATTGTGTTGAAAATAGACGCTTACGGTAAAACGTGATCATAAAGCAGCTAATCGACGATTAAATTAGTTATCAACTATTTTAATAATTGATTTTAAATTGATTAGTGGTTTCAGCTCTACTGCAAAATGCTTTGATGGAACCATGATTATTGATCACTAGAAGAGGCTAATACAGTGGAATAAAGTGAAACATAGCTGCTTTCTTTCTGATTAGACTCCATTCATGGCGTCAGCAGTTCTTTAACGAGAGAGCCTAAACAAAACAAAACAAACAAAGAGGAGAACCAGGCTTGGCTGAAATACTGGAGTAGCGTTTAGACACGGCAGACTTCCATGAAAAGAAACCTGGACAGTGAATAAGACTGCTGAGTAAAACATGGGCTGACTCAAAGTCATGGGGATTATAGGATTGTTGGGGATTTTAGAAAAACACCAGAGTTTCCCCTTTGCTGTATCTTTAGCAACCTGATGCATCCCTCGTTTAAATGGGATGGGGTCAAAATAGTGCAAAGGTCAAAGATGTCCAGTCAGAGCTCTTTGTTGAAAATGGGCAACAGGTGCTCTTCTTTTACACGCTGAAAAGACTGAAACTAACTAGTTTGAACAGAATCGACACAGGTCAACTTTCTTCCTCTGCAATCATCTCCTTTAAAAAAAAACAAAGATTTATGTTAGAGGACGTAAAACACTCTAAATTATACGTAATTATGATAAACCGGAAGCTGGTCTAGATAGATGATAAAATATACCAGAGTTATCTCTAGAAAGCCTTCGTGCTAATAAAAATTATCCAGTTACTCTGTGATGCTTTCTAACAAATCTTTGAATGTCATTTTTTTCAGAAACTCACAATGATTTTGAATCCATAAGTGTTAAAAGCTTTGTTTTTTCTTTCTTCTTGATACTAAAATCCGCTCTGTTTCCAGTTCTCATTCTTTGTATCTTCAAATGTGAAAGTCCCTCCCACAGCGAATAGGGTCAATTCACTTCCCGGAAATATGAAGCCTCGCTGCTTTTCATGCTCACCATGAAGTAGTCAAACCATATTTTGTTCATACCCACACTTACATTAACATGTTGGTTTCAGAAGAAACATGCAACTTAGAACTTTGTTTAAAATCTGGCTCCTTATAAAACCTGACCTCTCTCCACAATCGGACGAAAAAGCAGCTTTTTTTCCATCCTCCCCTACAAACTGCGCCTGAAGTTATGCGAGTGCTTTGTGGTGCTTTCCTTAAGCCTACCGTGGGCTTTTGTTGATATTCACTGGAGCAAAGTAATAAGTGCTAAATCCGCCCCGGTGAGCCGGCCAGTGGCTCCGGAGCACGAGTGGTTATCAGTGCCTGAGAGCTGATGTCATGGCGTATTCGAGCATGCAGCAGAGGAGTCTTGAATCCTCTGTTCCCCGAAGCTCCTGCACAGCCTGCCACAGCATGAAACAACAAACTCCCTTCTAGAGGGGAGAAAGGGAAAGAGCCTGCTGTGAATGGGGCTGATGGACAAAGCTCTTCCATCCCGCGACCACAGCTACACTCCACTTTAATACAGAATACATTTGAACGCGGAACAATGCACAGTAATCTCTTAGTTATTCAGCAGAGAAACAAGTAAATTAAATAAGTCACTCAGAAGCAATAAAAGGTCCAACTTGGTCGTTTTTGTGTTGTTATTAACTCGTCCCTCTCATCGTCAGCTCTTGTTCCTGTGCTCGTAGGTTCCCAGTGTTTGCCCGGGGGCCCTGATGATGCGGTCCAGCCCCAGTAATCAGCGGTGGCATTCCCACCTTCCACACAGTTTCAGCCGCAAACAGTGACAACCCAAAAGCGTCTAATGCTAACTGAAGGTGGCTACGCTCAGCAAACACGTCCCCCAGTAGGTCTGTGCTGCAAAATATGGCCAAGATAAAGAAACGTAATAGTCAAGAGAACCAGAGCTGAAACAACGAATTGAATTATTCGATTTGGAAAGGATTATTCAAACAGCTGACAACTAATTTAATCATTGGTTAGTTGCTTTATAATCATGTTTCTCTGTAAGCGGCCTGTTTTTAACACAATCTGTTGTATCTGAAAGAAATCAGCCAATCGTTAGCCTTGTTTTGCTAACGCATGGCTCAGGCGGCATGGGCGCATTTGCCCCAAGCAAGATGGTGGAGAGCGAAACTGTATACCCTACAGAGAACAGATCACAAAGCTGTCAGAGGGATATGATGGCGCACACCTAAGCTAGGATGGTGTATTGGTGATAGTTTGTGCAGCCATACTAGCTCGATTTTGCTTCAGTTGGAGACGTTAGAAGATGGTGTGAAAAGCCCTTTGATGGCTGGTCTAAAACTTTAAAAAGCTGGAGATCAAAGCTGGTTTTTAGATTAACTTAGTAGTGCATATTTACTGATGGATTAATAGTTTAACTGGCATCAGTTCAGTGCAGTCAGGATATTGAAGATCTACAGAGAAATGAGCCAAAACACAAGAACAACAGCACATAGATTAAACGATACCGGTCAAATTATCAGCAGATAGATGGAAAATTCAAGATTCATTCATGACTTTAATCTACTAGTAATCAGAAAAATCTCACTGATGAACCAGTAGACACAGGAGATCTGATTTCCCGATGATCCTCCTCCACCCCGCAGGAACAGATTTCATTACACTGAAGCTTTCCTTGAAGTTTAATGTCATTCAGATGTGTACCATGTCAATATGATGCAAATATCACATTTGCTTTGCATATAAACACAGCGCTTATTATTATTATTATATTTACACAAGACACAGTTAAGAGGCTGGTGTGCTGACTGTAGCTTATTGTTCTGTTAGATTACAACCCAAACAAGCTGTTTAACAATTAAAGATTTCTGCGCTTTTCCAGCAAAGATACAGAAAAACCAAAATAATCTGCTTTAAAAACTTGATTACTAATAAAAGAAAAAAAAAAAGAAGAGTTTTTTCTAAGCTGAAAGTCAAATTCAAAGATCCTGTCTTGCTCTGTGAAGCCGAACATGAAGAGCGCTGGATTGTTCCAGATTAAAATGGGCCGTCTCTGCAGGCAGCAGCGGGATCATGTGAATCCCCATGTGCTGCAGAGCCGGCCGCGAGCGCCGAGGACCGACCCCGACGTCACTGTCGGTGACGTCATTAGGGATAACGCGCTCATCGCTGGGACGCGTGTGTGGGATTACTCCCGCTGTCCTGCTTTTAGCGGGCCGATGATCGCCACGTTTCCCCCCGTCTGAACCGGAAACTACTGAGGGAACTCGTCCAAAACCCAAGACACGGTCACGATAGATCGACCAGATTATCAAATCCGACTCATAATATCGTTTTATCAGAGTTAAGTGCTCCTTTTTCCTAGTATGTGTAAATCCCACCACTAACAGCACAACCAGGAGATAAAAAGCACAAAAACAAACCTTAATATGTTTGTGATCTGCCTACAATACAAAACAAAGGTTATTTTTTAACTCCTTCTATGAGAAGGTGGGAAATATTTCTCGTTAATCAGAGTTAGGAACAGCTCAGTGGGACAAAAAGCCATGTCTTCACCAACCGAACGGCTGGACATGTTTAACTCGGGGCGCCCGTAGTCCATGTAGAGAAGGAAGAGGTGAGAGAGGGACCAATACATCACGCCATTATTACTACACCTTCTGTTATGTGAGAGGAAAATGATGCTGGGTTGAGCTGTGGCTGCTCCACGTTCAGGGCGAGGCTACCCTCCACTTCACTTTCCCTAATAACTACACTACTCTGACGTTTGATGATGAGCTGTGCGAGTTGTGTTGCGGTTTGAGATCCGGGCCGATCGCCCAGACGGGTTCCAAGTTTCTCCGAGACGCCAAGGGGCCTGTCAGGAGCAGGAGGAAAAGTGCTGCGTCACTGACTGGCAGGCGACCAGGGGAGGGTGGGGCTTTCACAATGGCCGTCTGGCCTCAGAAATCTCCTGCTCTTGCTCACGGTGACGCTTCTGGTGTCAGCTGCTGTCGGGTGTGAGCTGATCACCACAGGAGGGGGGGGTCGCGCAAACTCTTAACGTGATGCGTTTGTCCCACTGACCTGAAGAAGCACTCGTCTACTTTCTTATTAATCTGACCGCGCTCTCTCCGGATCCTAAGGGAATATCTGCTCGGCCAAATGGGCCCGGCTCTCTAAGCGACACTGGATCCATGACACGATGGTGCCGACACGGGCAGGGAGAACAGCTGTTTGGGGAAGCCGGGGCAGAGACGAATGTTAAACTTTCATACCCCGTGTGCATCAGCGGAGCGAGCGACTGCAGCAGTGAGTGAAGCGCAGAAGAGAAAGCGATTCGTAGCGAATAAAACAAGTTCAGAGAGACGGCTGGGGAAGTTACGGCAAGCTAAGAAGGTTCATGTTTTTAGTTTGACTTTCTAGCTGCTAATTATTAAAGCAGATCCCTTTATAGTAGAAGATCTCAGAAAAAAGCTCAGTTTGCTAATTAGGTTTGCTTTGTCTTTGTTTCCTAAATATAACTTATCTTCTCATCACTGCCGACACATTTGTACATGGATGTAAAACTAAAAGTTTGGGATTTTTAAAAACGTGGATATCAATGTCAGGTCAAACTAATAAATTAACTGTAAAAGGAAAAGTGTAAACTGGAATTTTGAAAGGAATGGATGCCACACCCTCCTAAAATACCTAAGGAAGGTGTTCTCTGTGCTGCCGAAAGCTTTGAGACGACAATTCCTCAGGCGTGGGAGATTTTTGTCGGAGGAACTCGGATGTTATTCGAAGGCATGGAAAGTGGTCAGGGTGGATCTCAGATACAACTGTGGCTGTATTAATGCATGAAATCATCTTGCTCTAAAAAAGTATCATCTGGACCTTAAACACCTTTAGCGACTCACCAAAGGAAGATGCACTGATCAGACTACAATGACCGGCCGACTTCCTGGTCCCACTTTTCTAAGTGACAGCAGCTTTAAACCCAAACAAAAAGTTTAGATTAACCCAATTTATGCAACGAAATGTTAAAGCTCCTACTTTTTTCTTTTTTAACAAAAAGTCAAAAATTAACATGTTTTCAGAGTAAAAATAATGGGAATTCCTAGTGTTGATGTTTTGCATGGACACAACTGATTTTCCCTCCATATATTTGCTTAAAAATTTGCATTTTTCCATGGCCCAAGAAATATTTAGACTCCGTAAATGACTCTGTAAATCAGTCTAAATGATTTATTGGCATGAAAGTTTGTTTTTAAATTGTCGTTTCAAATGATCTGAATGCAATTTAAACAAAAAAAAAAAACTGCAAGGTTACAAACAATTAGTAATAAACAATAAAGCGCACTTATTGGTTTGGGATAGATAGACAGATAGATGTTATTTTAATATAAATGTATGTAAAGATTTACAACCCAACAGTAGAAAAGCTCCCAGATCTGCACAAGCAGATCAAAATAAACATGTTGCTCATCCTGCAATAATCCAGAGACTTGAGAAATGCGAGGAGGTGATAGATTATCATCTCTGCGTCTCATCTGTCAACAGCCAAGGATAAGGTCTGTTCTGATGTCTCCGGGTCAGATCCTGTCCACTCCAGTCTTGTGTTGACCATCAACCCAAAAACAAAAGGCCTCCACAAATACAGCAGCTGAATAATTTAACACCGACAGAAACTGAACCCTCTCCTCTCTCCCTGTATGGAGGAGGTGCTGAAAAGGAGCTGGGAACCATCCCAGTGTGATCGTGGGCTCGGAGTCACGCGTGGACAGGTGTAAACACTGACTTCTGGGTGAAACCCACCAGAAAATGTATAACAATATCAGCCAGGAGGCTTTACATCTGCAGAAAACACGCAGTTTAGTGTCAGATAGAACCTGAGTCAGCTATTGTAGCTCTGACTACTCTCTGAAACATCTGCGAACAACAACAAACGCGCACATGCTTACATTAGTGCTCCGTTTACGCGCGTTCACGTCCACCAGGACAGCCTAGCAGTGATGCAAACACAGCTTACAGCACCAGAGCAGGAGTGCAACTCACCAGGAACACGAGTGTTCTCCTCCCCACCGAGTCCTCACACGCAGCTAGCCAGCGGCTAATCACAGGCTAGCCCGAGCTAACCGTGCTAGCTGGAGTATCCTCTTACTGCTTCCACCCAGCGGCCTCGCAGCTCTAACTCTCATCCTCTTCTGGAAGTTTTTCCCCAGGACGTCCCGGCCTGGAAACGTCGCGGATGTTCCACGGAGAAACTAAAGTTTAACTTTTAAACATATGCGCAGCCGAGGCGAGCCCCGGTGACCACAACCGACAAAAGTAATTCTCCTCCACTTACAACAACAACGTCAAGCGGCGGGTTCGGTCCCGCCCACACGAGCGGCTCGGCCAATCCGCGGAGGGCTGCAGGTTTGATTGACGCGGGCGCGAACCAATCAGAGCGCGGCGTGGCTGAGCGACTCCTCCCGGTGGAGAAAAGGGCGAATGAGAGCAGCGACTGATGGAGGAACCGGGACCAGCGGTTCTGACCCAGCAGCTCATAGGCGCTGAATGAAAGAGATCATCCCCGATGATGTAGAGCCTTCGTCACGGAGGTCGACTGGTGATGGGTTTTCTTTTTGGCTTCTCTCAACACATGAGAACAGATACACTTTTTCTGCACAGAATCTACACAACTTGTGAAGTGCAAATATAAAACACAAGCAGGTTTTTTGGACTTTCTACAATAGATCTTAATAACTCTGGGTAATATTTTATAAAATGCATTTTATAAAATACATTTTATGGACAGACATGTTGGTTTAAATCTATTTTTCTTATAGTTTGTAAACAATGTGCTACTTTTTATATTTTCTGTACACTTTAACTTCCCACAGAAGATCTTTGCAGCTTTTTACCCAAAAACAAACTTTTGTCTACAAGGAGAAATAAAACAGGCTTCTTTAAAACAGGTGACTAAATCATTGTAGATATAAAGCACATAAGGCTGATGTTGCAGATAATTATTAACCCTCCTATCGCACTCAAATATAATAACACTTATTATGATAAAAACCAGAAAATGATTTACAGAATATTGTTGACCATGTTTTTGGCACTTTGTTTATTTGTTACATAAAAAATTATATACATAACCCCTTTAAAACATCAGGCCAAACCTTTATATCAATAAAAAAAAAATTTTGTCTTGAATTTTTGAAACAAATCTTCTCAAATTGACTTTTTAACATTAATGAGCACAAGTCTGGTTTTGGTGACCATGCATAGGACTTTTACTGTAGCGCCCCCTTCAGGCCAAAGCTCACTGTCCCCAACATTTTAACTTTTCTTTTGAGAAGTTCCAAGAATGATCACATGTGATGTTGTGCCCATGCAGTCCTTCAGCCATATCAAGCACGACCCTGAGCCCTGACTATTTTCTGGTGCTTCGCCAGGAGATTTCCACATTTACGCCTGCATATTCCAGGCTGGACTGTGCATCACACGCTGACCATATTTCGATGCCATCTTTGGCAGGTTTGCTGGGCATGTACTGTCTGAAAGGACAGTGCCCACGAAATGCAACCAAACACTCATGAACAGTCACGTGAGGGCCTGGATTATAAAGCAGGGGTAAACGCTGCACCCACTTGTCCCACACATCCCTTATTTAACGCAAGTTTGTCACGTTCTTCTTGGCCCTGCCTTCTTTGTTTATCATCAAAATCTGAACTTATGTCTTCAGAGACATGGTGGCTGGAAATACAGCTCTTCCAGTCTCAGCATTGCAAAGGCTTGCTGTTGCTTCACCTTTTGACAAAATTAGCAAGCCCATATAGGCTTCCAAGTCAGCTACATCCACGTCTTTCCAACTATCCCCATACACACACTTCCCCTGTAAATTTGTCATTCCAAGCACAATATTTTTGACAGATGGAGTTGTGAAGAGCTCGCATGACGACTTAATGTCATCAACATGGCTCACTGATGATCTGGTGGGTCCTGGAACCATTTGGAGGATATTAATGGCACTATGTCTGCCCTGCTGTTTCAGTTGGGAAAGGGAGCATAGCATCTTTCCATTTTTCTGCAGGAGGGTTAATACTCTCATTCTCAATAGATGAGAACCCCTCAAAAGCAGGGTCCTCCTCAACACAGTCCTCTGTCTCGGAGACAATCTCCTCTAAGTCACTTTCGCTGTCGAATAGCTGTTCCAAAACATCTTTGACAGTAAAACTTTCCAAAGACATTTCAAAGAGAGCGTGAAGATTGCAGAACACTCAGAGTACAATGAGGAAGGATTCAGATAGAGGACTACTGCACAAGCTTTTATATTTGCTCCTCCCTGATTTTGCATGAACTACCAGTGTCCCTGCAGGAATTTCCTGCCCTCCACAGAGCGGGAAAAGTCAGTTTTACTTTGGCAGGTGTGAGTTCAGGTCACACAGACACACCTTCATGCTCATAATGCAGACGTATCAACGTTCTCATCATGGAAATAAAACAAAATGTATCTGCACCTGTAGTCATGGTAGGTCACATATACTGAAAACAGCTAAAACAGCAAATGGGAAAAATATAATTACAAAGATGTTATGCTTTATCAGTTGTTCCCATCAATTAAGGAAAAGCCATGAAATATGAAGCAAAAATAAAGAAGTCAACTCTTTTTTGAACGATAAACTTTGAATGGGGTCAAATTGAGCCCAAGGACGATAGGAGGGTTAAAGACAAATTGACAAGTAGATGTTGAATGACAGACCAGCAGATGGATAGTTGAATAAAAGCATCGACAGGGTTGAAAAAATACACGGATAAATGTTTGAGGACAAAATGGACATACAGAAACTTGACAAGACGGTAAACTCAGCATTAAAGCCTGATCTCGATTATTGTTGGGCAAACTTAGGCCAGTGATAAAAGCAAATGGACAAGAAAGATGAACCGAGGGTGAAAACATTAATGGAAGTTAAATCCTGATGGATGAAAAGGCGCTTTAAAAAACCAAATAATAAAAACACTAAGGAATAGGATGGTTTTATAGCTGCTCGTTTTTAGTCTACAAATAAATGGATCACAATACACAAATGGAGGAACAGACAAATACCAGATTGTAGTTTTTCACACATTTCTATTTTCTACTGGAGAAGCAAAAGAACAGATTTCACTTTTTTCCCCTTATAATTATTTAGTTTTATCCCCATCAAACATTTTTATCTTAATGAGAACTAACAGTTTAACTTCTGATCCTTCTCTAAATGTTTCTATCAACACAACAATCCAGATCTGTGCTGCCTCCTATATAATAAGTAATACTGTTTAAAATTAAAGGCACACATTTGTATTTTAAAACTTTATTTTCCACCCCAGGTTACAAAAGCACAAAACGGTCTCAATGAAACCCAAAACTCTTGAGAAAAAACGCGGAAACTATAAACACAGAGCCCAGTTGGTTTTGAACTTTTAACGAAGCTTCACTAAGCAACTCAAATGAGCCGCAAACAATACCGCTGTCGTGTCTAAGGGAAAAAAACATGTTGCTCAAACAATATTAGAGATATTTTTTAAACAACGGGATCAGATGTCCACAAAACCATTCAACGACGCCTCCGATCTGGACTTCTGCTGCGCCTACGTCCGCCTCCCCTGTTACAACAAAAGTTACGTACGTTAGATTTCTATTAACATCATCACATGCTCTAGAAATGAAAGCCGGCATGTTATTTTAATAGAATATTAAATTAACCCAAAAATATCAGATATTTACAGAGTAGCATGTTCGAATAAGTATAAATACATAGTAAGACATAGAAAATGGCTACAACTAGGATTTTAAGCGACGTATATTTTAATAAAATAGAATAAAGCTAGAAAGTCTCACCTCCTCTTGTTCTTGGGCGGTCCTCTGACGAACGCCCAGTCTACGCTGATCGTCTGACCCATCATTTCTTGACCGTTGAGTCCCTCCATGGCTGCCTGCGCCTCTTTGTACGTCTCATACTCCACTAGAGTGTAGCCCTGAGAAAAGTGTTACAACAGCGCATGGATTGTCAGGAAATTAGGAAGTGATAAGTACATTTTATTTTTTTGTCCCAAGAAATGTAATAATTAGCAACAGAAGCACAAAAATAACCCTAAAATAAAACATGTCAACAACCAAAAAAACTACAATAAGTAAATTAAATCCATTACAACTCTATAACTAAGATAGTGATGCCACCTTGTGGATGAGAGATGAATTTACAGTTAAAGAAAACGTTTATGAACATTTACTTACAAATCTTTCAGTTTCAGTCAGAATTTCGACTAAAACTAACTAAGAATGATTCACATAGTATAGGATTCCAAGAGTGATTAAATGAAAAAATGTTTTACTATAAAACTAAAAGAAGAAGGGTTTAAGAAACTAAAGAAAACCAACTAAATTATTGATCTTCCAAATTAATCTTAGTACATTCTATTTTAATATAGTGATTATAACCATAATGATTTATTTGAAAGGTTTTACAGAATATTACTAAATTATGAAGAGAACATTCAGGTTTCTTTAAAAGAAACGTAAGAGCTGTGCATATTTGTTATTATTTAAGTTTAATTATTGTATATAGATATACAACTAATTTATTAATAGACCAACTTTACTATTCTTACCTTCAGGTAACCTGTTCGTCGATCAAGGTTAAGATGGAGGTTTTTGATTTCTCCAAACTCTGAAAACTTGTCATGGATGTCCTCCTCGGTCGCTTCCTCGTGAACCCCCGTCACGAACAGGATCCAACCCTCCACAGCTGCAGCAAAAACACAAAGCCATATCAATCAAAGAGTCAATTAAAAGAAAACAAAGCCAACAAGAGCTCCCAATGGGTGCAACTTTTACAAAATTAAATCTCAGATAAATAGCTGGGATTGAATATGTTGCCGGGGAAGACAGAATAAATGAACAATAAATAATTTAAACTGAGAGAGAAAAGAAAGAAAGTTTTGACTCACATCTCTGAGGACCTGGTTCATCGCCATCTTGTTCCACAGTATCATAGTCCTCTTTAGCTCTGGACCTGGATCCCTCCTCTGTAATCCACAGAACACTTTTTTTTAACACATTTTCTTACCAGCTCCAGAAGGATTTATCAAAATTTCCAATGAACGCAGTCAGAGTAGGTTACCCAAGCCAAAGCCGCGTCCTTTTCTCTTCTTGGCTTTCTCTTTCAGCTTATGGATGCTCTCTGATGAAAGAAGATGGAAGTCAGTAAAACGTAGTAATTACAATTCAAACAAACATAAAGACGTCTTTCAAGAGTCAAAGCAACCCTTGAAGTAAGCAACTGACAATGTACAGTCTGTAATATAGCTGTGAAGAGTTTTCACCTTCCTTTATTTGAGTTTAGCAGCAGCAGTTATTTTGAAACTTATTTGTTTGTTTTTACATTTAATGGGATTTGCCATCAATCGTAAACATCTTCAAAATAAAACAGTAAGTTGATATGAAGATGCTGAAAAACCAAGACAATTGAAAAATGTATGTCTAAAATATATTTTTATACCATTTTTAAGCTGATCATTATGTCAGGTGTCCATTTTTTTAAAAATGTAACTGTGTTTGAAGGTTAATCTAAGGAGAAGCTGATAACGGCACCTTTAAAAAAATAAAGATGGTTAATTTCTGATTTAATGTAGGTGAAGTGTCGGACTATATTATGGACTTGAAGACTGGTTTAGCGTACGGATTCGTCTGGATTCGTCTGTCGGCCAGTTATTAGCAAGATAAGTGTGATCTCTTGGCTGAGGTTGGAAATTAATCATCAAACATACGTGTTTTAATACCTGGTCTGATTAGAGACAACATAAGAGCCTCTGTAAATGTTGCGTGTTAAGACACATCTCACGGAAATAAAAATATGATTCAATTATACAAAGCTACAGCGGGCTTCTGTTTAAGAAAATTGATAAAATACATTTAACCCATTTTAAAACTAACTACAGCAGCTTTAATCTGGAATAATTGGAAAAACAAAACTATTCAAATCTGGACCAATTTTTTATTCTGCACCACAATCAGAACCATTTAAAGACAACTAGAGTTTGCTTGATTTTTATACAGTTTTTAAATAAATGTACACGCTTGAAGAGTCGAAATATTGCAGCTTTTCTCAACTGCAGTTGAAAGATAATTAAGGTATTAAAAAAAACAATATTGGCCTTTAGTGATTTTATAATTCAGTCGATTTCTGCCTCATTTCTATTGATCACAGTTTAAAAAATATTTTTAATTGATCAAAAAAATGCTCCATTTTAAGAAGTTTTACATAAATTCCTATAAATAAGGTCCATACATTAAATAAAACTCCGAAACCTGACATTAAGTTTGTTTTTTCCGCAGCTATTTAGTTAGCCAGTGGATAAATTTGCTACTTTATGAAACTGCTGGTCTGGTCCGTATGTTTAAACTACTAATAAATAATAAACACCCGCAAACGTACTTTAAAATCTATCTTTATAAACGTTTCAGCAGTTTTTCGACGTGCCTGCTAAAACAGTCTTTGAATGAAACAACAGTTAGCTTAGCTAGCTAAGTTAGCTTAGCTAGCTACGCTAGCTTAGCTCCCTTAGGCCCGCTTACACCCAGGATCGGTTCCGTTCCGATAGTTTCCCACGTCCACGCGAAACTCAAACCAAAATCGGCCCACGGGTTTGTACACCCAGAAAACGAACCCTTTAGCAACTAAACCACGGATAAACAATCACCATCACCATCCTCATCCATAGGAAAGTCTTCGCCTCCCGCCTCATGAAGATCCAGTACGTCCGCCATGTTGCCTCTGTCTGCGTCCGACTCGGTTTCTTCTTCTACGGTATTTTTTTTAGATCATTTTAGCGGTTGGCGGGAACATAAACAAACGGATTTCTGCCGCCTACTGGTAGGGAGTGTAGCACAAATATCTACTAGTTTAATGCACGTATTTCTTAGCTTTCTGAACCTGATTGTAGTTTATTTCGAAGTAGTTTTTTATATTTAACTTTAATTTCCTCCAAAATATTTTCTTCTCTGTGTTGTGTGGAAATTTAGTTTTTTATATTTATTATATGTATTATATAATATTGTTTTTTATATTTATTATATTGTGTGGAAATTTAGTTTTTTATATTTAACATTAATTTCCTCCAAAATATTTTCTTCTCTCTGTTGTGTGGAAATTTAGTTTTTTATATTTATTATATTTATTATATAATATTGTTTTTTATATTTATTATATTGTGTGGAAATTTAGTTTTTTATATTTATTATGTGGAAATTTAGTTTTTTATATTTATTATATTATATTGTTTTTTATATTTATTATATTTATTATATTATATTGTTTTTTATATTTATTATGTGGAAATTTAGTTTTTTATATTTATTATATTATGTTGTTTTTTATATTTATTATATTTATTATATTATATTGTTTTTTATATTTATTATATTGTGTGGAAATGTAGTTTTTTATATTTATTATGTGGAAATGTAGTTTTTTATATTTATTATATTATATTGTTTTTTATATTTATTATATTTATTATATTATATTGTTTTTTATATTTATTATGTGGAAATTTAGTTTTTTATATCTATTATATTATATTGTTTTTTATATTTATTATATTGTGTGGAAATTTAGTTTTTTACATTTAACATTAATTTCCTCCAAAATATTTTCTTCTCTCTGTTGTGTGGAAATTTAGTTTTTTATATTTATTATATAATATTGTTTTTTATATTTATTATATTGTGTGGAAATTTAGTGTTTTATATTTATTATGTGGAAATTTAGTTTTTTATATTTATTATATTATATTGTTTTTTATATTTATTATGTTTATTATATTATATTGTTTTTTATATTTATTATGTGGAAATTTAGTTTTTTATATTTATTATATTATGTTGTTTTTTATATTTATTATATTGTGTGGAAATTTAGTTTTTTATATTTATTATATTATATTGTTTTTTATATTTATTATATTGTGCGGAAATTTAGTTTTTTGTATTTATTATGTGGAAATGTAGTTTTTTCTATTTATTATATTATATTGTTTTTTTATATTTATTATATTGTATGGAAATTTAGTTTTTTGTATTTATTATGTGGAAATTTAGTTTTTTATATTTATTATATTTATTATATTATATTGTTTTTTATATTTATTATACTGTGTGGAAATTTAACAGCACAGATTTGTGCCATGCATCAACTCCAGGGAAGATTGGCAGCGCTTAGATGTTTCCAACACGTTATTCTGTTAATGATGATCTTCAGATAACTTTAATATAGTTCCATCACTCTTTTCTGATGAATAAGCAACAACAATCAATGCAGAAATACCTGCTATTCTGTAACAGCTTCAGACCAATCATCATTTCTGTTGATCAATTATTTTACATTTTTATTTCTTATTATGACCACATAATCTCCCTAATGTGGCCTTTTTCCTCCTCAAGGCAGACACGATGGTGGCACGCACCAAAGGTGTGCTGAGGCTACGGGTCTCTCTCTCCCTGTAATCTCATTGTACATGTGTATAATGACAATAAAGGGTTTTCATTCATTCATTTCGTTTTTCTTTACTTATAATACCTTCTTTTTTTACTTTGCTGATGTTCTTTGCATGTTTTTCTGTGCTTTTATCTGAACTTGTATAACGTAATCTTGTTCTGCATTGTACTAAGGTGATGCTAAGGTCAATAAAGTGAGTATTGAATCTTGACAATAGCTAAGGTCATGTGTTTCCTTAGTGATATTACTCATGGGGCTGTTCTAGGAACTGCTGACCTGGCCCTGGCCTCTGTTATGGCCCCTGTACTGACAAGATAATAATAAATAAAACATTGAAATAGGATCACAGTTTTGATCTGCTGGATTGTATTGAGTCAGAATCAGTTTCACTGGTAAAGATCGTGTCGGGGAGGGGGTGGAAACATAAAGCAGAAGATACAATTACTATTATATTTACGGTGTATGTAGGTACTAATTGTATGTTTATAATAAAGAAAAATAAAATCAGAACTGCAAGTATGTTTAGCTACCTAAGCAAAAAGTGAGGTAAGATATATTTATTTGTTTTGGAGATTTCAGCATTTCAACATTACATTGCAGAGGTTTAATAAATACGAACAAATAAATTTTTTTAGACACAGTAAATTAACTTGTTATTAAGCAAAGGCAAAATAAAATCAAACCTAAAATTTGTATTTTTGGAAAGCATCTGCATTTGAAACAACACTCAGTAACTTTTCAAGCTTCTTAAAATATGTTCATAACCTTTTGTTATTATATGTCGACTTACAGCTCGTTGAATGACGCCTCTGTCATGACCCAGCGGGTCCGTATCACTTTAACCGGGATTAAGCTACTTCGAGGAGGGTGGCATGAACCTCACCTTCCAAAAAACAACTACAAATGTGCTGACTGCTTTATGGCATACGTCACTTCCCCCGTTTCTTATTTTCAACATCTGACATTGTTTCACCACAATTAGATTCATCACCTCATTGTTATTCATCCTTCACAACGACACTGGAAACAGAAATGTACTTCAGTCCAACTGCAGGCGATCGGGATTTTACTACGCTTTGCGCTGGTGATCATGGGAAATGCAGTCTTCCGTCAGGCAAAAACACTACCACTTTGTCCGCACTGGGCCGCCAAAATCGACCAGAAATGAAACTTTCTAACGTGGTGGTGGCAGCGTGATTGTGTGGCACAGCTTTGTTACTTCAGGAATTTGCTTTAATCATTTAGAACCTGGTTTTCTGCTGTCTAAGCTCAGAACCTCAATATTTTAGTTTTAGTTAGCCTTTCAACATCTAAATGACACCAGCACCCCTTAAATTTAAGACTTTAAAGAGGTCTATTCAGAGTCCCACCTTAAATCAGATTGAGATGTTGTGAATTAACCTTTTGCTTTAAAATAAGCTGACCTTTACTGCAGTGAGTTCTGATTTTTGGTATTCTTATGAGATATATGTTAACTTTAGTATATGCCAAGAAAAAAAAAGATGATTAGAAAAAGACGGATTTTGCAGACTCAAATTAAGCAACATTTCCTTGTAGGAATACAAGGCGAATACGTAGGCGAATACAGTTTCAGAAATGAACTCAGCCACAGGTTTTCTTTGTGATGCTTTTATTAATCTCATTGTTCCTGAAGGAGCGCAGCACAATATCAAGACTTTAAAAAAGCAGACAGAAATGCGGGTTGCCATAGTGATGCTATGAATGTCCAACCTTGCATACTGCTGCGAGAATTGGAAAAAGGAGACGAGAGGAGTACTTTTGTGCTCCAAGGAACCTTCAGAAAACAAAAAGACGTATAGATGTAGGGAGATTTCATTCGGCCACATAAGAGGCTGAATCTTGGCAAAGAAAGACAAACCGCCTGTTCAAACGTTCCCGTAAAGTGAGCAGATCTTGTGTGGGGAGAGTCTGCTACTTTCTTCTGTGTGACGAGTTTATCAGGAGCCGCTGCAGATTGTTAGGTAACCGCTGATACAAACAAGCAAATGGAACCTGAGACTCTGTCGTGAGCTGAGGTGCCATGTTTCATCAGACGAGCCTTTGCTCAGAGGAACAGCCGCTGACATCACCGTGCAAATGTGGAAAAATGGGCCGGGGTACATCTTCAAGTTAAAAAGACTACTTCCGTCTTCAGTCGTTGATGGAAAAAATGCTGCACGCCTCGCTTTCTAATCAAACTTGGGGCCGAAGGTTGATCAATATTTTTGACACGAAAAGAACGAGGCCTGGTCTCGCTGTCTTCTGGGTGACGATCATGACTGACTGCATTTAAGAGTTTCTCTTCACAGTGGAAAAAAAACGGGATTTAATTTACTGCACTTAAACAAACTGATCAATAGATTTGCCTCAGACAGAATTTAAGGCATTGTGTTTTTCATCATGCAGCAATGACTCATAATCAGGCTGCATGTGGCGACGGTGGAGAGGAGAATCTCCATTTTAATAAAAAAGCCCCTTCCTAATATAATAATATCTTCAACATAGATTTAAAAAATGTTAGGAAAGTCCTGTAGGAGCAATTTTAAAACAGCATAACCAGTTTGAATTTCTTCTAAATGCTTCAGAGTTCTTCTTCTAGGATAAGGTTTGGACATGTAAGGTCAAGCAAGGATTTGTTATTATCGTCTTTAAACGTTTTTAATTAATAGTTTGTCAAAAACAGTTGAATGAGTCATTAAAGGACCAAATTTAGAATGATATGTAATGAGGTTCCCTATCACCATCCATTCTTTTATTTTGAAATGCAGCCTGACTGTGACTTTAATCGAGTGCTTTCCATTTGATACAAACAATTATCCAAAACCGTCCAACTCAGTTCAATTAGTTAAAACGTATTCTTAAATGTCCCAGAACTGAAGCAAAATGTATTATTACAGTGAAACAGTCCCATCAAGTATCTTTTGTGTTCCTGATTTCATCAAGTTTGTGCTTTGAGCTCGTCAGGAGAGATCTGTTGCGTCTTTGTTTCCAGCTTGTATCTCAGAGAGCGGACTTTGTATCCCTCCTGTTGCGGACGGTGTCAAGCGTCAAGGTTCAGCCAGCGCAGTGCTTGTTGTGACCTTTCAATGCCACTTGTTCTCGCTGGAGGTGATTACATTCTGAGTAATGGTGATTAACTCATTCTCCCAGCTATAAAAGCTTTAAGATCCCGACAGAAGGCACCAACAAGACCAAGAACCCCAGCAGCTAAGGTGAGTCTCCCGCTGCTCCCTTTCAGGACGTTTAGTGGCAAAATAATAAATTAGAGTGAAGCTGAACATAACATTTTTGCTCTTTTCTCTCTTTCAGGCTTGTCTTACTCTTCTGCCGCCATGAAGTTCTCCCTTGTTGCCACTCTTCTTGTTCTGCTGGCTGTTGCCCACGGTAAGGCATATTGACAGGAATATGTCAGTGTATTGACATTTAGACCTCATGCTGATGTATTAAATTGCTAAAATGTAAAGTTTGGGACAGAAGAAAAAGAGGAAAACCAACAGAATTTGAAAAGCAGCTTTATTACTGCTCCAATCTGAGAAATATATGGTTAAAATGAAGCAACGCTGAGTTTAAAAAGGACTTTTTACACCCACAGATTCTGAGGGCAAGTCACTGGTGAAACGTGAGGTCCAGGCTGAGGTGGACAGGATCACTCAGCTACTCAAGGAGATGTCCAGCAGCCTCACCATGGCAACCCAGGACATGGTAGAGAAGATGAAGGCTCTGGAGATGACCAACACCGCCCAGTAAGACCGCTCCACCTTTAATTCAACGTCAGAGTGAACTCTTAGGGGAATATTTATATTAACTCCACCAAATACCAGTTATGTAATGATGGAGCTTCACAGAGTATTCAAACCTGCTGAGCTGTTTCACTTGATATCTTCAAAAATCAACACATTTTACTGCGGTTTTCTGCAACCAACACAAAATACAGTAAAAATGTTCAAGCGGAACACAAAATAAATTCCACGATTTTCAGAATCAGTTTATTTATATGGAACCAATTTACAACAAATGTTGTCTCAAGATGCTTTACAAGAGAATCAATTAAAATCATAAATACATCATAAACAAATCAGTTTAAAATACTTTCCAGTTTAAGGAACCCCAGCAGATTCATGGAGTCATTGACTTGTAGCATTCACTCCTATGGAATCAGCAGACAGAAACAATGGTCTTGTGTTGTCGTTGACTTTACAGCAATCCCTCATACTGAGCATGCATGTAGCGACAGTGGAGAGTAAAAACTCCCCTTTAACAGGAAGAAACCTCCAGCAGAACCTGGCTCAGTACAAGCAGCCGTCTGCCACGACCGACTGGAGGTTTGAAGAGACAGAAAACTAAAATATAAGATGAAACTGAAATAATAGAGTTTATAGCAGCACTGGAAGCATCTCAGCCCATGTTCTCATCCAAGAAGCTGTCTCAGCTAACAGAACGCCAGACAAGGTGTGGTTACTATGGAGAGAAGAACACTAAGAGAAAACAAAAGGTTAACAAGGTTGAAATAACGGTAACTAAGTAGATTGGACAAAGGAAGAAAGTAGCAGAGAGAGAAGTGGTCAGATTGTTCTCCAGCAGTCTAAGCCTATAGCAGCAGAACTATAGAAATAACTTAAATAACCCTGTAGAGAGAGACATGAAGAAGGTAGAGCAAAGGAGAACCGTCTGTCTAGACTGAGTTCCTCCCCCAACCATATTAGGCTGATAGATACAATCGGATTTGGGTTCAATCCACTTGTATCTATCAGCTACGCAGATCTAGAAACCAAAATCTGTGCCCCTTTCGTAAAAGAAACAACATTAGATCGAAAACAACTATAAAATATATATTTTCAAACCTTTTCAGTAATCAGTGTTGAAACATTTCTTGGGAATAGACTTATACTTTCTGCCATTGTTTTTGTTTTTTACCTAAGTTCGAAAAACTGTTGTAGCTGTTCGTGCTGTAGGAGTAAAAAGGCTTTTTATATATTAAAAATAATGAAAAAGGCAAACAGGAGCAGCTGTGGAGTTGAATGCAAGAAAATCCCATTTTAATCAGTCATGCCACAAAGTTTTATAAGACAGATGGAATCAAGTTGTGCCTGTAACGAAAAAAAAAGTTTGTTAATGCTGTTATTTTCCCCGATCGCACTTTTATGGAAACATTAATACACAAATCATTAAAATAATTAGCTATCTCACAAGGCTTGGCCAATAAAATTAGAATTTTTAGTTCAAACAACAGGACTGGACTGTTTTCCAGTTAGGCAGCTAAATGAGTTTCCTATGATTTTTTCCTGTCATAAGATCTTAATGTCTGACTAGTTACTGTGGTCTTAGTTTGCGGGATGTTTTCAAATTTCTCTCACTGTCGTTTTCTAATTGCATTTTTCCTTACCTGGCCTCTATGTGACATAAAATTCATTAGTTCTTCATCTGAATGCGACGCTCTGCAACACGTAAACTGTCTAGCGTGTTTGTTTGTTTGTTGCTTGTTCTTTACTTTTGTTGGACATTCAAGGACTACACAGAAAATATGGATTATACATAGATCACATCATTTCGAGTAGGATTTTATTTTTGTGTTCCCCATTTAAAACGGGGAAGACATTTGCACACCTTTACCTTTCCAGATTTTTTTTTCTGTAAAAACAAAATAAAAAACCTGTTTCTATTCATTTAGATTCAAAATTGTGCAGGAAATTTTATGATATCAAAAGATATGAATGTTTTTTTTCAAGACACAATGCTTTAAAAACCATTGGATGACGTAAAAATAAATAAAAGATGCAGTTCTTAGTTTACAAACTTGAGTTTATTTTAACAGGTTTTCTCTCAGTACAGAGTCAGATTAAATTGTATGTGTAGCAGAGCAACAATCTGTAAGAAATTTTGATTTAAGCCTGAATATACAATTATATATATTACTTTTCATGCATGTTTAACCTTCTCTTCCCTTTTATCAAAGGACATATATGGAGGACAGCAGGGCTAAGATCCAGCCTCTGGTGGAGAAGGTCCAGGACGAGGCCGCCAAGCTGCAAGAGCAGGTCAAGCCGTTCATCTCCAACATCGAGGAGCACATCCGGCCCCTGACAGACGATTTAAACGCTCAGGTCCGGCCCCTGACAGACAACCTTCAGGCTCAGGTGAAGCCTCTGACCGACATGATGGAGAGTTTCCTCCAGCAGGTGATGGAGCAGTCCAAGGCTCTGCTGCCTCCTCAGTAAACATCCTAATACCCAGCATGGACTGAAGTCCAGAATCCGCTCTAGAATGCTGGAGACTGGCACGCTTGTCTGTTTCAGTTTCAGAAATAGGCTCAAACTCCATCATTAAAGTTGTTTAAAACTCTGCGTTGTGTTCTTTTTTTTTGCTTAATAAATCATTAGCTTTATCTTCATTCATCTCTCAAACATCATATATGAATTATCCACTTTGGAATACTTAAACCAGAAATATATTTCCTACAATGCTGTAAACAGCAACAGATAGAAAGTATTTAGTATTTGAACATTTAAATATTTAACAAACCTAAATTAAGAGCTTCTCTCATGACCCAAACAGTTCAGTTTCCTGCAAAACTCTGTATCTCAAAGTGTCAATAAAGCCTTAAAAACAACTTATTACAGAGCAGTTTTATTGTGCTTGTGTCTTGAAGCAGGGAGGGAGACTGTGACCTGTTGTCTTTCCAACCACAAAACAACAAAATCACTAGTCTTCCACACCACTCCAGACCAAAAGGTCCCATCGGACACATCTGCAGTCAGCTGATTTTAAAAGTCAACCCTTGGGCAGACGTGAGTCTCAAGGCAGAGGAGCTTTTGAGTGAAACCTTGGTGACAGCTTCCTGTTAAACTGTCTTCCCGCTGAAGGCCGAAGCATCTCGGCAGAACTGGCAGTCCGAAGCAGCCTTCTCCTTGTCCTTGCAGAGATTAAGCCGGTTGGCTGGCAGCCTCTTCAGAAACGATCTGCTCTGACCCTTCAGTCTCTCACTCACCATGTGGCTCGTTCTTTCAAGCAGCAGGTTTCAGTTGTGGACAACCTTCAGTTCCTCTGCCTCAACCGTTTGATTGTGGACAGGAATTTGTGCCGAAAGAAGGGGGAGGCAGGAGTCAGGGGTCAGCATCAAGGTTATCCACTGCTCTGATCTGATGTTCTGCTCCGAGTTTGGCCCTGAAAGCTGGAACAGAGAGAAAAACAGCAGCTGACAAGCAGTTCTGACGCCGAGAGAGATAAACTCAGCAGTCCGTCACTTACACAGCAGGAGTAAGTGGCGTGAGGATCGGAGCATCATCTACACAATGACATCTAAGTTTTGGTGACATTTATTGAAATTTTAAAGTCAGACTTTTCTTCATTTCTAATAAAATAGGGACTCTAAATGTTTCACCATCTGCAACAAATCCAGGAATAAATCCGGAATATATTTGAATTAAGTCATATTGATAAAAAAATAATCCTAAATATGTTAAATTAGTTTTAGTTTTTTTTTTTTTTTAATACAGAGCAAATATAAAATTGGTGCTTAATGCTTTATTTCATTGTCAGGCAGCTTGGGTTAATTATTATTTGGAAAAAGCTGTTTAAGCATCAAAACTGATCACTGCAACTAGAAATATTACGTTTGTCCAACAAAACATCTGAAAGTGGCTGCGTTAATTTAACACACCCATCTGAATAATTACCTTTAATCACATCAGTAATTATCAGTGATTTGTTGCAGCAGACGTCGGAACGCACGGGCGATTGTTGCTCATTGGCACTTTGCCATTTTGTTAATGCTTTCAGTGGAAACCTGTAACACTTATATGGAACACGCAGCGCTGACGGATGCCTTCTGTAAAGCACAGATTTGGACGTTTACAGTTCATGTAGAAGTTTAGACTGAAATCTGACGTGTTTTAACCAAGCAGCCACATTGTGTACTATTAATTTCACGTCGGACAACACCACTCTGTCTGTGGTTGCTACTTCTCGTGACCTTATAACGTCTTTTTGACTCTGAATTATGAAGATCAAATTTTAAGTAAAGATGCTGTGATCATTTAGCCCGTTATTGGAGCTCCGGTTGGTAATATCAAATATACTAAATCCATCAGCAAAACAGCAAGTTTTCCTGTCTACGAATTAGGAAAAAAGGATGATTAAGGTAATGCGTTTATTCATCCTTTTAATAAAGCATTTTGAGACTAATCTGAATAATTTCTTCATTTACTGTTAGATCAAGTGACACACAACACACTCCTTTCTATTAATCTTACATTTTGGAAGAAAAGAAAAAACAGTAAAGCAAAAATCGGAACCATGGTGACAAACCTACGACAAAAACAGAAACAGGTAACGGCCAGGAAAAGCCTAAATGGTGTATTTTAATTTAAACAGAAAACCTGACTGCTTGTGATTCTCTCAGATTTCTGTTTTTGTTGTTGTGCATGTACTTTAAATCAAAAGTGTGGCACATCAGCATGCATGTTGGTGGACATGTGCTATTCTGAAAGTGTAATCAACATTTTGTTAAAGTTACGTAAAACTGTGATAAAATTTTTGCTTTCGGATGTTAAAGAGAAAGTTAGTGACTGTGACAGATGATGATGATGATGATGATGATGATGATGAGAGAAACATGAGTTCAGGTGAATAAGATGTCCACAGAGCGATGCAGGAAGCACGGATTTGACTGACGGCACAGTTCTTATCACTTACCTCTTCTGGTTTGGACACCTGGGGTCATCCACGCAGGCGGTCAGAGATATTAGGAAAAAAAGCAAAAATTTCTTTTTAGCAAAAAATAAAAAAAGGAATAAAAAAAATGAATTAAATGTTTTTTTTTCTTCTTATTTGTAATGTATGCTGCCTCTTAGGAAAGATGTCAAAATGATGATGAGGGTCTAAGATCTCCCTAAGGTCTCTCACCTGACAGCTAGAGACAGCCTCTGCGGAGGAAAAAGCACGTTCTGCCTTGGTTGGCCGCCGGCAAACGACTGATAGATGTGTTTTGCTGGCACGGGTTATGTTTTTACTCGGGACTGACAGACAGACAGCCCCCATGCACAGGTGCTATTCAAGGAAACTTTGTAAACGTGACGTCACAGAGAAAAATCTGGCCCATAAAACCTTTTCCAGCAGCAAAATCCCGCCCACTGCATGTTCTTCAAATATTTTACCATTTTTTTTTCCAGTTCTCTGTCCCTCTCCTTCCTTTTCTGAAGCTTTAATTGCGTATTTTTGTAGATGTTCAGCAGATCATTTGAATATTTCCCGTACTTAACTCTCTTGTTCTGCTATCTCCTTTTCTTTCAGACCCTGAAGGACACGGTGTAGGTTAAACGGTCAATTTCGAATCGATAAGTGTCTGTTTCTCCGCTTCCAAACCCGATTTGATTGTCGTCTCTGTTGTTTTTTGTGGCTGTTTCCACCAAAAACGAAGGTTTTTTTGTTGTTGTTCTTTTTGTTTGTCTTCTTCAAATTTTCATAGCCCTCCAATTTGGAGCGCGGCTGCTTCCCGCTAATGCTGAAACACCACTTTGTGAAATTACAGTACAATTTTGAAAAGTAGAAACAGGCAGCAGGCAATTCAGGTGCTCAGCCTCCGCAACAATGGACCGCTGGCCTT
>JAVLVB010000082.1:781966-797970 GCA_032876305.1 Orestias chungarensis | reverse complement strand
CACACACACACACACACACACACACACACACACACACACACACACACACACACACACACACACACACACACACACACACACACACACACACACACACACACAAAGCCAGAGCAATGCATGGGAAAAGGAGCAAGTGAAGCCGTGCACCTCATGCGCTCATGCTCAGCAAGAAAACAAACCTGCTGCCTGGTCTTGACATGAAAAAACGAGCTGGGAGGAGAGAAGCTGCCTCTGTGAATTTATTTATCAAATCCATTCAATGCTAAAGTCAAGGAGCTTATTTTACTTTCTTTTCCACAAATGGATAGTGGAAGGCAATGCTGCAGATAGAGAGACTTTCTCACTTATCACTGTCTTGCTGTGGTGTGACCGATTTCCATTATACATAAAAATAGCAAACATTTTAATGTACGATTGTTAAACATTTATTGATCGGTAGGAAAAAAGAGAGTGAAAAGCGCCACAAAACATCAATTCACGCTTTTTCATCGCAGTGTCAATGCGTGCAATTTCTGCAATTGCAGATGATTACTTGGGTGCAATATTTGGCATGCTATTATACGTCAAACAACATGGATTACCACCCTGCATGCATGCTGACCCAGATTTGTGTGGCGGAAATGCTCCAACTCGTGACACAGGAGTGGAAGGCATAACGAAGAAAAGAAGGAAAAGAGTCAGTAAAAGGTGGGTTAATCGTAACTGCGTGCAACATTAAAACAACCAAATTTTACAGGTAACAGGTTCACCAGATTCATCCATTAACATATGAGGAAAAATATTGATACTAAAGCAGAATGAATGTGGAAAACTAGGAACTCTAGCTTTGCTTTATGGGATTTTTAGTTTATCCAATTTCTGGATATTTTTTTACAGTTTGTCTCTGGAGAGCTCTCAACCTCAGCCAGGTTTGATTGGCAGCATGAAAAATATGTAGATTTCAAATTAGGTCCAGACCAATTGGGCTACTCAAGCAATACTTCAGTGCCATTAGGCTGAAGTCTGAAGAAGACCAGAGCAGTTTTAATTTTGTTGACTGAATTAACTGAGCTCTTTTTAAAAACAAAACTGTATAAAGATAAATAAAACTCACTCTGAATGAACTACATTAAACATGTCAGAGCAAAGAAAAGGTGGGCAATGTTGTTGGAAGGAGTTGAAGTCCAGTAAGTCTTAGTTTTAGTTGCACACAGGGAGGAGTCTAGAAAAATAGCCAATAAGACTTAATCTTATTGAGATGTATAAATTACGGCACTTACTGAAGAAGAGATAATATTATATACAAACTTGTATTGTTTTTAATTGCAACAATTAGTTTTAATCTGATGAGGATATTCTAAAAAGACTAAATACAAACTTGAAGTCTCTACAACTACTTTTCTAAATTATACTCAACTAAACAAAGTAAATATTTTGCCTCAGCATATTATGAACAATTCCATTAATATCTCATTTATTTAAGGATTATTTGTTTTACTAAAGATAGAAGATAGAAGAATAAATTACACTCAAATTGTCAAACATGACTCAAGAATCTCTAAATTTGCTGATCTGGCCTGTACCATAATACATTTCAGCCACCACCATGCTTTGCTTTAGCAATAGCTATGATTCCAGAGATTAGGTTTCGGTAGGAAAGTCATATTTTTCATGATCAGGCTTGTAAAGTCACTATTTAGAATCCGTTGAAGCAAAATGTAAGTAAGCTAACATGTTTAAACGGTGAAAAGATTTCAGGATGTCAGGACACACTTTGAACCTGATTCAAAATAGTCTATCATGGAAGTTTTTACAGCTTTTCTAACTGCCTTTAGCACCCAGCTGTACTACAGCGTATAAAGTAAATAAACAATAAAACAATAACATTTCTCATTCCCACCATATATTATATTTAAAGCTTTTATTTCTAAGACATAGAAAGTCTGGATTTGTGACAAAAATTCTCGGATGGTTTAATTTTCTCAGGATAACAGGATAAAAAATGTGAGCTTAACAGAGTCGCTGTTGTTTCAGGGGGATGGATGGGACGGTATGAGGTCTTACACAGCACCACAACAAAGTTTTAACTCATCGAAGTGACATTTGCAGGTGACTTTTCACGCTGCTTAATGCGCTGCAGCTGGGGAGTTAATTAGCTTTACGGCTGCATAATAGCAGGGCTGCTCTTTCCCCCGGTGACGGTTTCTTTAGGACTCACTCAGAGTTTAGGACAAAGACTGTGATCATGGTAAAGGAATCAGATAGACATTACTAACGGTGATAGTTAAAAAAGTTCATTTGAGAAAAGCTCACAAACTGCTTCTGTCTGTGAGAAAATATGAGTGTTTAGAGATATTCATGACAAATTAAAAAGTCAGATTGCATATGCACTGTTCAAAAGAACTGTGTTGTGTCTTAAACAGCTTGTGTTTAAAATTCACCAGAGTGGATGCCTGTTTCTCTCTTCGTTATGAAGACTGTTTCAGATTTGCAGAACATAAGAGAAACGCAGCCTCATCCTTCTTGGTCCTTACTAGCAACAAAACAAGAAACCAGAACCTGAGCCTGTCAGAGTCCGAGCTGGTTCATTCTGCTCTAACATATCTGAGATGTACTTTGGCACCAGACCATGAAGACACAAGCGGAGCTATCAAACTCTGTTCTCTGAGCAACAGGCAGCCAGTGCAAAGACCTTTAAGCAACACTAAGGAACGTTTCGACCTTAATAAAATATTTTCATAATCTTTTTCGACTTACAGCTCGTTGAACGACGTCTCTGTCGTGGCCTGAGGGGGTCCGTATCACTTTAACCGGCACTAAGCAACTTTGAGGAGGGTGGCAGGAACCCTGGCACACAAAACAACTACAACTGTGCTGACTGCTTTACGTCATACGTCACTTCCCTCTTTTCTTATCTTCAACATCATCATCTGACATTGTTTCACCACAATTAGATTCATCACCTAATCACTATTCATCCTTCACACAGACACTGGAAACAGAAATGTACTTCAATCCAACTGATCAGGATTTTACCATTATATGCGCCGATGCTAATGTGAAATGTAGTCTTCCTTCAGGCAAAAACACTACCACCTCTGTCCACACTGGGCCTCCTAAATCAACCAAAACTGAAACTTTTTCAGTGTTGCTTTAACTTTGGACTAATTTGGTCATATTTCCTGGTTCCAGTGTAAACCTAAGCAGCACAATGGATATTCTTCGACTTTAGTAGTACTCTAACCTTATAATGCATGTATTGATAATGGTTTAGACAAAATTCCTTTAATTGTAGCAATGTTTCTTTTCTAAGTTAATTCAATATTGAAAAACCTGTTTTGGCTTTGTATTGGCATTTTGATAGTTGCTGTTGCTGATAGTGGTTGAACATGATATAAAAAAGCATGTAGTATCCAGCTGGAGGCCTTGAAACAAATAGGTATATCTTTGTAAATAAGAAACGCACAATTGTTCTGTTAAAAGGACTTTTATTGCTCAGATGTGATATTTTCTATTAAATTTGAATTCATTTTTTAGAAGTAAAAGCTTTTATTTATAATTATTATAGAAGCTAAAACTTTTCTCCGAAAGAAGTAATCCAGAAAAAGCAATGTAGGACAATGTGTTGCATTCTGTTTATCCAAACTAAAATGTTTGCCTGCAATGAAACACAGAGGTGGTAGAGTAATAATATGGAGTGTTTATCCTTCGGACAAATCTAGTTTTTTTTTGTTATGAGGAAGAAATTGTGAACAATTTTAATTTGCAGTCAGGTTAGGAACACAAGCTTGAGTTATCTGCTGGAAATATGAAGACAGATAAGAATAGATCCAAACAAACAAGATTCCAAAACTAAGGTTGAAAGAAAACCTGAGACATCCTACAGAAGCTGTTGGACGAGATACGATCTTTTCACAATCTGATATTTGCAAATATGTCCATGCTTGTGTGGAAAACTCTCACCAAGCCAACAAATCAACAAGACCGAATGTTACTGCAGTTTGTTTTTAGGTTTTACATTTTACTCCTACTCACATCCTCTAGTTTTCCTGCTGAAACGTGCAGGATAAAGAAAAATGAAAATATTTAAGGTTGTCTTATTTTTTTAAATCACTAAACCCGACATTTTAACGGTGTGTGTCTATTTACCTATAGGTTTAAGATTTATTGCATAATATAAAATCATTACACAAAATTTCAAGCGAATATATCTTTTTTTCAATTTGGACAAAAATGTAACGTCAGAAAAATGAATTTTCAATATGTCCTCTGCAGAAACATGAAGAAAGGTCATGGCTGGGATGATGCTTTCCATGAGTAATAACAGGAAAGGCTTCCTGCTAAAATAAAAGCAAAAGGTTGCTTTTATTATTTTCCAAATAACTTGTTTATTTCTTCATTAGTTATTGTTTTGATATTCATATTTTAAAGGTGTATACTTTTAGTGGGGATACCAACACAAATGCAATCATGCCTTGTTTTGCTTCTGCAGTATCGTAAAAAGCGTTTTCTTACAGTAAAAATCTAATGTTTAATGCTTTTTGAGCATACCTGCTGTGAATTCGGATATTTATCGAAATTATCTTATATTCTTTAAAAAAATTCTAAATAAAAATGGAGGAGTATTTTTAATGAATATTCACATTTGTCCAATATTCCAGTACTGATTAAAGCTAAAATGAGCTGCTGTGGAGACTGAGGGATGTATGCATTTGCCAGCGATTAAAACAGAGTGTTGTACTTTTTTTTGTCGCAGAGCAGAAATGTGTGATTTTTTCAGTCGTCCACAGAAACAATCAGCCCAGCAGCAAACCAAAGTCAAATTGCAGTGCGGCGATGGAAAAAAAAAAAAGCTCTTGTGGTGAGAAGGAATTGCTGCTGTACAACAGTTTTCTACTGTTCTTTTGTAAAAGCCACTGTGGCAGGAGGTGTTTGACTGACTGAATGTGGTCATTTAGCATAAAAAAGAATGCATTATGGTCATTTTTCCCCCTCACCTCCCATGCGGTTACCTCCTGAGGAGTTTGTCTGCAGATCAAACATGAGCGCGTGGGTGAAAACAACATCATTAAACGTATATTGTGTGTAGCTATATGAGATACATTTCGGTGAAAGGAAATTAGCTTTATTAATGCCAACAAATGATGTATTCAGGAACAAACAGACAGATGGTTAATGTCTTTATTTCCTCAACAATGGCGTCACAATTCGGAGGTGCAGCTCGGGTAATTACAGCGGGGCAATTTGAGCATCGGGGCCACATCATGAACGTAAGAGTGGCCCGGCACACGCTGACCTTTTTATTTTTAGTTCCCTTTTTTTGATTATTTTTAACAACCTTGAAAATACTAAGAAGGCTACCATCTCTGAAGTACTCCCTTCCCCCCAACCCATCAATCTCATATCCCCCTACACATCTCCCTCATCTACTGGAGAGAAACTGAAGCACCACTTCAGGCCAGCGCTATTATTTGCTCCTTTCAGGGCCCGGCCCCTGAAGTACTGCACTCAGTTAGGACCAGTAATGTGGATTCCATTTTAGCTGCTATTAGGCCTCATCCGATAAAGCAGACCTGCTTGTTCGTTAGTCCTCCTCTGCTCTCTTCACCACCCCCTCCTGTTGCCATCCATGTTTTCTATTCTGCCATCCCTGCACGCATCTTCTTATCTCCCCCATCGGTCCTCCATCCATCCGTCCCTCGTGTCCCATCCTGCTATCTCTTCCTCTTCCTCCCTTTCTCCATCTACTTCACTTCTCTGCACTCCCATCGTCAGCTTTGCCCCCAGGGGACCACTGCAAACTGCTTATTCAACAACCGGCCGCCATAAAGATATGTAATGACATTCTCGGAGGCAAAGAGGCCTGTGTGGTTTTTAATTCATATTTAATGGTTGTCAGGCTAAATAGGCCACTATCCTAAGTGGGAGAGAGGCTGCTGCTCTTCCACTTAAGACTGAGACTTGTCTGCTGTGGATGTTTGCCGGCTGCTCAGGGATGTTGATCCCGCTGTTGGCCCTCTCTGTTCGCCCGCTGTACGGAAACATCGCAGTCTGAGACGCAGACGATGGAGGTAGTTAAGGTGCGAATTATCGTCTTACAGGAAGTTAATATTGGAGGAACATGCAACATGCTTCCTTAAGAGCATTCATTATTTTTACAAACATGAAAAGTGTTCTAAGCTGTTAATCAACGTCACATTGAAATGCTTTGGCTCATTATTAGTTTTAATATAGTCTAAGATGGTCAAAGTAAACTTACAAAACTGAAGTTGTGATATTTTTATTTAAAGGACATCTTTATTTACACTCAGGTTGTCGGTGACATTATAAAAATATTGCAGCAAGGAAACACATTTTTGGTTAAATTAAACAAGCCACGCCCCCTTTCTGACCACTACACCACCTGTATACTGAAGCAATAAAACAAATATCATCATTCTGGAAACAGGAAGGAGGCGAGAAAAAAGTAAAAAGCAACAAATGAAGCCGGCAGAGAACCACAGAGAGAGCCAGTGGAACAACCTTCCCACTAAAATTATGTCAAGAGTGCAACAAGAGATCACTGAAGAACACGTATACCTGCAGGAGCTGCTGCAATAAAACCACCTGTGTTTTTGCTTCTTCCATCAACCAGAGCACCACAACCTGAACTTTGAAAGTCAGCCTTGCTTAATTTGTCTCTGGAACACAAATGCATGGGTATTGATGTTGGTTTCTGCACAAATTACAGGACTGTTTTTTATTTTATTTTAATGCATGTACATTGGAAATGTTACAATAGGCATTTAAATGAATTTTAAAGGAGTGTTGAGGTATCTACAGATTCCAGCTGCTGGTCCATTAACCCTGCGAGTCTGGGTGTCTCACTACTCATTATTATATGACTTACTGGTCTCTCAGTCTCTGATCAGATTCTCAACCTACGATTATAGATGGATAATGGTAGGTGTATAATATGCATTCAAAACACCATATCAATATAAAATTAAATTAAATTTTAACATGGAGATCACATTTTTTGTGTTAGCCTACAGCTATCCTTCTTTATTTATGATACAACTGTGGGTCAGGTCTAGGGTTAGAGATTCTAATCGCTCACTAAACAAGCAAATCTATTGTATGAAGTGTGAAATTTAATTTGATTTGTGTTTTTGGATTGAAAATATTTTGAGTGCAGTGGATTATGACTAGATATGAATCATGTTACAATGTCCAGCTCAATTAAAAACAGACCTGGTAACAGCAAGCTTTTCTGGGACGTAGAATGTTTTTTTTTTTTTGGGTTGTTTGATTTCACTTTCGCCCGAGCGACTAAATCTGGCCCCTCAGTAAGAGTCTCGTTTCTCCCTCACACATTGAGGCAATTTTGTTTTTGCAGATCCAAGCTTTGCTTCTGAGATCCTTTTATTTTCCTCTAAATTTCACCCTGTTGTTAGGCGCACCTTGGCAACACCGATGATTCTCGCGTTTCATTGGTCGTAATTGTGACTTGTGATGAGGTCTCTGTTCGAATTGATGAGGAACATAACGTACACTCTTTGCAATCAGCATGTTTCTCCATTTGTTTTTTTTTGGGACTAAGTTATTTTTTTCAGTAAAGTATTTTTTCCTTTTCAAATACAAAATGATTTTTTTGTTGTTTAAAGGGCAGCTGGTAGTGCTTTCATAAAAATCAACGGCAATAATTGATGCAGATCTGTTATTTTTTAATAGTGCATCTCTGTAATATTATTTCTTTGAGTTCATTATAAGGCAGCTATGGGTATATATTTAATTATAAAGGATCACATAGTTTATTGTTTTCTTAAAGCTTAAAGATGTGTCACTGGAGCAAATGCCATAGCTGTGCAGTTTACAGTTTATTTTAAAGAGCGGCTCAGAGGGAAATCTATCACACAAATGTAGATTCTTTCTCCCTTCACTCACACTCACTACCTTCGAGTGATAAAAGGTATTGAATATTTTGTCAAAATATACCAGAAAATCAAATTCAAGCAGGGTTAAGAAGCTGTAATCCTCGTCTTTTTAAAGAAACAGTTTCTAAACTCTGGATGGTGCACCTGCAGGCCAACACTTGGTCGATACCTGAGGCTGGATGTCACTGGTCTTAAAGGTTCAACTGCGCTTAGAGAGTTTACCACGACTGTCTGGAAAATGTGAGTTAGTCAAAAATTGATCTCTTCCCGCACGAGAGTTTTCGCTGGGTCCTCTTAGGAGAGGCAGAGCAGAAACAGAACCTGAACCCAGTCAGGAGCACACTCTCAAAAGCTCAAAGAGATTGTGGCATTCATTGGCTAATTTGATATAATTACATGGCAGGTACAAATTAAATCCTCGAGGACCATTTACCATTTTAGATTGAGCGTTTGGTTTAATATTTGGCACAGCGGGGGTTCCGCCACAAATGTCTAGGACCTTTTATAAAATGAAGTGATGACCTGGCTTTTTGGAACAGCTCAAAAGTAATCATAGTGGTGTAACAACCGAGAGGCCTGTCGCAGTCAGTCACACACCATAATGCAATCATGTTCATTAAATAGTCATTGATTAAGTGTTAGTTAAGGTTATTTAGAGAAGGAGAAAAAAAAGACTCTCAGCCTCCCTGGTGAAATTGCTAATTCAGAAATATATAAATCAGGCTACAGTCCCAACACGGCCCTGCAGTCAAACGCTTCATACGTTAACATGCAGCATCATCGGCAACATCAAGTCATCGTCATGAAACAATAGAGCAGGAGCGGAACGTTATTGCTGCTGCAAAATATTGATGCCCCGACTGTCCTGGATCATTTTTTTTCTTTTTCTTTTTTTGAGAGGGTTCCAGGCACTGAAATGTAAATAAATCTATCATAGCAAGGAGCTGGGAGCTCCAGTTACTCCTCGGAACAATCAAGAGGGTTTTCATTCTGCCCTGGAGGGCCATTCGTGTAACGCTAGCACACTAGAGAGAGCCACAAATCATCGGCTTTGCTCTGCTGTGGACGCTGCGATCTGGTCCTTCTTTCTTTCGCTCTTCAACACCTACTCCTTCCTCAAAGCTTCTGGTGAAGAAGTAAATAAAAAGCCCGGTGAATAAGAAGCATTGATCTGATTTGTACTCAACACATGTCAATTCAAAATCTTATCTGAAAGAATGTAAGGAGCTGCATGTGTGGTTTAGCCAACACAGCAACACAAAAGAACAGCTAAGATTACTAGCACTGCTTATTAAAGTAAAACAATAATAGTCCAATTATAAAAAGATGAAAGAGAGGATATGTTACTTTCGTCACAATTTTTGTTTCATACATTAGGTGGAGGTCTACAACAGGGGGTCCGCGACTCATAGGGGGTCCGTGGAGGTACTGCATGGGGGTCGGGAAAGGTTGTTTAGACTTTTTGTCAGGTTCAGTCCTTCTTAGTATGTTTTATAGGTTGTCTACAGGGGTCACCCAAGCCACGCCCAGGTGCACCTGATCACCAGGTGCACCTCATCACCAGAGACGAGTCCTGGAGGGTTACAAGGAGCGGTGGACTCACTTTTCGTCGCCTGAGTATTAGTTGCATTTGGTAACGTAGCCAGCCTTCTTATGTCTAAGTTTTAATCTCCAGTTTAAAAATAAATCTCCACTCCCCGATCGGGTCCGTCCGTGAACGCGGGGCCACGGTCAGACCAATCCATTGACACTAAACAGCCCCGTCTCTTACTCCCGGCTACCATAAGACACAACCTCTGTACGTTCAGTCTTTCGGCTCTCGTTGACTATGGTTGTGAGCAGTCCTTAATAGCCCAAACCCTAGTAGAACAACTTCAGATACCCACATCTCCTCTCGAAGTTCCCCTCCGCGTTTCCGCTTTGGATGGCCGCCCGTTACCCCACATCACTCACATCACCAAACCTGTTGAACACATTCTTACCGGCAATCACACAGAGGAAAGAAAGTTTTTCGTTTTCTCGTCTTCTCAACCCGAAGTGTTTCTAGGTTTCGACTGGCTCCAGATCCCTAAGCGTCCCTGGTCTCACATCGCCATCAATTTCATCACAGGCCTTCCAGTTTCCCAAGGTATGACCACCATCTTATCCATCATAAGCTGTTTTTGTAAATCCTGCCATCTCATCTCCCTTCGCAAGTTGCCCTCTGCTTTTCAGACTGCCCGCCTCCTGGTCAAACATGTTTTCCCGCTCCATGGGATCCCTACCGAGATCCTCCCTGACTGCGGCCCCCAGTTAGATAAGATAAGATAAGATAGACTTTAATGATCCCGGAGGAAATTGTTTGAAGTTCACGTCCCAGGTCTGGAAGCACTTCTGCGCTTCCCTGGGGGCCAAGGTCAGTTTAACTTCTGGCTATCATCCTTAGTCCGTTTGGGAAGGTCCGTTTGAAGGACCGTCAGGTCTGTTTGGGAAGACGCCTTCTCCACTCTCGAACGTTCTTCAGCCCAAAATGAAAGGTATGCCGACCGCCGACGCACTCCAGCTCCCACATATTCTCCCGGTCAACAAGTCTGGTTATCCTCCAAAGACATTCCCCTCAAGTCCGTTTCCGGAAAGTTGTCTCCCCGTTTTATCGGTCCATACACCATCGAAAATGTCATCAGTCCGTCCACTGTCCGTCTACGTCTTCCCTCCAGTCTCAGGATTCATCCCATTTTTCACGTCTCTCAAGTCAAGCCAGTCCAGACCAGCAAATGTTGCCCTCCAGGCGTCATCCCTCCACCCGTCCGTGTCATTGATGGGCACCCTGCTTATGATGTCCGGAGGATCGTGGCTACCCGTCGACTGGGTCGAGGTCAAGAATCAAGAATCAGTTTATTTATATAGCGCCAATTTACAACAAGTGTCGTCTCAAGGCACTTCACATAAAATCAATTAAAATCAAAGATACATAAAAAAAAAATCAATTTGAAAAAGTTTCTAATCTAAAGAACCCCAACAGATTGTATCGAGTCATTGACTTGCAGCATTCACTCCTCTGGAATCAGCAGACCAAAGCAATGGCTTGTGTTGTCGTCAACTTTACAGCAATCCCTCATTACTGAGCATGCATGTAGCGACAGTGGAGAGGAAAAACTCCCCTTTAACAGGAAGAAACCTCCAGCAGAACCAGGCTCAGTACAAGCAGCCATCTGCCACAACCGACTGGGGGTTTGAAAAGACAGAAAACTAAATTAGAAGCACAGGATACTGAAATAATAGAGATTATAGCAGCAGTTGTAGAGTGTCACTGGAAGCATCTCAGCCCATGTTCTCATCCAAGAAGCTGTCTCAGCTAACAGATAACACCAATATTTCGTCGACCGGGAGGGCTACGGCCCTGAGGAGCGTAGCTGGGTGCACCCTCTCTTTCAACCTCGATCCTTCCCTTATTCAAGATCACAAGGTGCACCTCATCACCAGAGACGGGTCCTGGAAAGTTAAAAGGAGCGGTGGACTTACTTCTCGTCGCCTGAGTATTAGTTGCATTAGTTGCATTAGTTCCATCGGTAATGTACATCTCTGAGCAAGCCTTCTCAGAATCAGAATCAGAATCAGGCTTAAAGGCCAAGTATGCTCACACATACAAGGAATTTGTTTTTGGTTACACAGATGCTTGCAGTGCATGAAAAATACACCAAAGAAACATTTGTAACATTTAGCATGTGTAATTTACATTGTAAAAAAAGTGCAGTTTTTTGCAGTATAAAAACTATAGAAGTTATAAAAATTTATAAATCAATTGTTCAATTGTTCATGAGAATAATGGAAGT
Source organism: Orestias chungarensis (assembly GCA_032876305.1). Lineage (NCBI taxonomy): Eukaryota > Metazoa > Chordata > Actinopteri > Cyprinodontiformes > Cyprinodontidae > Orestias > Orestias chungarensis. Next base: position 786,263 of record JAVLVB010000082.1, on the reverse strand, counting down.
TGGAAAACTCTGTAGCCTGGCCGTACGGGTCTTCATGTGGCTGAAGCGTCTTCTTGTGTCTAGTTTTAATCTCCAGATTAGTTTTTGTCTCTAGCCTTCTCTGTAGTTTGGTCGTCACTAGTTCCATGTTTTGTCATTTTGATACTTTGATTGTTTTGTTACTTTGTCTTTTTCCCCTTCGTCGTTCTCATCGCTTCCTGTGCTCCCCTTATCTAAGATTCTTCTTCTGACATATAAAGCCCTCACTAATCAAGCTCCATCATACATCAGAGATCTGATTACTTCTTATGTCCCTAACAGAGCACTTGCTCTCAGACTGCAGGTTTACTGGTGGTTCATAGAATCTCTAAAAGCCGAATGGGAGGCAGATCTTTTAGTTATCAGGCTCCTCTCCTGTGGTAACAGCTTCCAGCTTTAGTCCGTGAGGCAGACACCCTGTCTAGTTTGAAATCTAGGCTTAAAATCTTCCTTTTTGATAAAGCTTATAGTTAGGAAGAGGTAGAGAAGACAGCCTAATCCGGTTGGGGGAAGAACTCCGTAGATAGGATACTATATATAAAGAAACCTGACAATTGTAGATGGTATCCTTTAGGTGCCAGGGAATTATTCTCTCAGTTCAAAGAAGCAACCTTATGTAAATCCAGAAAGCAAACTTTAACCAGTAAAATCAAATAAACGAACACTTTAGTTCTTGAGAAAGTAACCAGTAAACTCTACAAAGTGACTCCAGAGTACCTGTTCAAAGCTTAGATGTGATAAGACCTGTAAGAAGAAAGCAATATATGACGTCAGCACAACCACCTTATAGTTTATAGTTAGGAAGAAATAGAGAAGACAGCCTAATCCGGTTGGGGGAGGAACTCAGTCTTGACAGACGGTTCTCCTTTGCTCTACCTTCTTCATGTCTCACTCTACAGGTTTATTTAAGTTATTTCTATAGTTCTGCTGCTATAGGCTTTGACTGCTGGAGGACAATCTGACCACTTCTCTCTCTGCTACTTTCTTCCTTTGTCCAATCTGCTTTAGTTACGGTTATTTCAACCTTGTTAACCTTTTGTTTTCTCTTAGTGTTCTTCTCTCCATAGTAGCCACACCTGGTGTGGCGTTCTGTTAGCTGAGACAGCTTCTTGGAGGAGAACATGGGCTGAGATGCTACCAGTGATGCTCTACAATTGCTGCTATAAACTCTTTTTTTCCAGTTTCCTCTGCATCTATTTGTTTCTTTTGTCTCTTCAAACCTCCAGTCAATTGTGGCAGATGGCTGCTTGTACTGAGCCTGGTTCTGCTGGAGGTTTCTTCGTGTTAAAGGGGAGTTTTTCCTCTCCACTGTCGCTACATGCATGCTCAGTATGAGGGATAGCTGGAAAGTAAAGCTATGATTTTGGTGTGCTGATTCAAGAGAAGTAAATGCTGCAATGGCTCGATGCAATCTGCTGGGTTTCATGACTGGAATGAAATTATTGCCTTGAGACGACATCTTTTGTAAATTGGTGCTATATAAATAAATTGATTCTTCATTCTTGAATTAACTATCCCCCTGTGACATAAATTTAAATATTATAATTTCAATAATTTGATTGTCCCCAAGAGAAAATAAAAATAATCAGAAATCCGATATTGGATTAATTGTTGCCTTATTTTAGTCACAGTTGTGTCGATTCTGTTAGGGTGGTGCATCTGCTGTATGAGGGCTGTGGGGTTAATGTTGCGGGTTACTTCTAAATGTCCTATAAAAATCACAGGCAGCCTAGAGTTATGGAAATCCAATTGCTTTTTGCAAATGGAGGTAAGCGACAGTTTGGCGCCGCTACATAAAACACCCTGGGAACCCAACAAGTAGCCTTGGGTGACTTAGTCAGAGCCATCGTAGAAGAGTGATGCTAATTAGCTTGGCGTACGTCTCTCTGTGAATACAGTCAAGGCCATTTATGAATACGACAAATGTTGGTTAATGCATGCCTAATACACTAGGGTTACCATTAGAATTGATTTGCCATCATCTTGTGGTCAGAGAGAACTGGGCCTGGTTGGACGTGGAAGCGCTCAGGTCATGGACTGCAGGTATTGAGTTTGAAAAGTCAAGCAAAAACAAAAGTAAGATTACGTTTGTTAAACTGAATGTGAAGTCAGAAAAGAAGGTGTTAATACCTTTGTCTAATTTTTTGTGTGAATTTCGTGCAAGAGGAAAGGTTGCCTGCCATCTAGACTGACCTGGCCAAAACGGCCGGTGTTTGTTCAGAGATGTGTGAACCGCATGGACAACAATCCTCGTGCTCAGTTCTTTCTTTGGTGATGATTCAGGTCAAGAGTCCAGAAAACTGAGCCCTAACCCCCTGTTTGTGTTCCTGTCTCGGAGAAACGTAGAGTTCATTTAGAAAATCTTGATGGACTAGTGAGATCTTTAATGAACCAGTTGAGCAATATTTACAGAAGCTTATGTTGTATTCCTTTTAATAAAAAGTACGTTTAGCAGATTCAGTGTTTTGTTACATAAAGAAATGAAGTTTTTTGGGCAAAGGATTTCAAATATGAAGCTGCTAGGGAGGACACTGAGAAATTTCCTACATGACAGAAGATCCTCTTTGAACTGCTGAAAATAATGCTGAAATAATAATGATAATACAAAAGAGTGAAGGTTAAAGGTGGTGATGTAAACCTTTTGACTTACTGTCACTTAAGGTTGCTTTTTTTTCCAGAAGCAGCAGAGAAAACGACACAGTTCAGGTGAATGTAAAATAAAATAAATAAAGATTTAAAAAAATGATGCATCTGTTGACAGTGACTGAACCGAAAACCTAAAAAAATAATGGAAACGGGGGATGTTTATCCCTCATGTGCTGCTTTTAGTGGGAATATCAAAGATTTAGAAAAAAAGGAGAGCAAGAACCAACTCCAGCAAAAATGTTTAAGTAGCCCAAAACTGATTAAACTTCCCTTCGATAAAAAAACAAGTAGAACCAAATCCCATTAGCTCAGCCCTTACAGCACAATGCCTGAGAGCCAGCTGTTTGTGTTGTTCACCCCACTCCAATCCTTTGTGGCGGAGAAATGGATTTGCTTTTAAAGACAGCAGGCTCTTTTGAGCAAGAAAACTCACTAGACCCGGCTAAAATGGCACATGTAGGTGTTGGGGTTTTTGTTAAGAGGTGAGAAAGAAGGTTTTGGCAGTCTCTAAATCATTGATATTGATCGATCATCTCACAAACCCACTTCTACATCTCTTATCAATTAAGAAACCAGGACTTTTTTAGAAAGACGCTTTGGACGAGCTCACCGTTTTATTTAGTACCTTCCCTGAAAACCATCTGTTGCTGCTCTTACAGTTTGAGCGGCACTCCCTTCGTCTCCTGATCGATAGTGGTCTGAGTTGGTCATTGATCCGTCTGGGTCAAGTTTTCGGGACAGGCATCTTCGTGTCGGCAGAGACTGGAGAGGGGACACAGGTCAGGCTGATGGTTGGTCATAGTCAGAGGTTAATATGAACAATGACAACATGAAAACATGACCTGCTGGATCATTTTATATGTTAAACTTTGCATCAGGAGGGGGCACCACTGAGCGCTGACACTGTCTAGAAAGGAGGGAGCAGGATGTGAAGCTTAATAAGGTCAAACCTCCTATGAAAAAGAAGAAAAAATCGTGCTGTTTAACTCAATTATTTTTTTGCACATCAATATTTTAATTTATTTTCCTTTTTTATTAACTGCAGGATGAAAAACACGAATGGGCTGGAGGACACAGAAAGCGACTTTGGAAAGAAGTCTCTCTGAAGCTGAGGGCCACCAGTTAACGATGATAATGCGTTTTAGTGTATATTATATCTAGAGATAAAAAAATTATACTTATATAGGAGATCAAAAATGGATATGTGTCGGCTTATTGGCTTTAACGGTTTAAGACTGTTGAATTTTCCCTAAACTATTTCTCTTTTATCTCAAGGTTGTTAAATTAGTCATATACAAAATCAATGTTCAAGAGAAAGAACAACCCAAAGCTAAGGCAGGAAGACACAACGTAAATATTTCTACATAAGAGTTTTTTTTTATACAGGAAAGTATTTTACCATGGGTTTTACTTCATTTATAAAAAAAATAATTACCTAATGATTGCGAATATTGTTGTTAAATGAAACCTTTAAATGTATTTCTTTGACTTTCCTCTTGCATGTTTATCCTCATTTACTAGTTAAACTATTACAAGTAAAACACTAAGATGACATGAAAGATGAAACTTTTGAGAATCAAGAATGGAGGATCAGTTTATTTATATAGCACCAATTAACAACAGATGTTAAAAT
>JAVLVB010000082.1:757761-781866 GCA_032876305.1 Orestias chungarensis | reverse complement strand
TGTGTGTGTGTGTGTGTGTGTGTGTGTGTGTGTGTGTGTGTGTGTGTGTGTGTGTGTGTGCATGTGTATCGATGAATATGGGTTAAAGGTGGAGTTGCAGCAGAGAGCGCTTTAAAATCTCTGTAAAACAGGACGCTGGGAGGACTGGGCTTGTCCTGGGCAGTGCTGTTAGCTGTACGATTTCTAATTTTATCAGAAGTTTAATGGTTTTATTCCTCCAGGTGACTAATACACGCACACACCCATGCTCTGACACACCAATTATTCAAATGGTTGGAGCTCATACAAACACGAGTTACAATTATATCAGTGTAATTTCTCTGTACGCTACACCGGAACTGACACCGATTGCATCGAGTAAACCTGCTCGGTTTCCTTGGATTGAAAACGCTTAAAACTAATTTTATAATCAATTGAATTTAATGTACATTCAATTGGAATGTAATGACATTGGTGGTGAATTTGTTCTATATTAATATTCATAATTGAATTATTATGAGCTATATGCTAGGGTAATCTATTATTAGTCCCACAAAAGCACATTTATTGAAAATGAAAATGATTTATTGCATATTTATGTGTGTGATTTTCTGTTTAAAGAAAAAAAAACGGAGTTGAATACAATTAAAATCCTGATTTATTTGATGAAACGCCCCATCACAGCTAGAGTTATGCCCCAGCAAACCGTCGCTCCCCACAAGGATAAGCGGGTTGGATAATGGATAGATGAATAGATGGAGGGTTGGATGGATGGAAGCTGACTTAATTTTTCCTATTTGAAAACATTAAAGGCAGGAAAGGCATTTTTTTGGGTGTTTTATGCATCAATACATAAGCATCTTTACATACCGTCATCTCTTCCTGCTCCTTTAAGCTGCTAGAAATAAATAAAAAAGGAATAAATATCAACTGTTTACGAATTACAAGTCTGAATGCAACTAAAAGAAAAACATATATACGCCCTTAGGAGGCCACAAAGGTGCCTCTGGAAAAATATTAGCAACATGGGCTTTAAAGTGCATTTATCAATATTTTCATTGATACGCAGATCCTTTGTTAATTTAATCACATTTTTCTATTTGCTTTTATTCATAATCAGTTAGACAAATAGGTAAAAACATGGGTTAAAGGATTAATGATGCAGCAGGACGGTGAAGATGTGGTTTTCTTGTAACCACTTAACATTCATTTTATATTTATGCACAATTAAGATATAAATGTTTGTCTTAGTACCAAAAAAAAAAAAAAAAAAGCAGCATTCCAATCTAAAAAATTGTCAAATGTTTTTTGTACTTTGAATTACTGTTTAAAGTGTTCACTGCTTTAGCGGCTTTGTAAAGTTAGGTGAAAGTTTCAGCAACAGGTTTTTGTGAGTGGTATTTAGTTTAACTTTGAGCTTCAAGCAGAGATAAGAACCTTACCTCCAGAGTCGAGTGGCTTCACTTCTCTCCAACTGCTCAATGCCTGATCTTATTTTCTAAGCTCGCATTTTTCAGCCTCACCTGAAGCTGACACAAGTGGCCTTTTTAGTCGATTTAACAGTTCCGCCTGGAACCACAAAGACTGTGTATAACCTTTCTCATGTCATGCTGTGGTCGGCTGTGATAAAGTACCTTCCTGGTTGAAACTACATGTGACCCCCTCCTCATTACCTTTTTAGTGAACGGAAAATGCTCCCCTTTCTTTGCTGGAAACACCATCAACAATATAAGCAATATTCTGGTGGTTCTTACACTTCCTACAAACTGAGGTTTGAGCCAGCAGTTTATACTCTACTCTGTCAGCATCCAAGTGTTCATTTCCAAGGAGTCTCCGGTGAGACAGATCTGAAAATAATAATAAATAGCCTTTACTTGTTCTGCACTTTGTCAAGTCCAGAGGACCCCAATGGCCCACAAAGTCACACATTGACGGTAGCAAGCTGCTACATTGTAGCCACAGCTACAATCGAGGAGTCTAACAATAGGCTTTTACACACCACACGCAGGTAAAGCAGGTGAGATTTCTAGACCAAGGCCACAACAACAGAGAGACGAAAAAGGAGTTGGAACCTGCGACCCACCGTTTACAGGAAAAACGCTGAACTCCTGAGGCACCGATTTTTGATTTCAAAGAATTATAAAAATTGGTCTTTCGGATCTAAAACCCTCATTTAAATGAGCATCGTGTGGCTCCCTGGGCAGAGAGCCGTATTTCTCAAATTAAAATGAAACGGTTGGGCTCAAGAAATGTCAGTATCAGAGAAAATGTGCAGAACTGTTATAAGAAAGATAGGATTTTGTAATGGGATATAAATACGATTCCCTTTCCCACAGCGTGGTATGACAGTAACAAGTTAAGTCTTTGATAGCTTTTCTTCGTGTACTTTGGATGCAGCAGGAAGGAGTTCTCCAGAACTAGCGTCATGCTTGGTTGGAACAGATTATTCAACGGTGAAGCCATTACATCCAAACTCCTACTGTCTCAAGGAGACATCCTGAAACAGTTTCTCATTGAAACCAAAAAGCTGTGCTTGAGCCATGACTTGATTTATGACTATCCCACAGTTTTTCCCTTTCATCTATTCTGCATTGTGATATTGAGCCTGAAAAAGTGGCTGACGATATCCATTTAGCACCTTTTTAATGGATTCCCTTTATTTACCTCCGTAATTGCCAGGAATTGGCGTGGCACCATTTCCTGTGGGTGAGAGATTCCCATCGGTTCCGCCGCAACGGCCACTTTATGACCTATTTTCTTTCATTTTTTTTTGGTGTAAAATTGTCTAGATTATTATATTTCTAGGCGACCAGTATGTAAATACTATACTAAATAAACAGAAAGAGTTAGAGTCAGATGTTGTCAACAAATAAGCATTTTACTCATATTTTTAAACGAGGATAATGAAGGCCAGTTATTTAGAAACATGGACATCAGTAGAGCTGCAGAATCTGGGAAAGAAAAACCAAAGAAGAAGAACTTTCACTTTTATTAATCCCTTGATTGTTCTAGAAGGGAAGCTTGTATTTATCGTTTGTCCCGTAAAGGTTTTGCAGAATTATTTTATTCAATATATATGTTGTGATCTATCTAACGCAAATGTAAATAAATATTATGGTTAATATGTCACTTCAATCTTATGTTTTTAAACTTTGCAGAGGGGTCCAGGCTTAAACGTCCAGACAGCCATGTTTTTATTTTCTTACTGGGGGTCTAAAGAAGTTCTGGTTCTGAATCAGTGGCTTCTAAATCTGTAACATGTCTTTCAAACCTTTGCTTATAGCAAAAAACATGACGGATCTTGTGCGAAAATTGTGTTTTCTGAAACATAGATTGAAATATCACCCATTGCAATTTGGAGTCCGAGATAATCTAACTCACATCAAAGAAGAAATTAAAAAGGATGAAAAAAATACAAATTAAATGTAATAATAAAATAAAAAAAAGATTTTATTAATCCCAGGGAAAAATTAAAGGTTTCTTTAAAAATTGATGGTCATAAGCATGGAGACTCTCCTGTAGATGTCTGCTTTACTGCAGATCTGTAAAGCCTCTGATTAAAGACACTCTGCTGATGTTTAACAGTCTGATAAGGAGGATTCCAATAGGTTTTGTGTAATATTCTTCATTTAAGACACAATTTCCTTCACTTTTTAACTGACAACAAGTCAGTAAAAGATCCATCATCAAATCTAAATGTTTCTCCAACATGTTAACCTCTTCTTGGGCGGGGAATTATTCTGGGTTTATGTTTGTCTTTCTGTAAAAACAAGGATCTATGCCCAAATCGAGAATGCAACTTATTAAACCAACAAAAAATTTGATAAAATCATGCGTTTATTTATTTATTTTTTGTATCTTAGCTTATGAAAGATAAAAAAATCTCAGGAAAGGTGTAAACTTTTTTATAAAGTAAGTTGTTTATCATGAGAAAAAGGCCAGAAAAGTTGCATTTCTTAAGCCATAGCTCCCTTCTGCTGTCGTCCTCCTCCCAAGCTCCCAGCTCAACTCCTCAGGTTTCTGCTCATCTGCATGAGCCTCTCCAAAGGCCTCTGGTGTCCACAGCCTGGCTGCTAATGAGGGGCAGAGACGGCCGATCCGGTTACACACTCAGGCAGTACACACCGATCACGCTTTTACTACAGCCTGCTTCAGCCATTGATTCTCCGCTTAGCGCCACAATCTGTACATATAACCATACTTTAATTCACAATAATAGGCTGGACTTACCTACACTAAAATGTCTAAAACTAAGTTTTAATATTTGATTTTATGATAAACTTCTCTAGGCAGAACTGACGGGTCAAGTTGGGTTTGAATGTTGGTGAAGCAGGAAAGGGGTGTTGTTAATAAATATGAGAAGAAAAGTGATGAAGAATCTGAGACGGCTGCACCCGACATCGTTGTATTTCTTTGTGGTATATTGATCCGAGAGGGCAGGTCCGTGTCTGCCAGGAGTCTGGGGACTGTGGTGTGCAGATTTGTAGAGGGAAAAATCCTTAAAACATGTCTGGCAAACAGATTTTCTGTATTTTTTCCATCTCAATGTACAGGTATAATAAAAGAAATGTACACAATTGTGCTAAAAATGAACATTGCTGATTTCATTTAGCTGTCATTTTGTCTAGATAAAATGAAAATTGAAATATTCAAACAATGAAGTATTGCATTCTATAGATATAACAATCCTAAGCTGAATAAAAAAAGCATAGCACAGAATATTGTGACAACTGGCACGGATGGTTTGAGTAAAGAGTCAGATTTAAAAACCCCAACGAGTGAAAAGTTAGTACAATCAAAGATCCATCATCAAATCTAAATGTTTTCCTAACATTTCGGAAAAAAATTCACAACATGAATATTTATTCAAATAATTCTGCAAAGATTTTTGTTATATTTAAGTTGACTTAAAAGTAACCTTTCTGGGTACTGACTAAATAATTTACCCCAACAACAAAAGAACTTTGAAGAGTCTAGAGTAACATCTTTCCCCAGAAATCTAGACGATAGAAGCCATAATGGAGGGAATTGGTAATTCAAATGATTTACACTGGAAAGTTAAAATGTTACACTTTATTTCAACTCAGTTAGTGAAATAATTTTATTTTCTGTGCAAATGTATATTGATTTAATAAGTTAAACATATTGAAAATTGTAACAAATTAGAGCTAGGATGTTAAAAAAAAACCTGTAGGACTCCCAAAAATGAAATGATTGTTTGGCCTTTTCAGCAGACATGTTTTACAAAAGAAGACAGAGGACAAACTATCATCTTCATGATATACAGTAAGTTCCCATTATGTAGCAGGGCCACAGGCCTCTTTTGTACCGCAAAAATAAAATAACAAAAATAAAGAATTCAAGACCGACTGAAACAGAGCAATTTAGTTGAAATTATGAGTTCATACAAATAGCTCACTCAACCTTGTGGACCAAGGCTTGCCCTTTTCTGAAACTGCAAATTGAAAAAGAATGTCCTTTAAACCTGCATGAATGAGTGGGGCATTTTTTTAATGATATACATAAAACACTCTAAACCTCAATAAAGCAAGACAAAACTTTAGGATAATCAAACTTAAAGGACAATAATGATGGAGAAAACACTCACAAAGCAGCCTGGGTTGAGCAACACAGAGCTCTGCTTGTTTAAACAATTTAACTTAAGGTTCAACTAAGCTTTTTGACGTTTTACACTCAAATTCCTTTGTAAAAATTCAACTGACACCAAATGGACGTTGGAAACTAAATTAGACAAACAGATATGTGAGAGGAAATCTAATAGTTATGGTTTTTACAGATCTACATGGAAGTAAAATAGTTATTTTATTAAGAAATAGTAGGGCTGGGCAATACATGATTTTTTCATATCACAACATTGTTTTTCATTTCAGGGGATATTGATATATATCACGATAAAAACCCAACACCACGTGTGCAAGTTTAAGTGTTCATTAGTGAGATGTGAAATCAAATCAATTGTGTAAGTATGTTTTTCCATTTCTGTTCAACATAACAGATGTACTGAAGGGAGATACAATAATATGAAGGCTAAAATGATACTTAGTTTTGCTTTAAGTTAAATGGAAGGTAAAAGACAACAACTCCTTGACCTCAGACCTGGCAGATATATTTGTCTCCTCCTCTTTCAGTTCAAATTTTATGAATCCATCCACCACAGTTTCTCAACAATAGTTTCTCAACACTTCCTACTTCGAAACAATAATCACAAAGTTCTACTGAACCACTGCACACATACTGAGTCACAGGTGAAACTCTGTGGGATGGTCAGTAGAGTGATGGATTGGGCACCCTCCTTCATATGTGTTTTACTGATAGGCCCACAATACCTTTAGAGTGCTCAGCAGAGAATCCCCACATCTCAGGTTCACTCCATAGATGCCAACAACCCAATTGAGAGTTATTTTTCATCCACAATGACTAACTCCCTTCTTTAGCAGCCCTGGAAAGGCTGCAATCTCAACTCCCTACATATCCTAGATGTCAATGTGGCTAAAAACCTTCAGGGTACTTCCACCTGACCTACCTTTGCTTTCCAACCTTGTTGTTGCACCTCGCCTACCGGCTTAGTGTATCTCAGCTTCTTTTACTAGTAAGTCTTTGCTACTGTACTCTCATTAAAAAATTAATTAATTAATTAATTAATAAAAATAAATAAATAAATAAAATTCCTTCATTAAGCTTGATAAAGTAAACTAGTTTGAGTGAGGATGACCTCGCCACAAGATTCTGGAGGATGATCTCAGCTGGGAAACAGAGCTTCTGGCCCACGTCTACAAGCATCTTCCAGTCCCATGCACCATCAATATTTCCAGTGTCTGGGTTTATTGTGATTAGGCTTTATTAACCCCCACCTTCCAGGACAAATGTTATTGCCTGCCAGTGTGACGACAAAAGTGAAAGGGGATCAACACCTGGTCGTTGACTTACCAGCATTGCTGCAAACATTTTAGCACCTTGTTCTAAAATGTGCCGCCCATCAAGACGTGCTTCAGTATTGCTAGATTTGTACATGTAGGGCAAGAGGGGTCTCCGTACCACTGGTTTAGGTTTGTGGGAGAAGGCAGGACATTGTCATCGTTATTTCAACCTTGTTAACCTTTTGTGTTCTCTTAGTATTCTTCTCTCCATAGTAGCCACACCTGGGCTGGCTCTGTTAGCTGAGACAGCTTATTGGACGAGAACATGGGCTGAGATTCTGCCAGTGACGTTCTACATATCAATATCATATCATGCTATAAAATCTGTTTTTTTCTGTTTCCTCTGTATCTATTTTAGTTTTCTGTCTCTTCAAACCTCCAGTCGGTCGTGGCAGATGGCTGCTTCGGTTTGCTGATTCCAGGGGAGTGAATGCTGCAAGTCAATGACTCGATGTAATCTGCTGGGGTTCCTAGATTGGAAACGTTTTCTAACTGATTTGTATTTATGATTTTAATTGATTTTTTTGTAAAGGGCCTTGAGACGGCATCTGTTGTAAGTTGGTGCAATATAAATAAACTGCTTCTTGATTCTTGATAAATGTGCTAAATTTTCAGTTTGAGCTTACAATTATCTGGTGCATACAAGAAAGTTTGTTAATTTAATGTTTCCCTTCATTGTCTCATTACCAGCTAATGTATCTATGTTGATCAACTAAAAGTAAACTCAGAAATTGGTGGAATTGAAACTAATTCAAAGAACATATTGTCATTAGCATATATTTAATATGTAGAATTGTCAATTGAATGTTGTTTCAGTCTGGTTTATTGTGTTTTTGTAACCTTTGCTATTTCATCTTTATCCACTTCAGACAGTTTAATTGTATTTTGGTTTTTACGTTTTCTTGATTTTCTAATTTTCTAAAAAAATTTTAGACACACAGATTGGTTGTAGTTATAAATGAAAAACTATTTCAATTCAATTTAAAACCATTACGAAAAAGAATGAGAGAATTGGTGTAAAGGTGGCAGGTGATTCAAAAAATTGTAGACAGATAGAATTCTGATATATACTACAAGTTTTAGAAAAACCCCGTTTTATTCTGATAATAAAAGTATATACTTAATGAACATTTTATAATTATTAGTCACAGAACATTTGCTACTTTTTTCATACTTATTTAACGTATTTATCATACTTATAGATAATCTATGTGTTACATATTTTTCCATAGCTGTTGTGTTAGTGAGTCGATGCACAGCAAGGAAACCGCAGGCTGAAGCCTAACATGGTACATACAATAAAAAATAAAAATAAAAAAAAATACGCAGTGATGTGCGTTTACCAATTCACGTCTAAAAGCCTTTCCCTGTACTTGATCCAAAAGAGCTTTTACTCACCCGTTTGTTCTTTGCTTGGACTCCCTCCACCTCCTACTTTTCCTTCATGCTTCATTCCCTTCAATGCTCGGTTTATGTATAAAACTGATTGATTGTTATTTAAGGATCTGAAAGCTGTCCAGCCTCCCAAGGCCTCTCCGTCTGCATGAGAACAACCTCTTAATGTGGCTGCTCTCTGCAGCTCCTCGTGTTATATGTCTTGATTTAAAAGAAAAAAAAGGGGAAAGCACTTAAGAGTAGTATTCTTTAGTATCGTTTATTGATGTTCTATCATGAGTCCATACGTATGTAACCTGAATACAAAAAGGAGTTTAATCAGTAAACTGGAGTGTGGCAGTTGAAATGTTGGTTTTACACATAAAACATAATCAATTTAGACCCAGACTGGCTATAAGTAAAGATAAACTCATGGCATTTAAGATGCTTCACCTATTTTTTACTCTTTAAATGTATGTAAAGAAAAAAATTAGTGCAAAGAGAAAAAAGCGTATTGTATTTAACCTTTTTTTATAATTACAATTTAAACCCCCCCCCTGACACTAACAAATGATTTTGGGAAGCAGATGGTTTTGAAAAGTAAATAATTTAGAAATAGCATTCATGCAACAATGAACAGCAGGCGACTGAAGTGACTGATTTGACTAAATATTACTGAAGGACAGCATTAATAATGGCAGCACAGGAGCAGGCCTTCAACACCAAAACAGTCGAAAGCACAGATCTGCCGAAGCAGGCTAGATCCTGGGAGGAGGCCGTGCAAGTAGGCCTCAAAAAATATCCAGCACCTCACAAACTACCAGGAAAGGACGGCACGTAACTCCGTCACCAAGGCAAGAACATTTATTTCGTTTAGCTCTTGTGCATGCAAGACTCTGAGGTTTAAGAAGGGATACCTTCTCAAGGTTGTGTAGAATGACCAAGCCAACATCCTCTCAGACTTACAGATTCAAATCGACAAAACGGATGTGACCAACCAAACGGAGATTGTGATGAGTCAACATCAGCAGGGACAGCCTTCATCATCACTGTGACTATCCTAAAGGATGGAAAAAGATCAGGAAAAAGAAACATGAAAAAGTGGAAAAACAGCAACAGGTAGAAATAGTTTGGGAAGCTAAAGCAGAAATTCACCTGACTTTCCAACTAGGGGCCTGGGTTCAAATCCAGGCTGTGGCAAGGATATGTTGGTCCTTAGGTCTTTGTGCTACTGCCGACTTTTTAAGTCGCTTTGGATAAAAGAATCTGCTAAATACATAAACAACAATAGGAGTAAAGGTAGATGTGCTCATCCGTGTGAGCAGCGGGTTGCTTGAGTGATCCCAACAGCTAACAGTCTCTAGAGGAGCAGCGAGGAGATTCATTGAGGGAACTCTTAGAGGGACTTTTACAATATTTAATTCAGCAAGAAAGCAGAGTGTGACTTAGAAAACTGAGTGTGTTTGTGGGAGTGGGTTCACACACGAGAGAAAACAAATTTCGCCGTCTGGCTCAATAGAGATCTTCCTCCGGGTTAGACTTGATGAACTGTAGGTGCAGGAATTCGCCTACAAACACCAGAATCTTACATTCATCAGACCACAAGATGTGCTTCCTAAAATTATAGTTCCTTCCAGTCCATTTCACTGTAAGATTTTTTTTTCACTCCCTCCAGAAAAAAACTCTATTCTGCGATCACAGAAAATCTCGCAAAATCAAGGAAAGGGCGCACAATATGCAGGGATGCACATAATTCTTAAAACGCCACATATTCACAGCATAAATAGCATTTGAGAGCAGTAATGGGAGAATTACGTAAGTTTGTCTCGGTAATGAGATGTTTTATTTAATCAAAATAACTACTACAGGGTGCATTTTTATTTATGGATCCTTTATTTTCTTTGCTAAGAAGGCTGTTGAGACTCATTTTCTATTTACAATAGAGGAATCAGTAAAGTAAAAAGACTAACAAAATCCTCTAAAGCTTCTAAATGGAAGTACAGTATCAACAAAAGCTGGAAACTGTACAGTATCGACCTTTATTGGAACCACAGTAGCCTTACTCTTACTTTTATTGAACCACCATCATAAATTGCTATAGGAAAGTATTTGCATCCTCACAGCCTTCTTCCTTTTTGTTTTTTGTTCTGTATTGTGTTTATTTTACATGATAAATACAGAAAACCTTTTTATTTATTTATAATAATTTAATTTATTAATGGGGAAAAGGCTAATTTAATTTCCCCTTGTTGCAGTAAATGATAGGTTACCTGTGCTTAAAGTACTGTTTGAACCTTCATAAAATATTTTCATAACTTTTGTAATCAGACGTCAACTTACAGCTCGTTGAATGATGCCTCTGTCACGGCCCGATGGGGTCAGTATCTCTTTATCCGGGAATAAGAAACTTTGAGGAGGGTGGCAGGAACTTTTGACCACAGTGGTTGCCAAAATCGACCAAAACTGAAACTTCTTTAGTGTTGCTTTAACAAATTTTTTTATTAAGATTTGTTTATCCCCATATACGCCTATTACCAGGGATTTTTCTAAATTATCAATTTTAGAAGCTGAGAACTTAAAGAATAGAAACAAAATGATTCAGTCTGCCAAGTTTCTTCTCAAAGTGTTTTTAATTTTTTTTTGTAAGCAGACCTGGCATCCTGAGACCGGCTGAATCTGTAGTTCGAAGCTGACATCTGCGGAGTCGCTGCTATCCATGGTGCTGGAAGCTCAGTTTAAACATGTTATGAAAAAATTTATGTGAAGATGCTGGAGTAGAATAGTATTGCAGTAACTAATCAGTAATATGTTGGTAACATTTTTGTTTTTCAATAAAGTTTTAACGCCTGATCAGTATTTTATATAATTGTATAGACTACTAAAATACTAGAAACCCACAACCATGTCTCTGTAAAATTTTAAGATGTGTTTATAAATAAGCTAATGTGGGCAAACAGTATATTTGTGCAGTAAAATATCAAATGTAGTTGTGAACACATTGGGGTAACATAAGTTCCTTTGGTAATGTGTCTTGCTATTATTGCCTGTTGTTTGCATGTGCTTGTTTAGCATACTGTTTTATTCAGCTTCTAACTGCTGTGTTTCCGCTTTCAGACACTTTCCCTGTGAATGACTGCCTTGTCCCTCCACCATATCTGCTGAGACCAAGGAAAAAGGATAAGTAATTAAGCCTGCAAATAATTTTGATGACAGCAGCAAAAATGTGGATTCTGCTTATGGCCAGTAATTGCGGTCGGGACACTTTGACCTCTCCTCATGTGCAGAGTGACTAAGAGGGATGAGGGTGGGGCACAGTTTTGTATCCTGTGGAGGGGGGGCTGGCTTTGATCATATAGAGAGCATGTTTGAGATGGACAGTAGTGGGTCTCCGCAGCAGGTTGACGCTGGCAGTAGTTGGTCTTGACAGATGGTCAGTAAAGGCATGCAGAGGTCAGCTATCAATGCGAACTGATGTAGGAGCTTAGATTGCCAGTAAACGAATTAGATATGAAACGCAAGCGTTATTTAAAAGAGGTTTCCACACGGAATGATCTTCTTATATTTTTTTCTTTTTAGATAGTGCCAGTTTATAATTTTCTTGTTTTTTTCTTCAATGTTTTACTTGGTATTCTCTCTCAGTTTTGAACTCTTCATTGGAAATACATCTGCTCTGGTCCAATTAGCTATGAAACCACCCTGAAGGTAATGACAATGGCAATGACTGAGCTCCTCCTTCCTGCAACTTATTGTTCTCCATCCATGCTTGTCCCTGTTTTTCAGTGTTTAACTACCTATTGCGTGCGGCCAACTTTTTTCTTTATTTTACCATTTTTATGTTTCTGGTTTAGCAGGAGAAGGGGAACAAGGTCCCAAGTTTTTATTTATTTTTTGTTTTTCTTTCTTCTCCGCTGTCGATACATGCATGCTCTGAATGAAGGATTGTTGTAAAGTCAACAGCACAGAGCACTCCATTCTCTAATCCGTCAGTACATGATTGTTCAGGATGAGCAACTTCGATAGGTCAATGACTTGATGCAACCAGCTTGGTTTCCTCACACAGAAACGCTTTTAAATTAAATGGAACAATAAACTGTACTTGATGTGTTGTTTAATAAGTAGGGTCAATGGGAAGTTGTGGGTATTATAAAGATTATTCAAAGACCTTTAAAGACCTTGTTGCTTTAGTTTCTCAATCTTGTTGCTTTGCATAACTAAACATAAGAAAGATACGGCTAAACCTTACCCAACATGCGATCCAGCTGCTGGTTCAATCTATGGTACCGTCTTATCTCCCGCCTTGACATTTGCAACACACTTCTGACTGCTCTCCCAGCCTGTACGATAAAACCTTTAGAAGTTATCCAGGTTGTGGCGTTTCTGGTCTTTACTTATCCGAGAAAGTCTCATGTCACCACTCTGTTCATTGAGCTTCACTTGTTACCCATGGCTTACAAAAATTCAAGTCCCTAATGCTAACCAACAAAGTGCTTAAGGGTACAGCTCCCATCTACTTGAATTCTCATGCAAAGGCTTATGCACAGCTTGGTCACTTCAGTCATCAATGGATTGTCATCTAGCAGTGCCTACACCACGATTAAGACAATCCAGACTGTTTTCTTGTGTTGTTTCAAGATGATGGAATAACCTACCAAGTGCTGAAAGAACAGTCTTCAAGAAACAGTCCCCACCTCTTCAAAGAGCATCTTAACTTTCCCAGACCTCTATACCCCCTCTACTACTCTCTCTGTACTTCCCTCTATCTTTTCACTGTCACCACTGACTCTGACTTTGGATTTTCCTCTAGATATCTTATGGTCTGATTAATTAGAACTGTAACATTGTGTCTGCTTTTTAAGTTGCTTGTGATAAAAGCTTTTGCTAAATGCATAAACATAAACACATAAACATTCGGATTAGATTTACTTTGTTTTCAATTGGTGCTATATGAATAAAGTAATTTACCCAATTAGTACCTGGAGCTACACAAAACAAATCACCAGATTTACTCATAATGGTGCCCTGGAAGATCACAAATTGGCTCTTCCTTAAATATGTGATTTTTATCTACACACTTTTAGTATGTGTTCTGTTAGCACACACAGATACAAACCAATGCAGTCTATAGGAATTGACTTTCCTGCACTGCTGCAAGTGGGTTTTTTATGTTTGTTTGTTTGTTTTATTTTTTATATGCCTTCTCAATCAACTCTGTGTTGGAGTCCTCCACCTTCACTGGGCCACATTCACTCACAGGTTCTTATCAGGTTGGATTGCTTTCTTATAATTTACGGTGGCTGGGTGCTCATATATCAGGCCCAGAGACGCAAACGTTTCCAGCAAATGAAGTTTCGTCAGCGTGGGTTATGGGAGTTCCAGTGATTGTGTGCGACGACACAGAGTTAGTGGTTTTTACTTTGTTTTTTCTTGTCGCAAGAGGCTGTTTGAAGCTTGCAATGCTTGCAGCAAACGCCCCCCATCCCTTCCCATCTCACTTTCATTGTGAAATGCATTAGATGTAGCTGTGATCTCTCGTGGTGGACAGCCGCAAACTGTTAAGCGATGCTGAGCGCGTGCACGCAGGAGCCCTGACTTCTTGGGTTGGCTTACAACCCCCTTACGTCCAACCCCTCCCGCCTCCTGTCATGCTCACCGAGGTGTCTGGTGACTTTGGCCCATGTTAATATGTTGCTCCTCCCTTAATGGCGAAGGAGACAAGGAGAGAGGGAGGTAAAGAGGAGAAGCTCCAGCCCACCACCAGCATGTCCCCAGGGGCCTCCAGCCAGCTCGTGTGCCTGCCCCTCCTGCTGCTCAGTACAGCTTTGGCTCCCTATCAAACCCCGACCAGCTGAGATCTCAATCGTGCCAGAGAGAGGCCAGAGAGGAGTGTGGGGAAGCTCTCCACCATCTCTTCATTAACTCTTCATTAGGTGAACCTATACACCAACTCCTGCAAATCTTTCTGGCGTCACTGGATAGGTACCCTCAAAGACATGGATGTGGCGCCCAGGGCCCTGGTGCTTCTCTTGCCTCTGGTGCTCACCCTGATCAGCCTGTCGCCCGAACCCACCTCGGGAGGATGCCCCTCTGCTTGCCGGTGCTCTTTCGCCATGCTGCAGTGCCTAGAGCCCAATGGGATAAGCAGCGTCCCGCCACTGGTCCTTCAGGAGAGCGAGAATGTGACAGAAATGTGAGTATGGGCTTCAAACTATCCCGCGTCTCACCTGAGGGAGAATCCAACCACATGGTTTGAAATTGGTTTTTTAGTTCCTTGACTTGAAGTTGCTCAGATTGTCTTAGTTAGTTGTCTCTGCAGCTTTTGAGCTTCTTGGTTTTTAGTTTTGAATTGTTCAGGAAAGGAGGATTTTAATGTTGGTAACGTTGCTTTATTACGTCTGAGGAAATCTTGGCGAAGGCTGATCGAGGCAGAAGTAAAGTAAAGTAGCATGGGCTTTCGTTTAGAGTGCAGATTCACTTTGTCATGTTTCATCGTAGAAATCTCTTATTGGCATTGAATTGTTTCCAGCTAATTAAGGTTAAGTTTATTCATGCTTGCAGTAATGCAAGTCGTCATGTTTAAAATTGCGTACGCAAAAATTGTTTATCGTGTTTCCCTTAATGTAACGTAAACTTACGTACTCAAGATGAAAAGAAACAAACGTTTTGGCAAGAAAGGTTCGGTAGTACAGACGATACATTTAAAGCATCAAATGGAATGATAGCACTGAAGTTAAGCATGACCTAATAATCAATAATCAATAATAAAGCTGCAAATTAGACGGATAAAAAGCTAAGATATGATAAAGACAACCAGGTAAAATCATCTATGAGCTTTATGGGAAAACAGTTTTGAATTAAAGGACTTTAGTCCCTTCTGCTGTTAGGATACACTTTTGGTAACTGATTATTCACCTGATGTGTCGCTTTTGGAAAGAAATTAGAATTAAGCTCTGATTTACTAAAAACGATACCTTAACCCAGCGAGATTAGTATATCTAAGTATTTTGGAATAGACTTTTTTAGAAGTAATGGCAACACGATGATTTGAAAGAATATATCTTCCTGTGCATTTATAAACAACAATTTCTTTATATTATAAAAGACTTTAACGACCCACAAAGTTTTGCATCTTTAAAGTGTGAGTTGCAATAACTATTTAGTTTATTTAAAATGTGTGAAATGCAAATTTGATCTTAAAAAAAACAAAACAACACATGGATGATGTCTTACTTTAAAGGATGCTTTATCTGGATGTTGGTGCATCCTCGCTATCAAACATGTCAGCATTTGTACAAGTACCTGGCTAACAAACAGATCAACCGCACTGGGAATAAAACTCGGATAAGTTTGGAGACTTCTCACTAAGCAGCAGCAGCAGCAGCACGTCTGCGGCAGAAGACTGTTATTTAACAGCGGCTTTTTTAAACTTTGCTCGGAAAAAGCAGCATAAAGTGACCACCTGTGATTTATAGAGAGCTGCTGTATTATTAAGCAACCCACCATCAGCTCCAACATGAAAAACTAAATGTCACTCTCTGCACCGACACGCTGTTCTCGCTTTGTTCCTGGACTTGGATCGGAGCAATTAGCACTTGTTAAGAAGGAACTACATTTGCGGAAGGCTTTTTTCGGCTAAGCAAGTCAATTTGCTGCCAATTTCTTTCACCTATATGCCAATCTCTTCCTCTCTCCTTCCTTTCTTCTTCTCTCTCCTACCTCGGAGGTATTTCCTTGTATCTGCAGCCCTTTCGCAGAGCTCAGACTCAACAGCCTCTTTCGAATGATCAATCAATAAGAGAGCGGGCCTCTGTTTACCGAGCTGTTCCTACATGCCAGCAAACAAAAACACTTCTCCGTATTGGCAGTGCGGGGAAATAAAGGAGATGCGTGGAGCAAACAAGGGCCCATTAACTGCAGAACAGGAGCCGAAATTTATCATAGACTGAGTCATAAATTTAATTTTGTGAATTGCCAGTCAGTGCCCCCACCCAGGAACAATAGATGATATACAACCCACTTGTCTCAATCCAATAAGTACGTCCAATGGGCGATCCTGGGCCCACCTGCCCTGTAATCACATTACTGCAGCGTGGGTCAATCAAACATGAATATAAGTTTTGTATGTGGCAGCTGACGATCAGGGAAGTGGAAACTTGAAACAATGGCACATGCTGAACGTCGAGCTAGCACGCTATGGGAAATATATTTATTCAAGTAATCCTTTTATATCCCCCATTCTAGTCTTCACACTTTAGAGCGGGAATTACATTCTGCACCTCAGAGACACGTCTTCAGAGGACGCAGGCATAGAAATGAATTTTTTTTAAGATTAGCAATGATTTGGTAGTAAAAGATGGAATAGAACAGAAGAAATCAACCCTCAGAAATAAACAAATGACCTTCATAAAATCAGGAGTTGGTTCTCCTGTTGCCTAAAAACGTTACCCAATGCGGGGATGAGAAGACACCAGCAATTATGTTTAACAGGTAATTTTTATCTCGTCAATCTGGAAATTATCTCAAGCTGTAAAGATGTCATTTAGTTTGATGATGTTTAAAGTTAGAAAAGGGAAAAATAAAAATAAAGTAAAGCCTTTCCTTTCTAAAGTCGCGTCTCAATAAACCGCAGAGCATCTGGCGCCGCGTTCTTTGGACCTTACACCAGCTGCCAAACATGCTGGCGGTGATCACAAACAGCCGTACATCTACAGCTGAATGGGTCAGAAATCCATATTTCAATCTGGTGGAACCGTAAAAGACCTTAGCAGAGAAAAAATGGCTGCCGACCTCTAAGAGTTTAAACAAGGTCATCCACGGAGCCGTGAGACTTTGATAAGGTCAATCAGAAAACGACCTCTGAGAGAAAGACGCTGTTGGGTCATGAAGTGGACATGTGTCCTGTGAAATGCAAGAAAAATGTGGATTTTCCATAGAAAAATTATGTAAGAAGAAGACTGAAAACTTCTTTGAAGCTACTTTTAATTTGGTTTCAGTACTTAGTCTTTACAATAATTCATGATCTGTTGAAGACGATATAAATTCAGCAGCAATCCTGAGGGATTTTTATTTTTTTTTACTCTTTCTCATTTGCTTCCATCAGATAAATCCTTAAGAATGTTACTTCACAAAGGTATAAGTCAAGAGACGGGTATAGAAAAAATACCTATGATATACCAAGGAAGTAAACTGAAGGCTAGGCTTAAAGCTAATCTAATAATTTATTCAACATCTGAACGAAAATAAGATTAAGTAATTTGTCAGGGTCTTATTCCTGTATCAGAAAAGATGTACTGATACATAAAACTACTCCTTCCTTATTCCCTGTTTAAATTCAACATGACAATCCCCCATGTTCAGTTTTTATTGGTTTTGCTTGAAGTCTTAATCCCAAACCAGGCCCTTGTAGGATTTGAAGGTCAAATTTCACAGTCACCTTACACAACGCCCTGTTTTTTCAGCCCTGTTTAGTTTGCCATGCTCCCATTCATCGTGATGAAGCATCGTGAGTTTTCTTTTATCTGTAAAAAAGTCACACTAGGTCTGAAACTCTTTGCTTTATCTCACTATTTGTGCCTGTATCCCTGACAGGCACTCAGGCAAGGCTTCAGTCTGTGCTGTTTAACTGGCTGTTGAACATATCTGTCTGTCTGTCTATGGTGCATCTCTCATTGAGAGCCTTGTTGAAACATTCAGCACCAAATGTACTTTCCAAATTGCAAACTCTCCACAGATTGTGGGTTGAGCTCTGGGATGGATCCCCTGGATGGATCCCCTAACCTTAACAAATGACTACATATCTAGAAGGTGTGATTTATTCCACATTCCAGACAAATATACATATTTCATCCCTATGTAATAAACTATGACACAAAGTTTATATATTCAAATGAGTTTTAAGGAAAGGTCTTACTAAAATGTATTATGTTACATGATAAAGAAGAAGCCAAAAATATAACAAACTTGCAGAGTTTTTGATTTTTGTCAGTAGTGACATTTTGATTTTTATCCATTCTTTTGTGTTAAATTTCTTGGCTCTTGGTCTGTTGGTTTAATCAGTTGCCCTTTTGTTCATTAGACTTTTTTGTGCCCTGTTTTAATCCACATGTGTTTGGTTATGTTGGGTTTTTTTTACCCCTAGGTTTTCTGCTTTTCTTTTAGTTGGAACCAGTTAGTAATGAGACTGACCTGTTTTTATATGCTTAAGTATTGGCAACCTGTCATTCAGTATTCTGATTTTTTTATAGTTTTAATTGAATCCATGTTTTTTGCGCGCATCATCTTGCTCCCCTCTCCAACGCATGACAAAATGTTTACCTGGTTTTATTTTATTACAAAATAACCAATGTTGAAATTATATTTTGTGTTCTTAGTAGCCAATAGGAAAATCTTTTCACAGCTATGAAACTTTCTTATAATGGCAGAGGAGCTTTTTGCATGTTGCTGTGGGTTTTTGATTATTTTGATTACTGCTGCAATATTTAGGTCTAGAAGACCTCTTCAACTTTTACCTAATCTTTAACTACCTCGTCAAATCAGGACTCCAACTAGAGGATATAGATAGAGATATCATTTGTTATGGAGTATTTTATGATGTCAATAAGCCTCCAAGGTTGTGGAAGCAATTTTTTTACATTTCATGATCATACTTTGACTATGTAGGTTTCTCTGCAGGTTGAAACATTTTTTTTTAAGGTGTTGCAGCTGTTTGTTGACATGAAATGTTGCCTCAAGGCTAAAGGTAATCATCATAATCATGATAATAAATGTGAAACAAAATTTGAAATATTATTTTGAGCTGTACACTTTGAAGCAAAATCAAACAAAATAGAAAAGAATGTAAAAGAGGATAAATCCAGGTAGATGCAAGAAGAAATCATAGCATGTTTGTTTGTGGATGGACAAAAATACAAAAAATTGAAGAAAAAAAACAACTTATTATAAATAAATTAGATTTCTGCTTTTTTTGAATATCACTGAAGCTCTCACAAATCGTGGTTAGGTCTCACATAATCTAATGTGATACACTTTAATCACCCTGGGGTGTTAAATGACTGAAATGTATGTTTATCAATATAATTAGTAATTGTTTGACATCTTGGGAGCTTTAAGGTTAACTAAAGCTGATTAGTCAATGATTTCACTGTGAACATTAAATGAAACCAGTGAAGTTTTAGGAATACCACACAATTGATCCAATTATGCACAAACAATTCAAAACAGAAGCACATCAAACGTGAACGGATAAATTAAAGCTTGTGTATATATATATATATATATATATATATATATATATATATACAACCTGTTTTTTCAAACATCAGCACACTTAGAAAGATCAGAAAATGGGCGAGCACAGTTTAATGAAATCTGTACGTGTTGATTAGCTGAAGGAAACCAGTTAATTTCCATCCGGATGTCAAATGTACGTTGGGATGCACAGATGGCCAAATAGATGGGAGTCCATACCCTTTATAGTAAATTTGAAACCATACACGTTCTTCTTCTATTAGTTTAAAGAGGACTTGATTAGGATGGACGTGTTTTTCAGTATGATGTTGCATCTGTCCACCAAACGTTTATCCGTTTAGCCAGAAATGCAGATCTTATCAGATCAGCGGATGACTTCAACGAACATCCAACCGGAAATCTTGCCACAAACTTAAAAAGAATACATACTAAAAGTTCTCCGAGCACCAAATGTGACCTTTCTGCTTCTGCACCACAATTCTGGAGCCCTTTTCATGAAGAACGTTGTTTTTAACCAGGGAAATCTGTGCCTCAATTAAGTTAAGCAAACGAGTAACAAAAGGAATGCTGTTCTGGCCAGGGTTCCATATTTTGATGGTCCTGTTACGTTTTACATCCTGCAGGAAGAGTAATGTAATATTATTTTTTTTGTCTATTGTTTCATACTCTGACCTGTTCTTTCCTGAACTCGCTGTGAGCCCTTTCAGTTGTTCAACCGGACATTGAACTCAAATAAACCTCTTATATTTGAGAATTTGTCCTTTTTAATAAAAGGACATCATTTTGCCTATGAAATGTTTTTTCTTGTTATCCTTTTTTTTACCCCTCATTTGCAATGAGTTTATCCAAACAATAGAAGCTTGAGGTCAGTATAAACTGCGTCTTATCTCTATGTTTTTTGTGTTTCTGCTCTTTTTCCTTTCATTAGCTACATTGAAAACCAAGCAGGTCTGGAGAACATAACAGAGCAGGACCTCGCTTACTACAGAGAGCTGAAAAATCTGTAAGTAGCATATTATTTATCCTCAAAGATAAGGGTTAAATGATAAAATATAGTCAACTCTCTCTTCTTGCTCTGTTTTAATGTCATTTTTGCTTCCTATAACAACTCAAAGCTTGAGATGTTTGTTTATGTTAAAATACTATAAAAGTTGGGTGAGGTCAAACTAAAATGCTAACATTGATTAAAAGTTTCTGCAGGGATTCAGAGTTTTGAATTTTTATCTTTATTGCTCTCTTTTTTCTTTCTCAGCACCGTCACATCATGCAAACTGAGGTTCATTTCTCCAAATGCTTTTCAAAACAACCTGAAGCTGCAATACGTGTAAGTGTCCTTGCCGATAACCAGGAGTTTTTGTTCGCATGCTCTTCCTGTTCGTCGCATCTTTAATGTTTACATTCTTCACTCTGTCATAACTTTTTAATTTTTTTTGTAAAATAAAACCAATTTATTGTTGCTTAAAATAACCTATCTTACTATTGTCTAAGGTTATTCATCATCAACATCTTTAAAAAAATAATCTGAATATAACTAACTTAACATCTGACATTGTAAATTGGCAGAAACAACAAGCATTAATACATTTTAACAGTTTATTTTTTATTTTTTAAGGGAATAAGATAAAATAACAGTTCTTTCCTCCACCATGGGTCCAGATGTGAACTTTCACTGTACTTACAGCTGCACAGTTATGAGGCATGACTCCACCTTCTTTGCTCACCCACAGACTATTTGCAATTCCTCTTTTGAAAGTAGTTCAGTAAATTTAAGTTTTCCATCTGGATTTTGGTTCGAACCATCTGACAAACCTACACATCAACCTAGTTTGATCCAAATCCATCCATTGCAGCTCTGGCTGAATGTTTACCTTTGATGCCCTGCTGGACCCTTAACTTGGCTAAAGTCTTAGGTCTCGTCTAGCTTCCGGTGGTTTTTCCTACTTTATCTACCCTCTTACAGTCAAAATCTGACCATTTTCTAACCCCAGCTGAAGAAAATCATTACCACAATATGATGCTGTCAGCACCATGTTTCATATTAGGGATAGTGGGTTCAGGGTGATGGACAAAATTTTTGGTCTGATCGGAGCATCTTCTGTCATATGGGTCGTGTCAAACTCTAACACAGGCATTAAACAGAATAGGGATAGCTTTCTTTTATAAAGGTGAGATTTATAGATTGCATGACTACTACCGAAAGTGTGAGTCTTTGCAGCTACTTTAGATTCAATAATTTAAATATGTTTACGGTTTTGCCACATTCTTCAGTTTCAGAGGATACATTAACCAGTACTGGTGGAGTGGGCTCAGGCATCAGATGAATTGGTTGGATGATGTTACAACACAAACCTGCTTAAAACTTGAAATCTTTCTCCCCGACTCGTCTACTGCGTTTCTTAAATATTGTTATCTTGTGTTTCTAACAAACCTCTGAGGCCTTGACAGAAAAGCAGCAAGAAAAAAGAAAACCCTTTTATACATTTTCAAATATTTATCAGCATAAAAAGTGAAAAGAGTGCATGATTTTCCCATTAACTTCCAAATAATCAACCAGTTTGTTTTGTATCCAGCTTATAAACAAACTTATGACTTAAAAAAATGCATGATAAAAATTGAAGGGGTATGAATACTACTGCAAGGCATTGGCAATCGTAAAAACACTTAATGGTTCATCGATTATTTAGCTTTAGTAAAACAGCTGATTTTAAACTCCATTAAAGTTGTTGTTATTCTACCTGTTCATTCTTCACCATCTGGACTTTCGTCTTCGCTGATACGTATCAGGCCAAGCCATCAGATCGGCCTGTTTGTGAACAGCTGATGCTTATCGGCACCGTCTTGTCCTCATCGTTTTACTGAGCGTGTGCAACATGTCCAGTGTTGTTCGTCTGAAAGACAAGCGGGTTTCGGGGGAGCAGAGATTATGGTCTGGAAGGCGGAGGAGGCCTGGGAGACTCAAGAAATTTGAGAAGACATCCACCAGTCACCTTTTACTCGCTCACTTTGCCGGATTATCGACAACTGATGCATAATAAATACACTCCACTAAGGGTCCATTATCACTTAATCAATATTTCACTGTGGGAGAGGGGCCAGCCAGGCTTGGGTGGCGTGTGGGGATTTTTGGGGACAGATGTATTTCTGAGACTAGGAGTAGAAAATGAGCAAGATAAACTTTTTTTTTTCTCTCTTCTGCTTTCATCAACAAACAAACATCCACATTTGATAACATTTCTGCTAAAACGCGGCTGAAAGAGATCAAGCTGCTATTCCCGGTACCTCCGTCCCTCTGAGGACCAGAGGAGGAATCGAGCCGGTAATGGATGAGGCCCGATGGCTAACCCATCTGACATGAACTTTTGGGAGCAAGGAAAACAAATAATTGAACCCTTGGCCCTGTCACAGTGATTATGTATTGGTTTCCATGCGCAGGCTCCCCAGTGTGGCTTTCTGTCATCTTCTGAGGGAGGTTTATTTACAGCCTCTCATAGACCCGGGATCATTTGAGCTCTGATGTGATGATATTTAAGTTGCCTGAGAGGATTGAGAAATGTGGCTTTGGATCACAGTAATAACCCGAGGAAGACCCTGTCTGTGAAATAACAAATGTTTACTTTATCTAATCACATGCAGAAAAATAGGATGAGAATTACTTAAGCACAATTAGTCTGTCTCATTACGCTTTCAAAGAGCGTGATGTTTTTCAATGTACATTTTTCTTACCTTTGGGCTTTTCCACTGAAAGACTTGCTTAAAATCTTCTTACCTGAAAAAATAGGATGTTTCAAAAAGCTCAGGCAGAAATCTCTGGACTAATAAAATGGTTGTAGCCACAAACAAAAAAACAAAGTAATGCACAATTTTTTTATGGGTAGCATTTAGTATTAAGACACTCCAAGCATGAAATGCCTTTACCTGTCGAATATAAGGCTACAGTATATGGCCCTTTTATTAAAGGACTCAAACATAAAGAAAGTTGAACGTAAACAGAAAGGTCAGAGTAGGTAATCAATAAAAGAGTTTATTGTGTTTTTGATTACAATATAACGTTTAAATAACGTTATATTGTAATCATGGAAGAAATTTTAATTTCAAAGGTGGGGGGGACAAGTATTTTTTTAACTCTGAACTCGCCGAAAGGTGGTCACGTGGTTCATGTAGCTCCGATAGGTCCAAACATCTCAGCCCCGTAAGTCAGTTTGAACGGCTTCTGGTGCAAAAACAACTTTTTTCAGTTTCCCCCACAAGTTTACTTACCTAACATAAGAGTATGACCAAAGTGTTTCATAACGTACAAAAACCTTAACAGAAGTAAAAATACCTATTATGAAAGGGAAATATGTTGCTGTATATGTTTTGATTGAAGACCTGGGATGAATGCTTAACTTTTGTTGAAGACATAATTGATATAATTTTTGCTTTCATGCAAACTTAGTTGATTGTGCTTGTAGTCTGAGAACCTTTATTTGTAATTCGCTGATTAAAATGTTCATTTAATTGAAACTGTTTCTCAATGAAATCAGATTAAATGACAAAAATAACTCAATTGTGCAAAAATAAATGACGAAAC
>JAVLVB010000082.1:722773-757661 GCA_032876305.1 Orestias chungarensis | reverse complement strand
ACACACACACACACACACACACACACACTCCCCGGCCAGCAGTGCGTTCCACAGCTTCTCTGTGATGTAGTCCGTGTGCTGAGAGTTCTCCAGCGCCAGGTAGCATCGCAGAAGGCGCGCCACGCTGCGGCTGCGCCGAACACGTCAACGCGGACCAGCCGGCGCAGTTGCTGGTAGAAGCCCAACGTTAGCTTCTAATGAGTGACGGTGGAGACAGCCAATCACACAAGAGAAACCAACAGAGAGCCAATCAAGTGCTGGTGGGCGGTCTAAACTCAGAGAAGAGGGCTTAAGCTTAAGCGTTTGTTTGGTCCGCTTTGTCCTAGAGCTGACAATTTCGGTATAGTGTAGCGGAACATTGTTTTTGGACAGTAAAAAGTGCAGGGGCCCAAATTGGACATTTGAAAAATGTAACCCTGTGCCCTATTAATCTATTAATCCAAGCTTGTCTTTTGAAGATAAATCTATTAATTGTATTAACTAGAAAAAAATATAATTCGAACTCTCAACCTTAAAAACAAGGTTCGATTGGACAGATGTTTTGTAAGTCCAGTGCTGTAGCAGAACAGCATAGCTCTACCGAGAACTGTTTGTGACTGATGACTAATTGCCTAATGTACTGAGCACTGAACACAGAGGTGTGCTCTGGCGGTGCGGTTATGAACGCGGTCCCGGCCGGTGTGAAATACTTGCCTGGGTAATTGATCAGAACCAATTTGGATGCATTAACGTTTTCCACTGAGCGTAATTCAAAGCAGGCACACATTGTTCTGAAGGTAAGCAATCAGCTCCCAGCTTGACTCGGCTCCAGCACAGCACCAGAATTGCACAGCACCAACAAAAAGTAAAAAAAAGTAAATAACAGATTGACTTTGATTTCTGCTCGATTTTGTTGGTCTTTTTGGAAACTTTATATTTCTTGTCAAAATCACAATGAAGAAAATGTAAGTGGGAAGTACGAATCTCTTAGTTAATCATTTTCTTTCTTTTTCTGCTTAAAAATTACCTATCTGTTTTGTTTTTTTGTTTTCAGATAAGAGGAGTTGTAACTTGCCACAGTTTTGTTTAGCAAACTGTAAAAGCCGTAATTTTTTTTTTTCATGTTTTGCAGGAATCTTGCGTCGAACTCTCTGGAGCACATCAGCTGGAGAGTGTTCCACTTTCTACCTTTACTCAACCTGTGAGTCATCTTCCCTCTGCAAAAGTTAAACTGAACCCAACTAAAAGGTTCAAAAGGAAATTCCTGCTTTCTACTAACATTTTCTTGCGAATGGCAAATTGATCTAACTGTACTAATTTTGTTTCTTTTTATTTCATTTTTCTTCTGTTCTTGTATATTTTGAACAATTTGGTTTTTGAGCTTTTCTGATAATAATTTTAAAGTTCAGTTTTATAATTTGGCTTCTTATTGGATATTTCAAGGAAAATGTTTTTAGTTTTTGTTTCGCCACCTTCATCCATCCATCCATCCAGACTAGAACCTGCAGGTCCACAAGTGGCTCTTTGGACAGGGAACAATAACTAAGGTTGTAAAATAACTAAATGACATTCTTAAATAAATGAAAATAATAATACATTGCCACCACAGAGTGACATTAAAAGTAATAATAATCACTCGAGTTTTGATGCGGAGTGACTACAGAACACCTAAATCACTGTCAGTAACTTCCCTTGTATGAAGAAGTCAAGTTCAGTTAAATGAGGGACTTTAACCTGTTGTAAAGTGCTTGTACACTTACTGTAAATGCTAACATTATAACAGTTATAGTGAAAAAAAATATTTGAAAAGATATTTCTTCTGCCCAAAATGTTTCTTTCTATCGGCTATTTATTTGTAAATCTTTTTAAAATACCAAAAGCTGGTCTGTTTGATAACATCATTGTAAAATATTAAGTCAGAGTATGAGCAGTTACTTAGCTCTTAAGTAGTCTCTTTCCCAATTACTTTGTGGGCCTTAAATGTGTAACTTATTAAATGATTACTTTTAAATTATACAGTACATATTTCGTGTACTGGCCCCTGATAATTAATTATATTATTATTATTCTCATTGGGTTGGAAACTATCCATTTTTAACAGATTTTTTCCCACAAATGTAAACACCCTATAAAGGACAGAAGCCACTCCTATTTTAGCAAAAGTTTTCTTTTTTATCTCTTAAAAACAACAACCCTGAAATATAACTGTATTGTTTTATATATTACAAATATTCTAGATTACTAATCACAAAGGATCTTTTCTTTAAAATTTAAGATTACACTTGTGGCTCTAAAGGAGTTTAATTTAGCTGGACTGAAGGCAAAAACGTCTGTTTCTATTGTAAAGGTCGAGGACCCAAGAGTTGCGGTTGAGTTGGTTCCTGCCGTCCGCGGTCATTAGGCCAGAGGCGATGTAGATCATGGTGAGATCACCAGTCCATCACGCACTTTCGAATGATTATGCAAAAAAAATGGGAGCAGCATACCCCACTTCAAGCCAGTCTACTACATGCTCAAGGTCACGACTTAAAGATGCTAACAAAACGATGTCATCTGCAAAAAGCGTAAATGAGATGTTGAGCTTCCCAAACCAAGGTGCCTCCTCTGCACAACTATAACTTAAGATCCTGTCCATGAACCCCACAGAAGGAAAAGAGATAAAGGGGAGCCCTGGGAGAATCAATCTAAAACCTTTAGGATGATTTTTTTCCCAAGAATGCATCCAGATAGCTTCCTATGGTCATAAAGACGATTAATGACCTGTAAAATCAATCCTGGCACCTCGTTACAGGATCGATCTACAAATACTCTCTTATTGGACAGCCGACCTGCCTTGATAAACGCAAATAAAAGATATGACCTATTGGTCTACAGCTCAGATTTTAGGTTCTACCTTCATTTGGAAAATCGTTTGAAGCACATTTGAGCAAACAATTCCAGAAAGAAGGAGAAAAGTGATTCCTTGTTCATAGTCGTACCGCATATTGTTTAATTGTGCAAAATACGAGACTATTTCTCTTTTCTGCTAAATTAGCTAGGTGTCGTGTCTCCCTCATGTGGTCTTAAGCCCTTGATTTTGGATGATGGGAACATAGAGATGGTGAAATTGATTGGGTCATTTTTTTCTAGTAATGAATATGTTGCTAATGGGAGGGAAGGACCTGTAGTCCTATTGGTAAGAGACCCTGGTATTGACTTAATTTTCCCTGTAAAGACCTTCTGACCTTAAAATAACTTCATATTAGGGAGCAGAAGCTGGACGGATGGATGGATGGATAGATATAAGAATTTAGTAGGAACCAAATAGATGGTTGAGCTTGTGCTGTCGGGAACAACTAAAATCCTAGAGAGTTATTTCAAATCTGAAGCCCCCACCTGTCGGCTCTCTGTTATTTATTTATCAGGGTTTTAAGGGACAACCCTCTCATCTGCTCGTGCGACCTCTTCTGGCTGCAGCAGTGGCAGAATGAAGATCGTGGCGACATCTACAGCCAAATGTTTTTTTGCTTGTCTGATGATGAGGAAATTGCCCTCAGCTCCTTGGTGATCGACAACTGCAGTGAGTTGTGTTTAACATTTCTCCTGTTTGTAGGCTAACCATGAGGTGCTTCGTTTTGAAGGCTGGAAATTGATATGGAAAACCCTGTATCCATCCTGTTTTTTTCCCTGATGCTAGGTTTGCCTGAGGTGACCATTTACTCACCTCAACTGAAGACGCAAGAGGGAGGAAACCTGACCTTTGAATGCCATGTGAGAGGAAGTCCTACCCCCAATGTGAGATGGCAAACTAAAGAACTTGCTTCTGACATTGTTGTCCAGGTAGGAAGATGACCATTTCTGTGTTTACACCAAGCCTTGTTAAAATAATCAAAATATTTTTTAGTTGTGAAGCTGTTTTTTATTAGGTTTTGGTGTGAGATATTGCAAGGAACGTGAAACATAGCCTCAAGTTCCTTTCACACAAAACAAAAACTATCTTTATGTATTTAAATTGTTGCCATTGAAATCTGGCTGAATATCTGAACATCCTAAGAAAACAATTGTAACCAGAAATTGATGCTAAAATATATTTTACTTTCACCCAGCTAGCATGTGAGTTAAGCCTCAAAGCCTGCTCAGCAACCAGCACAGCCAAGTTTGGGCATTTTTTGGAGGTTTCTGCTCTTTTCCCTACTGAAGAAGGGAATTTAGCATACAGTGGATTCAGTTAGCAAAGATGGTGGTGCATAATTTATTGCCAAAAATATCATGGCTATTTGCAGAATTTTTATTAGAGGTTAGTCAGACCATTAACCAGTGCAGTGCATAACTTATTTGGAGTGGTGCCAACCCGTTGTGGGCCTGATGAGGTTGTGGTCTGGGCATAAAGCCATTGTGGCCAGTTCAGCTTTACATCCAGGGATGTCTAAGACACACAGATGTGCATCTGACCCCAAATTGGCCGCATGGATAAGCTGCCATTGCCTTTCTTCTTCATGGATCACTCAGGACCGCTACCACAACCTCTTTTCAGAAGTTAAATACATGCTCTGGACATTCAGAGATGTTGTATTTGCTTTCAGACACATTCAGACTCTATAAACTACAAGTAAAAAAACAACACCATTTTAAATAATGTTTTGGGTCTTAGGACGATGCAGATCGTTACGAGTAAACAGACCTCACTGCAACACCAGTATGAGGGCAAACCTTTCTGCAAAGTTTAAGATACTACTTTCATTTAATATCAACAAATAAATAGCAAATAAGGTCCATCATTATTAATTTTGTCTTACTGTTGTATCCTAAAAGTTATTTTCCAGTAGTTAAATCCACGTTATGCAAATACAGCTGAACATATTTACAAGGTATTTCCCATTAACAACTTTTCTTTTTATCTATTCTCTACAAGTGACCTATGTAACTTTTTATGGGTGCTGCAGGAGATAATCCAGGGCTCCACGTTAAATCTGGTGCTGCAGCTCACCAACGTCTCCTCCAAGGACAACCTGCACAATCTGACGTGCGAGGCCGAGAACCAAGCTGGGCCCAACGAGGGGGTGGTGCAATTGGACATCGAGTGTAAGTGCCTGCGAAATAAAACGCTGCGGTCCTGAAAGCTCATGAGCTCAATGCAAGTCGCTGGCCCTAATGGAGGCGAGGGTGAGAGCACACTGGGACCATTTTGTTGAGCAGGCAGGGTGGACGGTTGCAGAAAAGAAAAAATCATGCACTGATTTCTTCTAAATGCCCCCTCCACAAATATGGCTACGTACCCACCATGCTTCTAATGGAGCTCTCTGTCCTCTGCCACTCAAACCGGCGACTGGTGAGAAGTGTTAAAATAATATGAGTGAAGTGCTGCAGGTCCAGCTTGTCATTTAATGTAGGGATACAATAAGAGGACAAAAGAAGGTGAACTTACCTCATCGTGCTCTTAAAGAACTCCCCTGCCTTAACTATTTTGCACTTTTAAATTACAGATGGAGCTTGACTCTAAAGGTTTGCCGCTGTATCCCACTCAGAGATACATTAGTGCATTTGGATGGCGAGCAGCGCCGAAGAAAGACAGCAGCCAGCAGTCGCGCAGAAGACAAGTCAAATACATTAGCGAAACATTAATGAAATACCAGCCAAACAATATCATATATCTCCAACTTAATGACACTCATCAGAAAATAAAGCCAAAAACGACAGGGGCGCCAATCAGCTGCATGAGCATCAAGGGACAGATAATGAACATCAGGAAAAATGGGGCGGATAACCCGTGCCCAGATCTGATTTAAGCTCACGCTAATGGACATTTCCCTTCAACTCCGGAAAACCACTTCTTCTTCCATGTTGATTGGCAGACTGTAAATGCGTTAGTGCTGCTGAAATCCATCAACATCAGCCCCACTGGTGGACAGACACTCGTTAACCGCTGGCCCTTTAATTACTTCAAATTACCTCCCAGAACAGTGGGAGTTTATTGCTGAGTGGATGCTCGTGCCATCGATTCGTGGTACATGCGTTTTAATCGAATCCCTGCTTCGAATCGCCCAACTTGCACTGTCACTTTTAAGGCATGTACAGTAAAGGTCAAAACTTAACATATACTCACTGTAGAGGCTAATGCAATCATTTAAATGTGTTAAGGAATTTTTTCGAAACCTCTTTTTCCAAGATGGATTACGCAACATCTGACTTTCATGATTTGTGAAAACAAGGATTTTGCTCACAAATCTTTCCTTTTACCTCTAATATCAAGAATCAAGAATCAGTTTATTTATATAGCGCCAATTTGCAACAGATGTCGTCTCAAGGCACTTCACAGAAAATCTATTAAAATCAAAGATACATCATAAACAAATTAATTAAAAAAGTTTCCAATCTAAGGAACCCCAGCAGATTCATGGAGTCATTGACTTGCAGCATTCACTCCTCTGGAATCAGCAGACCAAAACAATGGCTTGTGTTGTCGTTGACTTTACAGCAATCCCTCATACTGAGCATGCATGTAGCGACAGTGGAGAGGAAAAACTCCCCTTTAACAGGAAGAAACCTCCAGCAGAACCTGGCTCAGTACAAGCAGCCATCTGCCACAACTGACTGGGGGTTTGAAAAGACAGAAAACTAAATTAGAAGCACAGGATACTGAAATAATAGAGTTTATAGCAGCAGTTGTAGAACGTCACTGGAAGCATCTCAGCCCATGTTCTCCTCCAAGAAGCTGTCTCAGCTAACAGAACCAGCCCAGGTGTGGTTACAATGGAGAGAAGAACACTAAGAGAAAACAAAAGGTTAACAAGGTTGAAATAACGGTAACTAAGTAGATTGGACAAGGAAGAAAGTAGCAGAGAGAGAAGTGGTCAGATTGTCCTCCAGGAATCTAAGCCTATAGCAGCATAACTATAGAAAAACTTGCATGGAGTTAAATGCATAAATATAAGGTAAAATATCTACAAACATCTGGCTCAGATGTTTGGTAACCTCTAATCAGGCTTCACCTGAAACACATCTCTTGTAGCCATTAAAGAACCTCTTGTATAACTCATGCTGAACATTCAGTCGGAGCTGTTGACAATCAACAAAAACAAAAGATTTACTCGCATGTATGATTCAAATGTCTTCTGAATAATTGTTTTCCCCAAATAGGACAAATACTGAGGTTTTTGGCCTTAATGATAAGAAACCAAGGTGAGGCTTTAAGAGTTGACAAACTAACTGTCTGCTTGTAAAACCTTAATGCTCTGAGTTTGTTTTTTCTGCTCTGTGTCAGCAGTGCAGGTTTTATAAACCTGAACAACGGGAAAAATGTCTAATTCTGTAATAGCTGTAATTGGTTTTCAGACAGAAATCTGCTTCAATGTTTACAAAACAAAACCTGACGGCTTTTCTTAATGTTACTGGTCAGGAAAATTTTGCCTATATGTAAAATTGAGACCAAATGCAGCAACGTCACACTCCAAAAAAAAGAGTGATAAAAAGAAAGAATGATCTGATGAATCAAGCTTACCTTGGATAGAATTAACTGTGGCTCATCCTCACAGCCTAAAATGAGGCGTCACTAGTGGCACATTCATCAAACGTAATGATAGCAGTAATTTCCACGGCAGTGCAATGGACTTCCGAGCGCAGAGAGTAACGGGGCGCCGTGTCCCACCTATTAAGAGCACTTTCCGGGTCAGGGTTGCAGGTTAAGAGCAGCACAATCTCCAGGGCGGAGTGAGGGGTCTCGGCACTTGAGAGTAGCGTTCGATCTAAATGGGACCATTTCCTGTAACTTCACGTCCAGGAGAGAGCTTCCAGGTAGTTTATTTTTTTTTTTTTTGTGGTAAGGAGCACCACGACGACCAGGATTTATTATTCATGGCAAGTCAGCAAAGGTTCGCAGTTCATATGGAGAGCATTGATTGGTGAACACTCATAGGGTTCATAGAGCATGCAGCTCTGTTATGTGTGATAAATTTGTGCTTACAGCACAAAGTGGAAACATATACAGCCCTGTTCACTGGTTAAAATTTAAATATCTTCATTACTCAAGAAACCAGACTGGACTCTGAAGTTTTTTCACTGTTTTCTAACTGGAGTTTGGCTGTCTGTTCAATGCTTTCTGAGCACTTCTGGTTTTACTATGATATCATATAAAGAAAATACCTGAAAACAAATCTGGGAAACACATCAACACTTCAACTAACAAGGTTTTCTCAATCACTCCTATGCTCTCACTATCAATAAACACAAGATGTCTGACAAATGGAACGGAAATGGAGCTTTTTAGAGTAAAGTTTTAATTTCAGGTACTTGGAATGATGTGGATAATGGATTTACTTTTTTGATTTAACTATTTTTCTTTGCAGAAATCTACCTTTTTAACAGATTTTTTTTGGCATATCTAAAATACTGTAAAGAACATTCAGCTTTAGGTGCTGTAGTTTCTCGGTGAAATGATACTCAGCATGCTATGGGCTGGTATTCTAAAAGCAGCTGATTCAGGAATGCCGTTTATTTTCACTCACATACCCAAAAAGAGCCACAATAAGGAATACATTTGTATACATTGTTAGCTTCTGTGTTAGTGCTAAGATGGTTTCCGTTGTGTGTATTAATGCACATTAGGGTATATTTGTTTTTTTGAACTATTAAAATAGGGCTTTTTAGAGGGAGGTTGTGGTCAGAATCTTTTTTCTGAATGTCTTGTGGCCAGGAGCTCTTCACTCCTTAATGTGGTTGTTTACTAGCATGATAACGTTTTGTGCACAACATTGGTTTTGTGTAGACATAAAACTGGTCTATTAAACTGGACTTTCCCTAAAATACCTCTAAGAGGTATTTTGCTTGGCAAACTGGAAACTTCTAACTTTTGTACCATACCAACAATCAAAGTACAAACAAAACTTTGAAAAGTAGTTAGGGTGTTGATCTAAATCCTTTCAATGAACAACTCTAAGTCTAATATTTTTCTTTATCTGTCCTACATCATCTGAACCCCCAACACTGTGATCCTCCCGCAGTTCCAGCCAAGATCATCTTCCTGAGGGACGCCGTGCCGCAGCACAACTGGTGCTTCCCGTTCGCCGTGGACGGGAATCCTGAGACAAATATTACCTGGCTGTACAACGGCGTTCTATTCAAAAGAAGCCAGTATGCCTACACACAGTTAATCCCGGACTCCAGCGACGGGTCAGTGAAGCACGGCTGCCTCTTTCTCAACAAGCCGACTCACATCAACAACGGAAACTATACTCTGATTGTGGAGAACACGCTCGGAAGGGACGAGGCCACAGCTATCGGGATGTTTATGGACAATCCTTTTGATCCATTTGATCCTGAGGGGATCATTGTAGGTGAGTTCCTGAAAAGGTTTTCGGACTCACTTATAATCTGAAGTAACAGCTGCCAAACAGTCAAAAACAGAATAATCTGCATGAATCCTTCGAGAACATTTGTGCCAATATAGGAGTTTATTTGTCCTTAAACATGTTTTATATCCTCTTGCCTCCCTCATGCTAGTCGGTGATGGCGACCTAAGTAAGTCCATACGTAACGTTATGACTCATAAAAATTCCTGCATCTCTTCTCAATTTAACTTCCTGTGTGGTCACATTTTCCCACCCAGGTCCTACAAATAAACCAGACATGGACGTCACAGAGAACTCAGAGAGTCGTGTGTTTGTGGTATGTCTGTGTTACAACCATGTCTGAAGGAAGCTAACGATTTTTACATCAGAGATGTAGATTGGGGTGAATTCAATCAATCAATAAACATATGAACATTTGTGTTCGACAGGTTTCTGTTGCTGTGGGCCTCGCAGTGTTTGCTTGCACATTTCTGCTCATCATGGTTCTGGTCATTAACAAATGTGGCCAGCAATCCAAGTTTGGGATTCACCGTAAGTAGAGGCAAAACTGCGTCTAGTTTACTGCGTGAAAGCACAATAAATATGTTCGCAACTTGAGAACAGAGTGCAGTCTTCAGGTGAGAGGATCTGTACCCACTGGACAGACATTGGACTGTCCAGGACTCTTTGCATAAAATGCATAATGCATTAAAAAAAACGGATCCAACGGCCATGTCATTTGGACAACAGGAAGAACATAGACAACCTTTTTGCTGCAAGGCAGCAATTCAAAAACTGTAAGATTAGACTGGACTGTGTTAGTCTGATTCAAGTGAATGACGTTAGTGCAACCCAATTTTGTCTTGTTGGGTGAACTAATGTAGCCTTTGTCTGATTTACTTATGTAAACCTCGCTTTAGTATTATTTTCACTTAGTGTAGAGTAATAGATCTGATGGAACTCATTCTCATTGCATTGAAATGAATGAGTCTAATTGATTCTGATTTGTCTTTGATTCATGGTAAAAAAACAAGATCACATCATTTAATGGAGATAAACACAATTAATTAATTTAATACAAACATATTTGTAGTTTGCTAGTCAAACACATGCCCTGGGTGATTTCTTTTTTTTAGTGTATGATTAGGAGAATCAATCAATCTGGATTTCTAAAGCACTTTCATAAAAACAACAACAACAAAAAACCTTCCGAATGGTAACAGTGGGAGATGGCTCCACCATAACTATAAAGAAAAGCAAAGCAAATAAAATTAATGACAAAATTGACAAATTAATTCAGTTTGACTATGTAATTGTATCAAATTGCAATTATTTACTCCCTTCAATACATGATTCATGAATACTAGCTTAAATGTGTTTTATTTCTGATCCTTGAAAGCATCTTATTTTGTTAAAACTTTTAAGCATAAACGAACATAAGAAGGTTATCTCATAAGAGCGTCTACAAAACTATATATTCCAAACTGTTTTTTTTATTTTTTATGTTACAGTCTTGCAGTGTGATGAAACTTAGCACACAGGCAGCTGGTGTTTGTTTGTTGGGCAAAGTGCCTTAATTACAGCGCAGACCTCCGCTGCCCACCACCACGTGGTGAGAGCCATTAAGAACGGTGGATGGATGGATTGATGGATGGATGGTGGTGGTGGTGGGGGGGGGGCTAGCTCCGTGTGGACACCCCACCCTTTCCTCTCCTCACTCAGAGCTCCTAAGTGTGCCTGATTGCCTAAGTGGACCGTGCTCCCTCTTTCCTTCCCTCCATCTCCTCTGGGCTCCCTCGTTGTTGTTCCATTTTCTTCTGTTTTGGACTCTGGGGGTTCTGTGGTTTGCCTTGCTGAGTGGATTTCACAATTTGGGCCCCACTTGTTTGGCTTTTAATACTTGCCATAGTCGGGTGTTGCTAACCATCCAGGCTTCCTGTATGGTCGTTTTTTCCCACCGGTTCAATGTGGCCTGATTGCTGCATGGTTGATGATGGTAATTATTAGAGCTTGTCATCATCTGTCACCATGGTACCAACAATTGGACAGCCAAGTTGTTATTGGAGTACGTTTCTCAGTGAGAAAGGAAGAATTGGGCTAGAATTGTGTCTTTTGTTGGCTGCTGCAATCAAAAGATGTTGGAGACTGATTAGTGGTCATGCATCCCTCAGCCATGCTTGTCTCTTGTGTTTCATTAGGCTCATCAGTTCTGGGTACCGAGGATGACCTGACCTTCTCACTACGCTTCATGAACTTTGGGACCAGCCCGCCTTCCTCTGATGACGACTCGGGTTTATCAAGTTTTGTGGAGAACCCTCAGTACTTCTGTGGAATCATTAAGGACAAAGATATGTGTAAGTGCAGGTGCAACTTGTTTTCGGCAACTATTACTTGTGTTTATTCCTGTTAGAATCAAATCAAATCAAAAATACTTTATTTATCCAAAAGGGAAATTAAATGTGGTTGGAGTATCTCATTTAACTGTGAATTTGTTGTAGATGGTGATGGCTGTGGGCAGGAAAGATCTTCTGTAGCGTTTTGTTTTGCAACTTAGATGTAGAAGCCTCTGACTGAAGAAACTCTGTTTCCAGATCCTATTCGTTTTATTAGCCAATAATCTTTTTTTTTTTAGATGGATCGTCAAGGTGTGTTTTTGCTGCTTTAGTTAGATTGTGGCCCTTTCAATGCAAGCTACAACAACTTATGAAGTCCAGGGGTGGACTTTTAATTCAGTTGTTAGTAAAATGTAAGGCGGATATCGTTTGATCAACTCACAAGTTACAGGTGCTACAGATGATCCTTTGGGGCAGAAAAGTCTCTAAATTGCTACTAGATGGCTGGAATGGCCATTATCAGTCAAATAAGCTTTAATTAACTAAAAGGTCTGAGAGGAGATGATGTGGTAGATCTAAAATAAGCCACTTGTGCTCATAAAACCCTTTCAATGTGACCAAATGTGCAAGAAAGAGGAGGACAAACTTACCCACATGATCTAAAAACTGATTTCCAGTCATCACAAATACTTGTAGGCAGTTGTTGCGCAAGCAGTTCATCAGTTTCGGAGGCAAAAATGCATAAAGAAACCTACCGAAACAAACTATTTAGCAATAAAGAATGTATTGATGCTTCCCGTTTGGAAATATTAGAACATTTGCAAAGATTCAGACAGATCAGTGCTTGGCTTTTGTGAGAATGGCGCTGTCGGAAAGGTGCTTTTGCTTGGATCAACAGATCCCAGCAGCTGTTTCCTCACAGCTATGTCTCTGTATCATTGTGGTAGGCGTGCAGTACATTAAGCGAAAGGACATTGTGCTGAAGTGGGAGCTGGGCGAAGGAGCGTTTGGCAAAGTCTACCTGGCAGAGTGCGCCAACCTCAGCCCCGACAGCGACAAGATGCTGGTTGCCATTAAGGTGAGGAAATCTTACACCGTCCCCAACGTTGCCTCAAAAGCAATTTGACGGTTAATGCGCTCGAGACATTTGCAACAACCGTGAAAATGTCAGCCGTTAGTATGTGGTCTGAGCATGAGGCTGTTTGTGGTGAAGAAAACAAAAAGTTTCTATTCCTGCTTCAGCAAAATAGCAATTAAAGTTGTGTGACGTGTGAAAATCTTAGAATAAATGCTGTAAAACAAATTCATGAATTTCACACCAGTTATTCATTCTTTCCAGTTTCCCTGGAGAATAAACGTGAAAATAACCGAATGCCAAATCCTTTCCTTGGATAAGAAAGATAATAGAAGACCTATTTAACATTTAAGCAACTCCGGGGATTATTCCAATCCCAGAACATGGGCACAAGATTACAGTTTCCCACCTAAATATTTTACAAGCAGAAAATAAAAAAAAAACAAATTCAGACTGGAACAATATTAGTATGGGAGAGGAGAGGAGTAAAAGGAGGAGTGAAAAAAGTACGGCTGCAACTAAAGATTATTTTCATAATTATTTTTACGTTTAATTAATTAATTTAGCGTTCACTTTCCCAAATAAACTATTAAACACGAATTTTGAAAGAATTGTGAATAGGCATAAAATACAAAAATAAAGTAAAATTTCAAACAATTTATTGAATATTCAGCATATTAACAATAATCTCAGCGCTTATTATTATCTACAGTTAAATTTATATTTTATTTAATATTTATCGTGAATGTTCAGCAGGAGGCTGACTTAGTTGGACATTATTGTTCCTAATAATCTGAACTTGTGTCTCTACCAGCATGTTTAGAACAGAGTTAGTAAGTGGTAGACATTGC
The DNA here is from genome assembly GCA_032876305.1 of Orestias chungarensis. NCBI lineage: Eukaryota > Metazoa > Chordata > Actinopteri > Cyprinodontiformes > Cyprinodontidae > Orestias > Orestias chungarensis. The sequence goes on along the minus strand of JAVLVB010000082.1, from coordinate 744,121 downwards.
TGGTGGTGAGCGTCTTGTTCCGCATGGATTCATTTTTTTGTTGCTTGTTTTTTTTCTGCAGAAGAAACACGAAATAACAAAATAAGGAAAGACGAAAAGTAAGAAAGCTGCGCACACACCTGCAACACTAAATTAATATGAACTGAATTCATTAACAGTATTTAGCACATTTATTTTCTTATTAGCTTATTTTACCGCACTGGTTCTTCTTCTTTTGCTTCAGCTCGGACATGCTTTCGTATTAGACGTTCACTTAAAGAAGACTTTCCTACATTTTCCTCCTCCCCCATCTTGCACGTGGCAAATGTGTTTATGCCACCCGAGCCATGCGCTAGCAAAACAAGGCTAGCGATTGGCCGATTTCTTCTTCTACTGCTCAACTGGTAGATGGCAGCGTTAGGTAGCTCATTACTGATACATACTGAGCCCAGATGAAAGAGATTGTGTTGAAAATAGACGGTTTACTGTAAAACGGGATTATAAAGCAACTAATCAATGACTAAATTAGTTGTCAGCAAATGTATTAATTGATTTTAATCGATTAAATTGATTACTTTCTTCAGCTCTATAAATAAATTGAGACTAAGGATACAGAGAGGTGAAGGCAGATGATGAGCTGTGATTAGTTGTAATAAGTTCATTAAAGTCATTAAAACATGTTTAGTTTGCAGAAATTACATTAACAGCATTTATTTTTCAGTGGATAAAGTGTAATGTAGTATTTTATTTAAGTTATTTGCTAAAGAGTCATTGTGTGTTGCAAAACATTTTCAATAAATCTCCAAATTATGGCCAAGGTTGTTTAATCCTCAATGGATGGAACCGGCTAAACATCTTAGCATTAATACGTTTGCTACATGGACTTTTCTGTGTATGTAAAGAGGTATAGATAAAACAAGCTAGAGAGATAGAACTTATTTTCCATAGGCGCCACAAAATAAAGAAAAAATCCTGATAAAGGTCCACTTGAACATCTTCTTTTAAAGATGTGCCGTCCTGCACTTCATCGCTGCATTATTCTGTGGTTTCAGAGTGAGCCATCCTTGTTAAAAGCTGTCAGGTGGTTTAATACCCAGCTCACATTACAGCAGGTTAATGCAAAACCACAGAGGGGGAAAAATGTATGCAAGAAGACAATGGAATACGCTTCGGCTCACATTTATCAATCCATTAATCAAACACGTTTTTATGATACATCCTACCTCATCTTGCTCAAGGCGATGCAAGGCATTCTGGAAGCGTTAAAACATCAGATACAGACATTTCTTCTTATGCAGCCTATGCTGTTTTACTTACTTTTTAAACAGATTTTAATGTTTTCAAAGCTTTCTTGACACAGAAAAGGAACAAAGTTAATCAACACATTTAATTAACTTAGAAAACGAAGTTAGTTAAATGTCTTACAAATAAAGCACATCAAAACAAGTCAAACAGAAACGCATTGCTGCCTGATGTAGTTTTATTAGTGCCACCAACAGGCTTTGTGTGTAACTCTGAAGGGATATTCCACAGTTTGGTCATTTGGTTTCTAGCATGGACCCAGTTCTAGAAATAGATCCCACAAGTTCAGCATTAAAACTTAAAATTAGCTTATGGTTTAAAGTCTAATGATAAAGTGAAGAAAATAAAATAATGAATGAAAGATTTCAAATAACAGAGCCTTGAGAAATCCCAAAGTATTCCCAGTCAGTAAAGTACGATCTGAGGTTTCAGCTAAAAACAATTTAATAGTAATAATTAATTAAAGCTTTGCGATAAACAGTTGAAATTTTCTCACTATTTCAGTTTTTCTTTGGATCACCTTTGATATCAGGTGAACAAATTCAATCATATATTTGTGGCATATTTCTTGGTATTTTCTACCACAAATCCACAGAAAAATCTTTATTTTCATAGTATAATCTCAAATTATGTAATATTCATTGTTAAAATGATAAGAGGCTTTGCATTAATTAATTTGTCTATAAGATATTTTTCATAGTTCACAAAAGGCAGATTATTTTCGAATTGTATATGTATTTTATTTTCTTGCACAAAAGCACAGAGAAAATTGCTTAAACTAGCCTCCCAGATGACATAATTGACTTCTTGTATGCAACTTTCTTTCTGTGATTAACGCTTTTAAAGATTGTAAAGCAGCAAAAGAGACTAAAGTGGATTTTAAGCTTTGGTTTGCAGAATTCTGTTAAATTTTACCTATTAGTGCTCAATAATTAACGGTCAAGTAATATTATCATGTAACATAAAGCATGTCATTTTTAAAAATAATTTGTCAAGTGATGTTGCGACTCTCATTTGCTTACAGACTCTAAAGGATGCTAACGAGTCGACCCGGCAGGACTTCCAGCGGGAGGCCGAGCTGCTGACGGTCCTCCAGCACCAACACATCGTGCGGTTCTATGGCGTGTGCACAGATGGAGAACCGCTGGGCATGGTGTTCGAGTACATGAGACATGGAGACCTCAACCGCTTCCTCCGGTACGTAGAATAACACACGCTCAGTCTCTGCAGAAAGCCAGAAAGTCTCCGATCCCCAAACCGCTGATCGTCATGCTGGTTAATGTTAGACCCTAAAAGTATTGGATGAAAGGCGGCAGCACTGCCTCCGTTGCAAATTAGAGTAGGAAAAGCACAGTGGGAAAGTTTCCCAGCAGTGAGTCTGCTCCCACAATACAAGACCCTGAATCTGAAGCAGGTAAGTGGAGCTCAGCCATCATGCCTTTCACCACGTACAGTAAAGGTGCACGGATTGCTGGAATAATAATAAGCTAACTGAATTGAGAGGTAATTAGTCTCATAATTGAGATTTTTTGATCAAAAATAGTCAAAAGAACATTGTTTTAGCTTAGATTTTAAATGTTTTCTAGTTGTTGGAAGGAATGTTTTATTCTGCAAAACATAAATAATAGACCAATTCCAAAATCTTTTGGACTTAAGGAATTTGTTTTCTATTAATGTAAACTATTTATATTAAAGCACTCAAGTATTTAAAATCAGCCCTATTTTTTAGTTTAATCTTAAATGTACCATTTTGATGCATTAGCCTCGACATATATGTGTAACAACACTCCATATGTGACCTTTCTTTTTCAGTTGCAACACAACCACCTTTGCATAAAGCCTTAAGATTGAAATTGCATCTGCACAAAACAATAAACAATAACAATAAATTTTTTTTTACATGACCGTTTAAATAACCATACAGTTTAAAACAAGAGGAAAATAGGGACATTTATTGTATATTTTAAAAAGCGGCTCTGCTGTTTGTTAGAGTTGCTAACGTCGGAGATGCAGGGAAGCGTGTTTATCTGCTATTTCAGTCATACAGTGAAACATTTCAGTTGGCTTTAACTGTTGAACTTGCAGGATTTTCTTATTATTTGCAAGCTTGAATTTCCTCTGCACTCTCAGCCAAAAAAAAAAGATGAGGAGAATACACTTCTTTCATTTTAGAGGTAATAAAGACATTGTTTTTAATTTTAGGAAACTGCTGAGCTTTTGAAACTGATTTTTTTTCTTGTTCTGTGCAAACAGTCAAACTGCTGATTTGCTTTGTCTGCAAATAAGGCTTCAAAATTAAAAGCAGTTCATTTGAATAGAGGTTTAATTTAGCAACTTTACAAAGGCTGCTCATGGGTTGTTGATGTTAGGGTGTTAGGTTCATTTTGCGCTTTTGCCGTTTTAAAAGCTGAAGCTCTCTGCTTTCTAGATGTTATTTTTCTTATTTTTCCTTGTCAACTTATCACCGTATCACACACCAGCTCCATTAACATATCAGGCCAGCACGGCTCTAATGCATGTTATTCTTCCATTGAGACATTCCTCCAGGTAATGGGAGCCCACATGCTGGCGTGGGTCCACTCAGATTCACTCCTAGTGGGTCTTTTAAATGTTCAGCCTTAAGGCTCATTCTCTGTATTACGTCTTACTCTCAACATAACTGGCTGCTTTAAAAAGTTCCCCCAGAAACTTACACAAACAGAAGATGAAGGTTTTCCATACATATATATATATTTTCTATATTCAGATTTTTGTTAACAAGCCATGTTTTATTTGTATGGTCCTTATAGAGCAGCATCCATTTGCTGTTATTTTATTGTTGATGTCAGGGTTTGAGCTTGTATTAAGGCATTATTGCTGGTTTGACTGAGGAAAATCGGGACATCTTTAATCTTTTTTAGCTTCTTTATTCATGTCCAACTTTTCTGCAAAAAGCCATGTGCGAAAATACTTTTTTAGTGATAAAGATATGCAAAATATAGCCTGCTTTTTTTTTTTACATTGTATCAGATGACACCAATTAATATTACTATTCAGTATAATTTCTTGCAAGAAGAAACCTTATATGTTGCTTCCTTCCATCTTCATTAAATTTGTGATTCTACTGAGGCTTTATTTTTAAATGCCACTGGTGTTTCACTCTGATTTTTTTCTTTTGACCAATTTTTTTAATCGAACCTCTCCTGCTGCTACTTTTACTGTTTTTCTTAGACCAGATTTCGTTTGACTAAATCCAAGCAAAATCTTAAAAAACATGTCATTTCTGTTTCTTTTTCTTTGGATTGTACCACATAAATTTTTTTTTTTGTAAACTTTGAGTTACGTTTATATATTTTTATATTTCACATTTCAGGATAAATTTAAAGGTGAAACTGGCAGATTGTTGATCACTTAGTGATTGATTGGTTCATCACCAAATAAAAGAAACACAAATAGAGTTATCCTGACCGATGTCGATCAGGACTATAGCTTGAGGTTTGACCTCATGATTTTGACTTTGATCAATTCATATTTTTTTCTGATGGACACAACATAAAAGAGAAAACCTGACTAAGCTGCTAACTAAGAAATGCTGACTAAGAAATGTTTGGAATATACAAATCCAAAGCAAATGTTGCTAAAGCTAAAGCTAAGGTGCAGTGAATTCAGTAAAGTTCAGCAAAGCACAGGTTGTTGCTTGATGTATCAGAATTAGTTTTTATTGGCCAAGACTGTGTACACAAACAAGGAATTTGACTTTGTGAAGGACACAAAGCTTAAAGCGACACTAAAGAAGTTTCAGTTTTGGTCGATTTTGGCGGCACTTTGGGCTAACGCGGTAGTGTTTTGCCTGAAGGAAAACAGCATTTTCCATCAGCGTTGTAAAAATACTGATCTCCTGCAGTTGGATTGAAGTACATTTCTGCTTCCAGTGTCTGTATGAAGGATGAATAGTGACGAGGTGAATCAACTTATAGTAAAACAATGTCATATGATTATGTTGAAAATAAGAAACGGGGGAAGTAAAGCTGTCAGCAAATTTGTAGTTGTTTTGTGTGCCAGGGTTCCTGCCAACCTCATCAAAGTTGCTTAGTGGCGGTTAAGGTGTTACGGACCCCCTCGGGGCCATTACAGAGGCGTCATTTAACGAACTGTAAGTCGACCAATAATTACAAAAGTTATGGAAATATTTTATGAAGTTTGAAAAGTTACTTAGTGTTACTTTAAATGTTAGTGTAGATATTGAGCTTTATGGTAAATAAGATCCATATTAAAAGTTAATACGTAAATGTATTTACAACGATTTAAAAAAAACTAATTAGTACAGAAGGTTTGGTGATTACCGGGTTTCTCCTCGAATTTAGCTCACTACTCAGATGTTGATTGTGTTTATCAGAGAGACTGCCTCTGGGAAGAAACTGTCTCTGTGCCGCTGAAGTTAAAAGTCTAAACAGTTTGTGTCCAGGATCTGTGAGATCTGTGGAAGTGTTTGCTGCCGTTTTTCCAAACCAAGACATGTATAAGTTCTGGATGGGAATAAAATTCTCTCTGGAGGCCTAATTACTTGTAGCAGCCTGGACCTTCCCTGTGTTGTGATTGATCAAAACCACGTAGTGATGGGAAAAAAATGGGACAACTGTAAAAGAAGATGACCAGTTCCTTTGGAAAGTCGTGTTTTTAAAGCTGCAGCAGAAAGTCCAGAATCTGCGGTTAAATTGTTCTGAACAGTGTTTACTTGTGACTATCATCTCAGCTCCAGAGATAGGACAGTTCCTAGAAACTCCAAGTAATTAATAATAGACAGGGGAGGTTAAGGAAGTTTGGGGGTCTAGTTTGATTGTTCCCCATCTGCTCAAATGTCTTGAGGGGGTTATGCTCCAGGTTTCTGATTGCATTGATGGACCAGCAGTTCCTATAGACTCACCATCGTCCTGGAACAGAGCAGTAACAGTGGTGTCATCTGCAAAATTTCACAGGAGTTTTGAAGACGCGCCCTCTGAGGCTCATTTTGTGTACAGAAAGAAGAAGAATGGGGAGAGAAGATACTTTTGGTTGGTGCTGAAGGTATTGAGGAGGATGTTATCCAGCCCCACCTGCTGTTGCTGGTCTCCCAGAAAGCTTACAGACTGAGGCCGGCCCTATGGGCTGGGTCAATTTTTGGTGGAGAATGTCTGGATTGTGGGCGTTGAAGGTCAAGCTGAAGGATCCGTCCGTACATCCCTGGGTGGTCCAGAGGTCAAGCAGGGGGCCTCTGGTGTACTGGTCAAAGGATATGATGATCACAGACATAAGGGCTGAAGATTTAGATGAGTTAGTATTCGACCTGCTGGTCGCTGTTGTCAACCAATCATGGGAATATCAGTCAAATCCATTCTCCAGTAGATCTCCCGCCATCACTAGAAACAGGACGCAAAGAGACCTCAACTCCTCTGCATTTTCACTACAAATTAGATTCAGTTTATGCCTCAAGGACAGAGTGACAGAATGTCTTTTTATTTACTCTGCTCTTGCTAAATACTCATTAACGGTTGCATACTGTATGAGCTGATTAAATCTAAAGCGCCAGGATGTGGTTTAGAAAAAGTCAAGGCTTAGGGCAATTCCATTATGGGCAAAACGGTCTTACAGTATAACTGTCAGAAATGATAGACTTTTATCTTCAAAAGATTTTTCTACATCACAAAATAATAATAATGACAAAATAGTTTTGACATTTGAGCAAAAGCAGAAAATTCTGTTCTCGCTGAGCCTATTTGGTATGTCTAAAGAGACATATGTTTATTGTCTCACACAGTAGCAGAAAAGGTGGAGACGGAAATTTTTATCTTTTAAAAAGTCTTTTGAAAGGTACAGATGGAGTTAATTGGAAGTTAAGCAATCAAGGCCCAGTTGGCGTCTTGGAAACAAATTGAGAAACTATCATTGCAGAGAGAGTTACTACCAACTGCCAGGTGTCCTGCGAAGGAGACAGATTGACAATACAAACATGTGCACCCCCCCACCACACGTGTGCATTCACACAGGCTTCATTTGAGATATATGTTCAGGGATGGTTGGAAATCATATTTCCAGAAAACAGAGTGGGTGAGATCTTTGGGAGCCCCCACGATGCAGCTGCTTTCCCACCCTGCCACCTGCCTTTTAAACTAATAACTAACTGTATAGACAACTTCCTTTGTAATATGGAAAGGAGCGAGATTAGGATGGATGGACGACACATGGAGACACATCAGCTGTGATTTGCTCATTTAGGCAGTTGGACGTCAGAGTGGGTGTTCATGATCCTCAGAAACAACAGGAAGTTAATGTGCTCTGCATCCCTGAATTACATTATTGCAAATCAACTGTGGGTGTATTACGAGCCTTGTGTTTTCTATTAGGCTTGTTTTTTTTTTTAAATGGCTTTATTGTGGCGTGGTCGCACCGAGCTCCGGCTGGATGTCACAGAAGTTTATAATCGGCAGAGGCAGAGCGCTCGCTGAGGTCATTGTCCCTCAGGTGACCCAAGGTTGGCGCAGTGATTACAAATACGCTGAAAGGCCGACTCAAGCTTTTTCACGATCATAAATAGCCGACAGAGGATGAATCATCTCAAGGACCTGCACGTTCTTGTACCATGTGGGCTTACATGACCTCGTCTGCATTTGTTAGAGCTCTCGGGTTCAGCTGTTAATATACAAGCATAAATTGGTAACTATTTGTTTAATATACAAGTTGCCAGTGTGCCCTGAAGTAAAATCCCATTCAGTAAATGTCAGTTTAAAGGTAAATTTTGGTATAGAATAACCTTTAAGTAGGTAATAAACACAGTTTTCGGTAAACCAACATTTTAGCATTCATTTTGAATGCAGAAAATCATCATAATTAATAGACATAAAGGCTTTAAAGCCTAAGTTTGAGTGTAATTTATCTACACAACTTCCTTTTCAAAACTTACACTTAATGAATAATATTGTATACTTAGAACTAGTCGATGGGGATGTTATTCAAATTATGTCACAATTTTCTGTGTTCTGTTTTGTAAATGTCTGGAACACAGTTAATAAAATCACAGATTTATAGAGAGCATCACTCATGAATGAACTGAGTGTGAAGATGAGCTCTTGGAAAACATCTCAGCGTAATAACTTTCTCTGTACTCCTCCACAACCCTCAACTTTCCACTCCATTGGCTCATACTGTGCAAATCAATGGCTGTAAAAAAAAAAAACTACTTAGACTCACACAAATAGTCGTAAGGTGAAAATGTTGCTGCCGTCTGTTGAAACGTCACATCTGTGGTTGGCTGTTTGCATGATTTTCTCTTTGACTTAGAGCTCCTGCTAAAGTTTGATCTGCCTTGAATGATGACATCCTGCCAGGATCCTGCTTAGTTTACTGCTTTTCATTTTATGAGTTTACAGCATCCTCTTCACCATTTGGCACCTCACTGGGGAGAGAGAGAGATCTTTTGAAAAATGTCTCTGGACTGTTTCTGTTGTATGTCTCGGAATGAAATAACCATCGAATAAAGGAGATTTTGTGTCTAATAAAACAATTTTGTTAATTTGTTTGGAAACAGTATCCTGCTGCAAGACACAACTCATGTTTGTTTGCCACAAATTTATTTTGAATGTCCTGTTATTTCAGAACTGATGACGCTATGCAATTTAACAAGCTTCCAAGGATTTATACTTAAAAAGTTCTTGACTGGTGGTTTTCAGCGTTTACTGTTTTACCCTCCAGTGATTGTTACTGAATAGCTTGAGGTTAGGGTTATTATCATCTGATTAAAGTTTAAATTAAGGTCCTACTAAAGTTCATAATCTATTTTATTCTGGAAAGCAAATGGTTTTCATGTTAACATCTTTAGATCGATATTGTAAAGACTTGGTGACCCTTTGCTCCAGTTTTCCAATCGAGAGTTGTTTTTCTTTTCTCTAACTGTCCTTTTCACTCTGTAGGTTAAACTTAGGTCCTCTTGTAGTCCAGGACTTCGAGGGCCATTTTCAGCAATCTCACCTTCTGTAAAAAAAGTAATTTTCCTATTAAATAACTAGAGGCTAATAATAATTTTTTCTGATTTTTTTCTTTACCCTCACAGAGCTCATGGGCCTGACGCTCGTATCCTGGAAGAGTGCAAGATGCTCCCGTTGGGTCAGCTGACTCTTCCCCAGATGCTACAGATTGCCGCCCAGATAGCCTCAGGCATGGTTTACCTGGCGTCGCTGCACTTCGTTCACCGTGACCTGGCAACACGCAACTGTCTGGTGGGAGAAGGTCTGGTGGTGAAAATTGGAGACTTTGGTATGTCCCGAGACATCTACAGCACAGATTACTATCGGGTGAGTGTCTGTATGTCCAGTTCCATTCAAACTATGATTTTATTTTTGCATGTCCTCCTCATATTTCACTCAATTCAACTTACTGAGTGTAGCCTTGAATGGATGTCTACCTCCTCAGGTCGGTGGACGTACGATGCTGCCGATTCGCTGGATGCCCCCGGAAAGTATAATGTACCGGAAGTTTACGACCGAAAGTGACATCTGGAGCTTCGGTGTCGTCCTTTGGGAAATCTTCACTTATGGAAAACAACCTTGGTATCAGCTGTCCAATAGTGAGGTAACTGTTAGTTGAATACATTTTAAACTACTAATTTTAAGCTCTTCCTAGGTTAAGTTAAAAGAAGTTATATATAATTCAATGAGATTTTTTTTGGAAGCAAAACTGCTGTGAAAAAATCATAATAATTTGCTGTCGAATGCATCATTTTCTTGGTTAGAAGAAGACCCACTGAAAGGAGGGCTATCCTAAAATAATTTATTGCATTAAAACCGTACAACAAATACAATTACACTGTAAGCTAGTTTATTTTTTTGGCCGAGTTTTAATGAAAAACTGATTACAGATTGTTATTTCAATGATATACTAAAACCATCAGCTTCTTAGTTTGCCCCTAAAAGAGGGAAATAAACCATTAAAACTAACCACCAAGTTTTTCTTACCAGACCGTAATGATAGTAGCTGTTTTGGTCTCTAGGCCGTGGTTTGATGATCTACTTTGTAGTCGTGTCGTCGGACTTGCGATCACATGTCTTGGACACACGGGTGAAGAGAGGGGCGGAGCTGTCAACTGATCACCACCTGGTGGTGAGTTGGCTCAGATGACGGGGGAGGCTTCCGGTCAGGCCCGGCAGGCCCAAACGTGTAGTGAGGGTCTGCTAGGAGCGGTTTGCCGAGTCCCCTGTCCGAAAGAGTTTGAACTCCCAACTCCGAAAGAGCTTCAACCACGTCTCGGCGGAGGCTGGGGACATTGAGTCTGAATGGGCTCTGTTCTGCGCTTCCATTGTTGAGGCGACTGACCAGAATTGTGGCCGCAAGGTCGTTGTTGCGTGCCGGGGCGGTAATCCCAGAACTCGTTGGTGGACGCCAGCAGTGAGGGATGCCGTCAAGCTGAAGAAAGAGTCCTATCGGGCCATTTTGGCCTGTGGGACACTGGAGGCAGCTGGCAGGTACCGGCACGCCAAGCGGGATGCGGCGGTTGCCGAATCAAAAACTCGAGCGTGGGAGGAGTACGGAGAGGCCATGGAGAAAGACTACCGGACGGCTTCGAATAGGTTCTGGTCCACCGTCTGGTCCACCGTCCCCGGGGGTGGATGAGATCCGCCCGGAGTCCCTCAGGGCTCTGGATGCTGTGGGACTGTCTTGGCTGACACGCCTTTGAAGCATCGCATGGACATCGGGGGTGGTGCCCTTGGACTGGCAAACTGGGGTGGTGCTTCATCGGACCAGAATCTCGCGCAAGCACTGGAGCGATTCGCAACCGAGTGTGAAGTGGTCGGGATGCAAATTAGCACCTCTAAATCTGAGACAATGCTCCTCAGCCAGAAAAGGGTGGAGGGCCCTCTTCGGGTCGGGAATGTGGTCCTGCGCCAGGTGGAGGGGTTTAAGTATCTCGGGGTCTTGTTCACGATTGAGGGAAGGATGGAGCGGGAGGTCGACAGGCGGATTGGTGCAGCGTCTGCAGTAATGCAGACGCTGCACCGGTCCGTCATGGTGAAGAGGGAGCTGAGCAAAAAGGCAAAGCTCTATATTTACTAGTCGATCTATGTTCCCACCCTCACCTATGGTCATGAGCTGTGGGTCATGACCGAAAGAACGAGATCGCGGATACAAGCGGCGGAAATTAGTTTCCTCCGCAGGGTGGCTGGGCTCTCCCTTAGAGACAGGGTGAGAAGATAGGTCATTCGGGAGGAGGCTCCAAGTAGAGCCGCTGCTCCTCCACATCGAGAGGGGCCAGGTGAGGTGGCTCGGGCACCTGGTCAGGATGCCCCCTGGACGCCTCCCTTGTGAGGTATTCCGGCCATGTCCCAACGAGAGGAGACCCCGGGGTAGACCCAGGATGCGCTGGAGGGACTATGTGTCCCGGCTCTCCTTGGAGCGCCCCGGGTACCTCTCGGAGGAGCTGGTGGACGTGGCCGGGGAGAGGGAAGTCTGGGTTCCCCTGTCCACGCGACCCGAGTTCGGATAACCGGCAAGAAAATGGATGGATGGATGGATGTTTTGTTTCCCAAGGTGAAACACCAAATCTTGCTAAATAAATTCTAGTTAGTTAGCAGCACTTATTTGCTAAGGTAAATTAAAGAACCAATTTTTTTATCATAAAACTATAGCTAATATCCTATAGCATTACATAATGGTGTTGAACTTTAGCTTTGACATACAAGTTTCGTTACAGATCAGATCAGATTACAATCAGTAATTGGCACATGGGTTTCAGTCCCAAACACCAGAAATTTTTTTGTCAAACAATCAAACTACCAGCAATGTGCCCATGTCCTGAGCAGCATTTTCTTTTAAACAATTTAAATATGCTTTAGATAAGAATCAACCAATAGGCAGGGGTTTACTGTGTTGCTAAAGAGGAATCTATGTGATGTTTCAGTGCCACTTTGAAGCAATCCCTCTTCTTTAACATGTTGTGACATTGGGAAGGAAAAGCCCTTGTTTAACTTCAGGAGTTTCCTGCAAGTGTATTTAAATAATAAATTATGTCACTGATAAAATAACTATACCTGTAATAATGCAATGTAATTGTAGTAGCAAAAACAAGAGGATTCCTTATTTTACGTTTTATATCGAGAGGATGATGCTTTATATTTTTGTCTAAAATCTTTTTGTAAATACAGTAACACCACATAATTGTGGAACTTACACACTCAGGCTGTTTTATTGGGATAATCGCAACTCAGATGGTAAAAAAATCACCACTGCACATCTTTTAAGTTCTAATAAATTAAATGATTAACCTAAGAATCAGCTTTTCAGCCCATATTAGCAAATACACTTGACTCTGAACTGTTTCTGTCTCTCGTCAGTTTAACTTTTAGACTATGCAGCCTTGCGTATGCTGCACTCTAGAGCTAATCAATAAATTCATAGTAATTAAGGGCGGTCCAGTCTGGCCTTTTTAGCTTAAGCACTAAGAAGTGGGTCTCCATTGTGACCACAGCAGCGCTATTACAGGCCGTAAGCCTCTCTTCTTTCCAGAGAAGGGTGGATCACTTTTCCTTTAGACTCGATTCTAATCCCATTAGTTTAATTTTTGCCCTATGCCAATAGGGTGTAACTGAGTTATCCTAATCTGTCTCGCCTGGAGAGGGACAGGTGAAATTATCATGTTGCCTAAACACTGAGCGTCGGAGATAAATCACTTCGAACTACTGACGTGGCACTAGCAGGCATTTTAGTGGGTCGTTAGGAGTCTCGGTGTTCAGCTCTGAGGCCGAATGATGGGTCATTTTAGTGTGAAGTGGCTCTGTTGATGGGCTTCTTCTATTCATTTCATCAGGCAAAGGTTAAGGGCAGTTAAGGGCAGTTAAAAGAGTCGGATGGAGATCGTCACTGGCCCTTGACAGTGATTTATTCACAGAGGCTGTAAACTACATTGGTCTTTTTCATATTTTCGGCTGCTCTAGATTGTCCCAGAGGTCAGAGTTAATGGAAACAGATCTGTATACAGTGATGCTGCTTTCAAAGGAAGACTGAAGCCGGTGTGGCCAGATGTTCGGATTCAGAGAATTTCAATGTGTTAGCTTTACAAGATCCATTAATAAAATAATATAACAGAAGATCGAAAACCAGTCATACTTTCTATGAGAAACTTCGTAGAGTTAATGAAAGGAACTAGTCTAACTATGGCTTCAGGCAAAGAGAGACATACCAATTAGGCACTGAACCAGGGGTACTTTCTCTTACCATTTGAAGCACTGAGGCCACACACAGAAATAGCTCATTTAATCATTTCAATCAGGAATTAGACACAACATTCATTAGAATGGAACTAGGGGTACCGTTTATGGAAAGAAATATCCAGAGTAAACAAAAATGTCATTATCAGTGTTGTCATTATCATGTTGTCTTATCAAGCATTTTTTGCTTTATTTTGTTCCTCCATCGGTGTTCATGTCTAGCTGTTTTAGTATGTGGATATTCTGAACTGTCACTGGCCAGGCTAAAGTGCTCAGGATTTTGGGGGATCCATTCATTTCCTTCCTGTGTTACACACTATACACCTTCTTATTAAATGGGATTTAAAAATGTTGTTGAAATGTTCATAAAGTAAGAGACTTCTCATAGTAAGAATCAGCAATCTCCAAGTCACATCTGAACCTAACCTCTTAGGTGTTGCTGTCCATGGTGCTGGACATTAAGTTTGAATCTATTATTAACTATGAAATAACTGTTACCAGACACTATTGGAAAATAGTACAAAAACTAAACAATATACATAAATTAAAATAATAGTATCAAATATGAAAGGAAAGTTTTACAGTACTGAGACCATAGATGATTGGTTTAGAGACACTGCCAGTGAGGAAAATACAAAGAATTGGATTTTCTTTTTCAAACTAAGAAGATGGATCGGATCAGGATTGAGGACATCAGAGGCAAAACTCATGTTAGGCATTAAAAAGAAGATTAACTCAGAAAACCAGACTGAGATGGGTTGGACCTTTTAGAGCCAAAGGACAGAAGTGCAAGAGAAAAACTAAATGGGAAATTTGTTGATAAAATGAATGATTTGAAGTGATGACTTGACGGCTGTTGGTGTGAGGGAACAGGATGCAGAGAATAAGACTAAATGTAGATGTAAGATTTGTTGTGGTTTAAACATGAAGGGAACAGCTAAAAGAAGAGTTTTTTATTATGGATAAACCAGTTATATAAATAGTTATAGAGTCATCTCAATAAGTGACAAGTTTAGTGGAGTTTTGTTTCCATTAACTACTGAGCCAGGTTCTGCTGTTAAAAGGGAGTTTTTCCTCTCCACTGTCACTATATGCATCCTCAGTATGACGGATTGATGTAAAGTCAACGACAACACAAGCCATTGCTTCGGTCTGCTGATTTCAAAGGAGTGAATGCTGCAAGTCACTGACTCTATGCAATCTGCTGGGGTTCCTTAGTTTGGAAACTTTTTCAAACTGATTTGTTTATGATGTATCTATGATTTTAATGGATTTTCATGTAAAGTGCCTTGAGACGACATCTGTTGTAAATTGGCGCTATATAAATAAACTGATTTTTGATTCTTGATTAATATTGAGACCACAACCCACTGTTGTTAGCTGGTATGCTGGACAGAATTGCTCCCAAAGCATCTCTTATCACCAAGAACCCTGCAATCATGCCAGCAGATGGAATTTGGTTTACTTGAGAAAAATACGAAAATATGAAGAAAGATCTCTTGGGAATTGGTGTGGTGTTCATCAGTTTATACATCACAAACTTTCTTGTAGCAGCCTTTTGGTGAAGTAAGTCACAGAGTCAGACAGTGCTGAACTGCTCTCAGTGAAAGGTGGACACACTTTCCCCTCACTTCTGCCTCCCCTTATCTACTCTGCGCTTAAGGCCTTTTGGTGCCTTTCTTTGCGCGTGTTGTGAAAACTAGGAAATATGGATCTAGTCAGATGATCTCTCAACAATATTGATCAAATTTTCTCCATAAAGAGACCGGGAAAAAGAGAACCCTCTTACCCCAATGGAACACATTCTGCTGGGTATGTCATTGATTTCTTTGGCTAGTGGAAGAAACTTCTTCTGGAGTTTATGTAAACATATGTTATGACTCCACTATCCCTTTTCCTACTGAAGTCTATAAAGTGCTGCCCAACATCAGTCAAAGTTAAACTGATGAACATCACACCAATATCAGGAACTATGGTGGGGTGGAGCTCTGTGTACGACCGTTTGTTGCTGTTTTTTTCTCAACACTTCAGATATATATCCACCCTCAACTCAACGCCTTCACCTCCCTTAATTCTACATCTTTATCCTACAAAAGGCATCAGGTCAAAACCTATGGCGCTTTTAAATGTAACATTAAAAAGTATCAAGAATCAGTTTATTTATATAGCGCCAGTTCACAACAGATGTCGTCTCAAGGCACTTTACAAGAAAATCTATTCAAATCATAAATACATCATAAACGAATCAGTTTGAAAAAAGTTTCCAATCTAAGGAAACCCAGCAGATTGCATCGAGTCGTTGACTTGCACTAATAACTCCGCTGAGAATTGGAAATAGCTTGCGTTGTTGTTGACTTTACAGAAATCCCTTTTTTTCCACCATTGTGCTAATCTGGATATAAAAATGAAGGGCTCTTTGTATGTTGGCTCCTAATTACGCAGCTTCAGCTTCCTAAGTGCAATTAAACTAGGTCGCCGTGTACTGTCCCAAAACGTACAACATAAGAAAGGAAAAGCACTTGATAAAGGATAAATACAGAAAGATCGAACCTGACATGCATTTATGTTTATGTGTGTACAATTTGGGTGCTCTGGCCTGATTTAGGACTCAATTCGCTTGAAAAACTGTTTTCGGGTTGTGGTAGTTCCTTTCATTTTTATAAAGGAGATCAAGCCACATGCATGTCTTTACAGATGAAAGCAGCAATACACCGACAATGACTTTAGCCGATTGCAAACGTTGCAATCTAGATTGGCAACCAGAAGTCAACAGAGTAGTGGTTGTCTCAACGTGTGGATAAGCTGTGGTAGGAACAGAGGACACACACGTTGAGCTAGCGTTAGCTTCACACAAGAAGTTTATTGTTCAGGTGTGACCTCTCTATTCTGTACCACCACTGCGAGGAGTGCCCTCTATTGGGTGGATGTATAATGGCGCTATAGTACTGAGACTACAATGTGATCATATAAGTGATAAATATTAAACTCTCAAGAAAACAAAATAACGAAATTAAATAGGGGTGTCTGTTTTTATCTTTAATTATTCCAACCCGCTACACAGACGTTACTCTCTGGACAGCTCTTTTCAAAACATCTCAATCATTTGGAGGGCTTGGGCTTTCACTAGGCCATTGCAAAACATAGATGCTTCTCTTTTACAGCTGTTATGTTGTAGACTAGTTTACTGTGTTGGGACACCCTTTTGATGATAAGATTTTAGTCTCTGCTTCCTTATAAAATGGTTTTACCGCCTTATAAAGTGTGCTTTCACATCAAACACCAAGGCGGTAGCCTGAATACACAGCAGCCTGTGAGGCTCAGCTCCTTAACACAGAGCCTATTTAGACACCTTTTTTGAGCTTTGTGGTTTCAATTTCTTGCCACAAAAGTGGAAAAATCAATACATTCACTGGATCTGTACATCAGAGCACTGCTGATTTATTCCTGCTGGACCTACACGGAAACATTAGGGATCAGCCAGACTGGTTAAGGTACAGTAAATACAGAAGCACATCCCAGTTTGTAAGGGTTTTATGGCAGCCTTCATGGCAACTGGTACTCCAGGGAAAAGTCCGCAAAAACATCTAAAAAAAAATAATATATCACTGCAGAGGAATATTCTCACTCTGATAAATCTGGAACAATCAATCCTTTACTTTTTAATTAGTAAATTACATATTTATTTAACCATATTCACGGAGGGAACCCTTAAAATGCTAGAAAAGTTGTTTCCGTTGTTTTCAACTTTTGAATTACTGCTCGTAAAGAAAGCTAAAGATTATCAATATGAAATGCTGAGGTATAAGTTAAAAAGGATTATGTTACATGAATTTCTGATAGTAATTCATCTCTGGACTCTACACATCATACGACATAAATAAGTATTCTAATGATAAATATTAGCACGACATAAATAAGTATTCTAATGATAAATATTAGCTCTTGGGTGTCACAGTTGCTTTTGGTCAGGTCTTTACAGGAAGCAGAATTAGGACAGGAGACAGACTAAATCCTCGTTTTAATGTTTTAATGACCCTGCGGACGTTTTCTGCATCTCGCCAGGCCATCGAATGCATCACGCAAGGACGGGAGCTGGAGAGGCCACGGACCTGCCCCAAGGAGGTGTACCTGCTGATGCAGGGCTGCTGGCAGAGGGAGCCTCAGCAGAGGATGGTCATCAAGGAAATCCACAGCCGCCTGCTGGAGCTGGTTAAGAACCCGCCCGTTTACCTAGACATCCTGGGTTAAACAGGACGAGATGCGGCCAGGGAACAGAAATCAAAGACTCAAAGGGTTGGGATGTACTTTAAGTTTGTCACTATAAATAGCTGAAGTTACTTGATTTTTATTGCTTTATTTTGGAGCTTTCTGCCTTATTTCTTCTCAAATCAGAGTTCTGTTTTCTGCCCTGAGCCTATCTGGAAAAATGTCAAATGTTTACTGAAGTGTTTAAAGGTTTATCTGCTGTGGGATCAGTGAGATGGGACATGCATGGATAAGTGTTGAAGTAAAACAATATGACTTTATGTTATGCTGCAGATCATAATTCAGACAGTTTACAGCTGTTTTACGTGAGAAATTCTGTTTTCTGGATGTGGATGCAGCAGGAAGGTATTCCTATAACACAATGATCAGAGGGATGCGGGGAGGGGAGGGGAGGGGGGGGGAGGTTATGTAAATGTAAATAAGAAAATCCCAATGAAAGATTGTTTTTCATGTAGCAAATTGTCTGTAACATATATTTTTCACAAAAGATTTGTTGAATATTGATTGAAAAAAAATCCTCTTGTTTACTTGTAATGTGAACAAAAACAAGTTTCAGAACAGCAGCGGTCTGACCTGCGACATGCTCTACACAGCGGCTTTTTCTTCAAATTAGCAACATTTTAACATGTTACTGTTAAAAAGAGAGAGAGAGAGAGAGAAAGAAGAGAAGAAAAGAAAATCAAAGCATTGCAGTGAAATCTGGTAAGGGGGCAGGATGGCGGGGAGGTGAAAGCCTGATATGGTTTGAGAGGGGACAGATGGATTAATGTGAGACTCCAGGAGGAGGGACAGATGGCGCTGAAAGTGAAACTGGAGAATAAAATAAAAAATAAGATCAGGGGTACAAACCACTGAAACGCCTTGTGTAAACACTGAATGTATATATGCGCCATATTCCTGTCTCAATTATGTACAGAAGAGATCAGAAGTTTACATATACTTTTCAGGGTGTATAATTGTATGATTAATCTTGGGCTGTTGTCTTTACTTTATTGTATAAACTCTCCTTTTCTGGCTTCAATGGCAACAAGACAAATTTAAATATCTGTAATAATAATTCTATAAATATAAAAGATACATTAAATGCTTCTGAAAAGAAACTGCAGATGCTGTTGGATGTGAGAAATAGGGATCTCCTGTACCATTCTACATGACAGAGATCTGAAACAGCCTCTGACTGAAGACACTGCATTTGTTTAACAGTCTCGTGAAGAGGACGATCACAGTTATGAGTAATTTTCTTAATTTGATGCCGAAAACCCACTTAGCAGCATCCTCTCCTGTGGGTCCACCGTCGTCACCAGAACGTCTTTAACATGATGTTGAAACATGATGTTTACGTCCCTGGCTCTGAGCCTGCTACCCCAAAAAAATGTAGATTAAGGTGTTTTGAAAAGCTGTTATTGAACATGAGCTGATAAGTTATCTCTACAGACAGGGTGTGCAATAATGATTTAAAATTGTATCACAATTTGTATCACAATAATGCACTGCCCTGCTCCGCAGCATAATGCAGTTTTTTTGACAGCAATAATCAGACCAACAACCTAAAAGTTTTCCAGAGAAGATCCAAGGAGGACTTTGGAGTCCTTTGGAAGCTATTTTGATAAGTGCAGACTCCCAAGATAATACAATAACAAAACAATCAAACACTAGTTTTACAGAAATAAGGGCTGAGACTAACCGAGATAGAAGCCTTTACAAACAAATACTTTTAAAATCTTAGGAGTGAAACTGATGCGTTGCATAAAGAGGATGGAAACAATGCTGCAAGACTAGTTCTTCCCCTTAAACCAGCAGCAAGAGTATAGCTTATCCTGGATGTTTTACGTTTTCTTGCTTAAAAAGAAAAGCATTTAATCTCAATAAATGGGCCTGGACGGTTGAAATCTGATCCCAAATACTCACTTTAATGGCTTCATGAAACCCTGATGCCAAGCTTAGTTGAGATGTTCGGACTGCACAAAGCCTGACCTGCACGACTAAACCAACTAAATAACATGAACATTCAAATCAGCCCAATATTTCTACTCTTTAAAAAACAAAAACTTAAGTTGGGTGTAGGTAAACTTCTGACTCTGCACATTCATCGCTCTTGCAGCACTTTGTATGTTGTCTGGCCTTAAATAAAAAAAAGACAGAAATAAAAGTTGTTGAAGACAGAGTCCTTCTGCATCAGTCAATCCATCATCATTATAATACCCTTCATACGAATAATGATCCGCGCTGCTGTCTCTACTTAAAGTTCGGCATCTTAACAAGCTATTCAAGAGCTTTCTCTTATTTTGCCGAACTAATCAGCAACCTGCGACGTCTCTATGGGATGCTCAGCAGACGGTTATTGAAAAGGAATAATCATGTTTCATATTGCCCCCCCCCCCTGTAAACACCCTCCAAAAAAAAAAAAAACACCTTCCCAACTCTCCATCACTCTGTATGCAGAGCATCTCTGGGGAGGGGTAATGGATTGTGAGTAATGCTATCATCCCCATCCCCCCTGCCCCTGGTGTACCAGTTGAGGAGGGTAGAGTAGATAGGGTGGTGGGGGGGGGGGATCAGGAGGCAAAAAAAAATACACTTGGAGGACTCGTGTCTGGCGTATTGTTTCTTCTAGTGTCTTACAAGCAGATTCAGGCCAGATAGGATCAGGACGGTGTGTAGTGTTTGTCCCTGGTCTCCTTAAGGGCTTCCTTTGTGGTTTTAGAATGAACCTTTTTTATAAGCACTCGAGGCTCCACCCTGGTTGGATGTGGAATATGGAGGATAATAAGAGCATGAAATGAGGCCATTTTTGAAATGGAAGTCCTATTAAAGCTTTGCAGCAGGAAACTTTCCTTTTCAGTCCTTCAGCTCGTCTCATAATGTACGAACCCAGAATATTGATTTATCATAATTATTTCTTTTAGGATAATGGCAGAGCCAATTCATTGTGGCCTGCGTCTACGGCTAATAATAAAACCACTCCATGTGCTTTGGAGACCACCTTGTGAGGTCTCACGGTGGAAAAAAAAGAGAGGGACCTAAAGAATCAAAAGTGAAGCAGACAAAACTGTAGAACCTGATAAAGAGATCCGGACGCTTTTTAAAAACAGACACCGCTTCCCTGTCCAGTGTTTTATCATTAGACTATGGTTTTATGAATCTTCCAGGGTTCGCTGTGTGCCAGAACTTTCAAGAATTATCCCAAAACCAAATAAAGTAAATTAACAGAACAAAGAAATAAAATGACGGCTCAAGTTTGGTACTTTCAAATTGAAATTGTCCCATACATAAAAGTATTAGAAATAATATAACATACATATATGAGAATCAAATCAAAAACCCCTATAAGCATGAAAATAGATAAACAAACATTGTAAGGAAATAAAATAAACTAAAAATTAATACAAGGCTTCTCTTTTCAGGCAGCAAACCTGTAACTCTGAACATTTCTACCTCCAGCGCAGATCCTGTTCGGCACTGCCCTCTGGTGGCCACAAACGCAAAGTACTCAGGCTTATTTTCTGTTGCCAAGAAGAGCAGCAACCCTGAACTGGGATGTCGCCAGTGCTTCTCTTTTGGTAACACAGGACTGAAGAAAGATCTCAACTGG
>JAVLVB010000082.1:711888-722673 GCA_032876305.1 Orestias chungarensis | reverse complement strand
CACACACACACACACACACACACACACACACACACACACACACACTTCATTTATTGCAGGAAACCAGTGTGTTTTCATGGATGTAACATAAGTTCAGAGACAAAAGTTCCTTTTATACAAGCTTTAATTTATTATTTATGTCTAGTGGAACAAAGCAGGTAATTACAAATAATGCACAACAAATGTAAATAAGTATTTATACCAAATAAGAGCCCTCTGAATTTAAAAATATATATATATGTAAAACATTTTTCAGGAACAAAAAGGCACCAAGTGTCCAGCACAACCTGCAGAAATATGAGGAACTGGCAAGGAAGGGAGTTACAGTAATCTGGTCAAATTGGAGCGAGTCAGGTTGTATTTCTCTGGCCAAAATAATGCAGTTTGGTAGAAACGTGTGTTCAACGCGGAATGCTCGGCCCCCAGTTTTGGAGGAGAGTTAAGAGGAATGCCATGTAAAATCCCTGAAATCAACAGGATCAGACTGAGGAGACAATGGAAATGGCTCAACGCTGATCAGCAGGAGATGTGTGGAAGTACAAAGCTACACACTGGGGGACAAAGAATGCGCTCCTAAAGCGTAGAAATGTTTTTTAAAAGTGTGTGTGCAATGTGTGTTTTCTACTCATTCATTTCCCATCCGACATTTCCACCTCAGCGTCCGACACGGACCTGGACCGCTCCTCTGTTCCTCAGAATCACGTACAAATATCCCACCGTTAGAGTCGTTCAACTAAAAAAGAAACTATTACATCTGCAGGCTGTAAGTAAAACATCAACTGTGTGATAACCTGCAGTGTCCAGCTTCCAATTAAATATCCCTTATACAGATTATTAAAACTATTCCTGCTCCTTTAGATAGAAGTTAAAAGATTTCACTAAGCCTTAAACAGAAACTCAGGTGTAAACATTATTATGGGGGTTATTATTGAAAATTGTCACTTGAGCAGTTTTCTAATGACCTCTAAAATTTATTTTAGCCAATATTGATCGTTTTAATTAAAATGCTAAATACGTTAATACAAATACTATCTCTGAAGGCATAATTGTTGTGCCAAATCAGAATCTGGCCCTCCAATGTTATTTACCTCCTTTGACTAAAACAGATATCTACATTTTGTGGCAGATTTTTGAAGATGTATTTAAAAAAATAGCTTTTTTATTCTCCTTTTGTTTAGCTTCGTTAGTCTTTGCTATTTATGTTTGCAGATCCATATTCCCCCAAATAATCCACCATTACTCATCCAGACCTAAAAAAAAATATTAAAACCAAACTTCCAGCTTTTGTAAACATTCTGAACCCTGAACAAAAAGATGTAATAATTTAAAAAAACAGCAGAAAAAAATGGCTTTATGATCTGAATTATTTTTACTTATTTTAGCATTATTTGGGTCATAAAAATAAGTGGTATCCTTTTTAAGATTAATGCAATAAATACAATAATGTTTTACCACAATTTTTTGCCAAAAATTAGTTTAAGTTTCTTAAAATAGATTATTTCAGTGGTTAAAGTGAACAAGAGATATAGGAAGAATAAATGAGCTGATAATGTTTATGTTTCCATGTGTTTCCCAAAAAATTAAATCTATTATTAATCATTAATAAACGACATTTTTTCCTCGTTTCTTTGAATCCCACCAAAATGATGTGACACAAACGGTTCTAGTTCCATGAATGCAAAGAAGGCCGATATGATATTAGGGTGAGATTCCATGAGAGCCGCGCTCTGAGTGGATTTCATTGACGGTAACGATGCCGTTTGGACCCGACATGACCATAGGGACGAGAGGCCGGTCCTGCGCTGCCATGGGAACGAGTAACCTGTGTTTTAAGCACCGCAGCACGGCCACATTTCCCGACTCTGCCCATTCGCTGAGGCCACTTTGTTTGGCTCATTATGAGGCGAGCGATCAGGAAAAACGTAACTGAAAAAAAACAAAAGAAACGCACGGCTCTGAGAATCAGCGAGGTATGGAGTCAATAGGGCGACGTTTTTAGTAGCTGCCGACCAAATCTGCATTATTTTATGGAGCGTTTACGCTCACGCAACAACCAAAACTAACTCATCTGTCCAGTTAGGAGGAATATTTCGCCTTCAGACATCAGACAGATGTTTGTCTCAGCTTAAAAAATGACAAATGTTTCCAGTTTGAGGTCTAAAACTCACGCTGCCACAGCAAGCTTCCTTCAACCCAGAGCCTTCCTCAACCTGAACATCAGGACAAGGCTTCAATGAAGCAAACTGGGTCTTCAGCCGCTCAAGCACTTCAAATAACCGAGTGAGTAAACCGTTAAACTACCGGCAGCTGACTGGCAGCCACACCTTTCCTTTGGAAAGCCACTGAGTCCCGAGTCTTTCGTCCTGTCACTGCTCCTTGCAGGCGTGCTGCTGGTCGGAGTCGCGCCGGCTTCTACACAGCAGAGGAGCGCTGAAGATGCCGATGACGGCCAGGTTGAGGCCGAGGCTGAGGCAGAGAGCCCCGATCGTGCCGAGGAAGGACGGCGTCGCGCCGTGGAGTGTGAGCCACACCCTCCGCGATGTCATGTCCGCCACGACGCCCTCCATCTGGAAGTGGGTTCCCACCACGGCGCTGATGTGAAACAGCTGGTGGCTGTGGCCTTGAGGAACAAGACAGGAGTCAGTTAGTGACGGAGAAACGTGGTTTTACCAGTTCAGTGTCCGGCATGATGATGAGGATGAGGATGAGGATGATTATATACCTCCGAGTCTGTTAAGAGATTTTCGTTAAGCTTCCAGCCATGCACACATTATTCTGATTCTTAAAGAAATAATCTAAATTACTAAACTTTATTTTCTACACATTATTTTCAAAGGGAAAAGTAACAAATCAATGTATTAAGATTATAAAGATCTGGGATCATAACCATTTTTTTTCTCCACACTTTTCTGATTTAATCTAAATTTAAGGAACCCTTCCTACTCCCCCTGAAGTTCTGTTTGCATACATTTCATTTATAAATATAATTATATTTAATTTCCCCCTGTCATAAATGCAGTATTTCTGATTTGACTGATTGATTGATATAAGAACAAGAACAAAATCAACTAATGAATAATGAATAGAAAGCTAATATTATTATTTTAACTGTTTAATCATGGCTTTACAAACATGTCTTGGGCCTTCTCTTTTCTACTAATATGAACTCTGTAAAGTAGATTTAGATTCTTTTTTTTTACCAACCATTTGTTAATGTGAAATAAGCAACGATCAAATTCTCTCCTAATGTTTGTAGGCTCGCATAAGCAAAAGCTGCTTAGAATAACAACATGAATCGATGCTCTTTTTATTATTTGGCATCACTTGAGATCCGACTCTGCTTTCTTCTCTTTATCGTGTCTGACGATGAAAACAAAAACCGGAGAGCAAAGAAACAATCGGAGGAGTTTAGATGGCGCCCGGTCGAACGTTTCTCTGATGTGGAGCCTGTATTGTTCAGGCTGAGATTAAAGGCAACATTATTTAACAGTTACTGGCTCCCAACAGCATTTTTAACTTTTAGAGCCAAGCAAAACTATTCAGGCCCTTTTAATTTTTACTTTAATCACAACATCACTTTAGTTTAATAGGAATTTATATGATGGACCAACGAAAACAACGATAAGGAAAATTATGCATACTTCTAAACCCTATTTGTATAAGCGAGTCATACCTACTGTCCCCATCCAAAGACTTTTTACCCATCATTCTTTGGAAACTGATGAAGGAAACCAGCTCCATGTTTAGGGTCATTGCATTAAAAATCAACACTGGCCTTCAAGCGTCACTCACTATCTCAATAAATCCCCTCTTGGACCAACTCCGAACATTATTCCTGTCCCTGCTGGGGCAAATCATCACCACAGAATGATGCTGACACAGCTAAAATTTGCATTATGAAACGTTCTGAGTGATACAAAAGAGTTACTTTCCCTCTAAACACAGAAAATTTAGCACGTAGGCCAAATAAGCTACATTTGGTTTTCATCTTCTGCACGTCTGGACTTGTAAACAAATAAATCTTCATTGATTAAACTCAGATTTGGGGAGTCCTTGACTAATAGGCGGCTGCTGCACAGATTCTCCCCACCTCGGCTCATCATTTGCTAACCGAGGACTTGGACATACCGATGTAGTCGAAGCGTCCCGGGGCCAGCCTCTCTGGGAGGTGGGCGGTAAACAGGAAACAGGTGAGGAAGGCGAACAGGAGGTGGTAACAGTGGCTGGAAAGGGCGTCACTCGGGCTGCCGCCGGAGCAGAAGCAGGTCAGCGCCTGAAAACCAAAGAAAATCATTATTGTCGTTTATACTATTAGAGC
This sequence comes from Orestias chungarensis, assembly GCA_032876305.1. Classification (NCBI taxonomy): domain Eukaryota; kingdom Metazoa; phylum Chordata; class Actinopteri; order Cyprinodontiformes; family Cyprinodontidae; genus Orestias; species Orestias chungarensis. The sequence continues at coordinate 718,355 of JAVLVB010000082.1, read as the reverse complement.
ATAAAAAATAAAAAAGAGAGGCTACATATCTACTAATGACATAATTTAGACTGCAGTGAGTTCAGAATGGATGTTAGGCTCTGGGTCAGGGGGCCATTAGTTCTGTAAGCTTACAAAATGAAACTGAAGTTTTCAAAAAATTAGAGACACTTACTCTGTAAAACAAAGGAACCGTGTCGAATATGAACGGCACAACGAACGCGCCGGTTCGTAAGGCTTTACTTCTCTTTGGGAACTGCAGCTCCACAAATCTGTGACAGAAAAACAGGACAGAAAAACTTTAGCTGATAAGGAACTAAGACACGTTTATGCATGGTGTAATGGAGTTAGTGTTCTGCTCAGGTTGAAAGGAGTTTTAGCTCGTTTGGGTTTCTACGGGGAGACTGGAAGCCACATGACGGCCGTGATGTGGTCCTGGACGCTTTTAGTTACAGGCAGAACGCCAACATGGGCGAAACACAGTGCAGCACTTCTCAAGCAGACTGCAGTCACGCTTTTTAGGTTTAAACCCAGCTCCACTGGGGAGGCTCTGCGTTTAAACCTGAACCTCACAATCGGTGACATTCTGAACAAAAGGATAAAATGTGTTTCAATTTAGTTTATATGGAGAGTATATTTGTTTAGGACGTGCAAAAGAGAGTTCCAGAGTTGTTGCTGAGCATCTACTGGACATTCACACTAGAAAATAATAAAGTTAACAAGCAAAAAAAAAAAAACACTTTAAAACAAGTTAATGGATATCAACTTACCTGGAATAGCAGGACATGCTGGTACAGAACAACGAGTTCCCGATGGCGATGAGGACGAAGTGTTGATGGAGCCAACTGTTCACCCAGCTGTCCGGCATCACGTAATAACCGTAGCTGATGGCACAACCTGCACACACGTACAGGACATTTCACACAGTCAGACTTGGAGAGGTTTGCTGGTTTCTATTTAATCATTTGTGCCTCAATTGAGTTAGTTATTAATCACTTATATGAACTGTTGTGTCTTTATCCATCCACTAGAGGCCCCCAAACTACAAAATTCATTTTATTTAAGATGCATGACATCAAGTTGGTGTTACAGTAAAAGGCTGTTTTTGATTGAAAGCAGGTTGAATTGAACAATAAGAAAATATCAGATTCTACAAAAAGTATCGTGGTTCTAAATTTGTCTTTCAGTTTAAGTGTTGAGGCTTTTTACAACAGAGCTGGATTTTGATGGAATTGAAGAAAATCTCTGCAACTGACAAGAAATCAGCCATCACGTTATTTACAAACTCCCAAATGGTGGCTAGAAATATTTGCTAGAAGGCTGTTGGAAGAGGACCTGCATCTGCACTCAGACCAGGCAGCCACAGCACATCGGCCCAAATGCTACAGCAGATGCTGAATGCTATCACACGAGTTTGGCATATAAATCAGGACCGGTTGCGATTTTGGGAAAATTGCCGCTCCGAAGCGAAAATGATTTGAATGTTACAGTTGGGAATTTACAAATTAAGAGAAACATTTTTATCCGTCGGATTTCCTCAGAAGTGAACGACCTGCTTCTCCTCAAACAAAACCAGACGTGCAGGAATGTTCCAGACGGAGAAAAATCTCGCTCTAAATCGCTCGGCTTCTCTGTTGTTTAAGGCGCGTTCCAGGGGTTTCCTGCGTGAGGAAACCCCTGGAAAGGCCAGGGGAATGTTTTCATACTCTGAGGCGGAGCGTCTTACCCAGACTGTAGAGGCTGAGGGCTCCGTAGTCGAAGAAGTAGCAGACGTGCCGGGACTCGGCGGACATGGAGCTGAAGGTGTGCGCACAGCTGGATGTAAACGGGTAGACACAGATGAGCAGCATGTAGACCAGCAGGGGCCAAGTGTAGCTGTCGCTGAGGAAGTTCATGGTGGAGCACAGGGCAAAGAGGCGCCACACAAAATACCTGTAAGCGAAAGAGTTAATAAGCCGGGATCATGGATGTGAGACCACGGAGGGGACTAGTTTACACCCACCATGTGGGCAGAAAGTGGGTCCATATGTTGATGGTTTCGTTGTTCATCTGGAAGCTGCTGAGGAAACAGTTTATGGCAGAGCTCTGGGGATGACGATAGCCGGAGATGATGCAGTCTTCCCTGAACACCTGAGAGAAGGACAGACGGATCAGCTCAGCAGAGATGGACATAAAGTTGACCTCGAACGGCTGCTCTTTATTTCACCCCTGATCGACAGTCCTTTAGGCTTTCTGAAGGAGGGATTCTTTTGAGACTTTAGCAGCATTCTCTCTCATTTCCAGTCTGGTCTTTAACAAAAGCACAACGTGTGTGCTAGCGAAGAAGTAAAAAGCAGAAAACATTCATGTTCCTCATCTTTACTGGTGCAATTTTAAATTAAAATGACTTTAAGAGAGGAAACAAAAAGTCATTTGCTCGCCAGGAATGCAACACATGAGTCAGGACTTTTGCACAGCACTGTGTATGAGAACAGTTTGATCCACTTAAATCTTCCTAAACATTGATCGTTAAATACAGACTCGATATGACAATGTTGGGAAACACGTGGAAAAAGTGAGATGGGACCATTGAAAGCAGTCATGAACATATCTATCATTTCTATGATAGCAAATTAAGAAAATAAAAACAGCAACTACTGGAGATTAGACTGAGTTCTTAGAGGCTGTAATCTCTGACTAAGTGTTGAAATCTTCTCTGTTTGCTTTAAAATGTCTGACTGGGTGAAACTTGGCTCAGACAGAAGAAGTGAACATAAACACGGATCAAAGTTCTGTAAATATTTTGCAGCAGGGATGTGTGTGATCAGCGTCGCAGTTACAAAAGTGCTTAAACTTAAAATGGTTAAAACTTCTTCTTCTTTTTATATTTTCTTTACTGTAAACCAAAACGTTTGAGGAGGAGGTGAATCTCTGCTTCTGTTCCTGAAAGCAGCAGCAGCAGCACTTTCTTATCATCTGCTTCTTAGAAAGAGGAATCGTTGCATCAGGAGATTATGTTTTTAGGTCATTGCCAGTTTGATTAGCGCAATTAATAATCAGTCATGATCCTGAATTTACGCTGCAGATCAGATTTAACAGCAAACATAAAATAACAGAGCATTTAGTTTGTGGGAAAGTGGGACACTACTGATGCAAAACCAAACTCCTCTAAATAGTATTTGGGTTGAAGAGATAAGATCCTGATGACTGCCAGCTTTAGACCAAACGGCTTTTGTTTCTCTCTGGGAACGTAAACTCCCTCCTTTACCGTCGTAAACTGGGAGTCCCACAGAGCGAGAGAGTGTGCAGAACTGAAATGACTAGAATCCGAACAGTTCAGTTGTGACCGGCTCAGCGACGCTGAACTAATTAACGGCTGTTTAGATGCTCACAAACACGTGCAGATAGATCTTTTTACATTGCCATAAGAGGCAGTAAGGTTTCCTGGAACCACAACAAATATTTCAGAAGGTGAATAGGTCTTAAAAACACCAGCTCAACTCAAAAACATCTTTATTTATTGTAAATCTTCAATCATTTTATGGTAACAAAAAAGCTATTTAGATTCACATTAAAATACGCTGTGTTAACATTTTGCCTCTGACTGACTCATTATTTCAGTTTCTCAAGAAATTCATTATAATTTCCAAGTGAAATAAATTTGCAGAACCAGATGGTGAATCTTCTACTGTTGGGGTAGCTATGTGCGTGGCAGCCTCAGCGTTGACCGTTTAATTTCTCTGACTGATGAATGATGCCAGGTTAAATGTGAAAGTTATGACTTATTTGTTTCAGCAACAGAGCTGAAACTGACTTAAGAGGTACAGAAACCACTTAACAATATGTGGACATCCAGAAGAGCTGAATTTTTCTTTTTTACATCTGCTTTTGTTGCTGTTATTTTAACCTTGTTAACCTTTTGTTTTCTCTTAGTGTTCTTCTCTCCACAGTAACCACACCTGGCCTGGCGTTCTGTTAGCTGAGACAGCTTCTTGGAGGAGAACATGGGCTCAGATGCTTCCAGTGACGTTCTACAACTGCTGCTATAAACTCTTTTTTTTTCAGTTTCCTGTGCATCTATTTTAGTTTTCTGTCTTTTCAAACCTCCAGTCGGTCGTGGCAGATGGCTGCTTGTACTGAGCCTGGTTCTGCTGGAGGTTTTTTCCTGTTAAAGGGGAGTTTTTCCTCTCCACTTTCGCTACATGCATGCTCAGTATGAGGGATTGTTGTAAAGTCAACGACAACACAGGCCAATCTGGTGCAAGTCAATGACTCCATGAATCTGCTGGGGTTCCTTAGATTGGAAACTTTTTCAAACTGATTTTTAATGACGCATCTATGATTTTAATTGATTTTCTTGTAAAGTGCCTCGAGAAGACCTCTGTTTTAAATTGGTGCTATATAGATGAAGTGATTCATGATTCTTGAAATCTAATAAATAAAAAATAACAAAAATGAATCTAGAATATTACTTTTAAACATTATCAGCATGGCGGTTGTGTCCTATTAGATGCACTTTTTGTTTATTTGACTGACTCACTGTGCTTGAGTTGCTTGATGTTCACAGACGGCCAAGAGTAACAACATTGAATTGCTTCTGACAGCAGGACCCATTTTGCTTCCTCACCTTGGGAACTTGGTTGATGTCAAAGAGTTGGGGGAAGTTTGAGGCAAGCAGATCCGCGGGGAGTCTGATGGCGCCGCTCCCTTTCTGGCACACGTCCCTGAGGGTGGCGCGCGCCCGGCGACAGAAGATCAGCCAGACCGGGTAATCAAAGACTGGGATTCTGGTCCCTCGGTCTCGGACATCCGGGTCCCATCTCAGGCAGCGACCCCAACCCTGACTCCACCCGGCTGCGCTGCTGGCCCCGATTCCCCTCCACACAGGAAACACTGCAGGACACAGACAGAGAATCAGTGAAAGGTTTTCCCATCAGCCACGTTATCCACCCCAAATACAAATGGGTCAATGTTGGATCTTTAATGGATCTAGAAGATTCCTCATGATTCTCCATGGTTTTGTGCTTTACCATGTCTGCTCAGCTAATCTCCAAAATTCAAGCTTATGTGACAAGAGTCTGTCAGCATGAGGTGTTTGTCGACAGCAGCGGAACAATCTGCTCTTCATAAAACCCCATAAGCCGACCAGAGGAACGACCGGTTCTGTTGCAGAGGATCCGCCGGTGACATAACGCGACTGCAGGGAGCATTCCTTAAACGACTACAGCAGCAGCTACATTTCATTTATCTCGGACAGGCTGACACACAAACTAGATAATAACGTTTGTTTGTTTGTCAAACTTGTACTTATGATATAAATATAACCCACCTTAGGGATGTAGCCTGTGCAATAAGGATGCACAATAATAAAACATTCACTATCAGGTCAGACAGATGCATGTTGGCTTTTGCTGCACCGACATTCTTGTCCTACTTGCAAAACTTTAGCACCAGCATAAGAATAGAATTTTCAAAGCTCTTTAAAATACATGTATGAATAAAAGAATATAGCACACTGATGTTGCAATGGTGACATATTTGCAATATGTGATGGACCCTAGCTGTGTAATAGGCTTGTTTTTTGTAATATGCAACCATGCAGGCACTGGGAGAACATGCAAAGAGCTTGGCCAGGATTTACCCAGGACCTACTTGCTGCTGGGCAGCATTGCACACAAATGCACCCACGTGTAGCCTCAAGAAAAATCGTGCATTTGTAGCATGTTTGCACAAATTAACAAAGTGAGGTCAAATTAAGTGCCTAACATGCAACTTCAATGGTGCCCTTGTTATACGCTGGACGCAAATATGTAATTAGAAATACCTTCACCCACATGTGGTTTTGTTTTTCAAGGTATATCTATACTTGGGAGGACATTTATTTTGATAATATTAAACCCAACCTACAGGAAAAATGGATTAAGTTTATTTCTTGCACAAAAATCAAATATCAGAATAAGGTTAGTCTGAAATGTTTTCAGCAATAAAAGTGTTTTATTATTATTATTATAATTTGTTGAAGCTCTAGAGACACTAAAGTAGTGAAGTACCAATTTAAAACTTTCAATATTTATAGCAATCCTGCTTTAAATTATCCACAAAAAAAAATTGAGAATTGCTTCTCTGGTTTAGAACCTTACATGTGAAATGAAAACTTTGGATGTTTACTCAGAAAATCCTGCAGACCCGACTGGAACACACCCGGAATATAACCTGCTGACCTGTCTAAATCTTATCAGGGTCTGGATTCTTCAGAGCGAGGGGACAAAACACTTCCTCAAAACTCTTCATCTCCCGCCTCATCTCCTGGACCACAGAGGCTCTCGCTGCCACGTTGACAGAACTTTTAGAGAATATCCGGTTTAACATTTGTCTCATCTCTAAAATGAATCCAACTCCAAACATGTAAGAAATTTCATGCTAAAACCATCAAATCATCATCTGCGTCTGACGCTCCCTTGCGGTACAAACGTCTTAGTCCGGACCTGAAATCAGGAAAAAAATAACTA
>JAVLVB010000082.1:622052-711788 GCA_032876305.1 Orestias chungarensis | reverse complement strand
CACACACACACACACACACACACACACACACACACACACACACACACACACACACACACACACACACACACACACACACACACACACAGCTGGCTGTGTGTGGACGCCTCCCTCGTACCGATCCATGAGCCACCAATCTAAACTTTGGAAAATTCCACTGTTCTGTTGGAACAAGTCCAGTCTGGAGCAGAACAATCTGGGTCGCCTCCGAATGAACGCCGTGGATAGCGTGTCGTCTCATGCCTCCATTCACCTGTTAGATCACTCCTGGGGTTTTAATTTGATTCCCCCTGCAGACATACACAGTAACTCCGGACACAAACCTAACCACAAAACCAACAAAACAAAAAAGCAATGTTAGATTTTTCAAGACTCTGCCTCAGCGTCAACTACATCAGGTTTTCTTTCTTTTGTGTTGTGTTTTCTAACATTAAAAGGGTTTTTTTTAACAAGCAACCGAAAGCTGGTTCATCCAAACCAACCTTTGTGTTTCTTTTACAATGTCATGCCTGTTTATGAAATGTATTATATTTGGTGATTCATGGCCAAAGTGGATCATGTTTGCACCTTCATCAAAATGTTAAATCGTTTCCCCGCCTCTGGAGAACTTGACCGTGTGCTAGTTATTTCATTCCAGGACAGACGTCCCTGAGAGTCTTAAACCGTCTTACCTGGACAGGGACAGACTGTTTTTTCAACAGCTCAACACTTAATCATGCAATTTTTTTTTTTTTAAAGGATATTAAACTTATAAAAGTAAAACAGAAAAGAGTATTTTCAGGACAAAGGCCTGTAGTCTCAAATTTTTTAGGAGGAAAGATTTATTTTATTTTATTTCATGGCCTCTCTGCATCTCTAGGACGGCGTTCCAAGGACAAAAACCACAACAAATCGTTGTAGATGTGACATCTGTGTCACAATTTCATTTGTTGCACACGCAAAAACACAAATATGGAGGTTTCTCAAATCTCCAACCTTGGTTTGAGTTTTTACCAATAACCGTTTAGTGACGCAACACATTTATGTGTGAATAAAAGGCCAAAAGCGCACAAGTGTTTTCATAGATAATGGCAGTTTGGACAAACACTGACAGAGGGGGTGACAACGGAGAGGTGTATCATGAAACTATCCCACGAGTACTTTGCAATTAATGTATAGTAAGAATATGACAATAAATGCACTATATTTATCATCTTACAGCCTGTGCACTGTGTGAAATTTGTAATATCTTCAGCATAGTTGCTTAACAATAGTCTCTGATGAGACATTGTCTAAGGAAAATCCCAAACAAACAATGCACTGATCTCTGCTTTGATTTTGGACACCGTGGGATAGCTGGCACGCTCACACAAGCCAGACACAAGTTAGGCCTAGAGAACCTTTTTTTCCCCCCATCTCTCCTAGGCAGGCTGAAGTCACGCAGGCCTGTTCCTTAAACGCTGCTCCTCCCTGGTCACCACCTTCCTGCAAACTGTCAGCATCTCACATGAGAGGGCTGTGCGTGTTATGTAACAGGGAAGATGACTTCATCTTCATCGGCGTGATCGACCAAGTGTTATAACTAAAAATATTTGTTTTGAGACAAATCTGACACGAGATCAGAATTTTTGGGGGTTTTTTTTCCATTGGCTCTTCTGAACACTGGGAATGTTGCAATAGGAGCCAGTCAGTCCTGGGAGCGAGGCGTCAAAGGAGGAACAGGCTCAACCTGCATGAAACCACAGTTTTAAAACAAGCAATGCTGGAAGAGTTGACTGGATTTACCAGCTCCATTAAAAACAAAGCCTTTGTCTTCACAAATAGGAATGAGCCACTAACAGCCCACAAACTGATCAGACACAGAGCTGTGGCAGTTTTGTGTCTGATCCTTTAAAGAAGATTGAAAACAGAAGCTTTAAATAAGTAAATAATATAAATAGAGATGCCTGTACAACTTTCAAAACTGCTTGCAAGTTATTATAAAGTTAGTTTTCCCAAAGTTGGGAGTTCTGCATGTTTTACTGCTTTAACTTCCTATTCACACAGAGTCTAATTGAAAGTAATTTGATCAGGGAAAGGCTCCTCAAACAAGAGCCGAGGAGCTGAAAGAGGGATTTCTCTCCTGCAGACTCACCGCGGCGTCCCTCGTCCATTGTCGGGCTGACAGCGTCTTCCTCCCTGGGCTGGGCTGGGCTGGGCTCCGCGTCCTGCCTGCCTGTCTCGCTTTTATTGTGTAAGGTCCGAACATCCACAGCTGCTTTGCCTTTGTCTCTTGTCTCGCACCGACCAATAGGAAGCGCCGCTCCGTGGTCACGTGGCTCTCCGGAGACAGAACAACAAGAGCCATGTGTTCCAGCAGGGATGGGAATTCCAGCACTCTTTTACAATCCGCTTGAATTGGCTCTTAAGAACCGGTTCTTTTAAACAATTCATCTTTTCTGTGCCAAAACCAACTTGTTCACCCAAAATTGCCATCAGTGACCAACAGATTTCCACCCCTTAACATTCTCATATTTTAAAACAGTACCGCAACAGAATTATTGTTTAGACTTTGTCTTGTACTTTATTTATGCTCTGGGAAGATAAAGTGCAAGTCTAATTAATTTCATGTTCCAGCTACACTAAGGACGGAAATATCAGAGTTTAGCTGGAAAAATATCAGAAAGGTAGAACACTGAAAGATGCTGCCTTGCATAAAAGAACAAAGGTACTAAAACTAGTGAAAAAGTACAATTTATTTGAAATCTGAAGATAGATGTCCTCTACCTTTTCTTTCCGATTAGGACTTGAACATGTTTCTATTGTGTTTTAAAATACAAAATGCAGAAACGTATAGTTTTAACTAACTTTTAATAGTTGCCCTGTCACTAAGCAAAAAATGATTTAAGTCCTACTGGCATTTGAAGTTTCAACTGAAACATTGGTTTGGTTCCAACTTCTGATTTCAAAGATAAATGGAACAAAGCCTGCAGTGCCATAGAAAAGCATTTGGATGTTATTGATTTCTTTTGCTTACATGTTTGTTTTTACTGGCCACACCCAGGTCGGACTACTTTTCTGACAAATAAAATGGGGAAAAACAACTTAAAAGGAAGCTCTCAGCCTAGAAAGGGTTTAAAAGATAGTTTAAAAGGACTCCAGAAAACTGCAGTGAGAACAAAAAAGGAGAAAACATGGACCAGTGGAGAACCTTCCCAGAAAGCTGTAAACCAAAGCATTCCCTTTACTGTACAGAGATTGTGTAGCTAATTTGGTCAACATCTATTTCCAGACACTGAGATGGCCTCTCTAACCAGTTAATAACCAGTGAGCCGCTTCTGAAAGATAGCTGTCATTTCCAGCGTGTTCCTTTAAAAATAACACCTCCTTACAAAGAACATCTTCTCTTGCGCTCATTGGGTAGGCATGTAGCCTGGAGAGAATAAATCCAGTCTGAGATCCAGACAGAAAACTACTTAGATTGAATAACTCAGAAGGTGACTTCAGCAATTTGTTACAGATCAGGGACAAAAAACAAAAAAAACGAGAAAACATAAAAAAAAAACAACAACCATCAAACTAAGTTCCCCATTGGACAAGCTGTTGTCCACTACTTCTTTGGATGTTAACAAAACAAGTTTCTCTAAACTAATATATTTTCATAGAATTGTCCTTTTCAAGTTTTTATTTGTCCTCGTATCAGACCAGTGGGGGATGCTCCTTTTGTCCAGAGAGGACATCCTGTTTGATTCAGTACAGCATAAACTTCCAGCCCTCGCTCCTTGCATTATATTTCTGAGGTCTTGTTTGAGTTAACAGCTTTGTTCCATTAAACATCGAAAGAAAAACTTCTATTCTTGCCTCCCTTATTCAAATCAAGCCTGGACTGCAGTGACAGTTTTAACCGTTTCACTGAGGAACTCAAAATCACAATGTGTGTGGGAATCTGCATTGGCTTTGAACTGGCTCAAGTTCCATCTTGAGGACAGGAGTTACTTAGTTAAATTTGGGGTTCCCCAAGGTACAGTCCTGGGACCTCTGCTGTTCAGTTTGTACATGCTATCATTAGGCCACCTAGTACAGAACTATAATGTATCCTAGAATAACTATAAAGATCAATCTGTCAATCTGTTTTGGTCAGAATTCGAGCAGCAGCATTCTGGATGTTCTGAAGCTGTCTTAAGGCCCGTTTAGAAAGCCCAGTGAGCAGCCCGTTATAGTAGTCTAACCTGCTAGAGATAAAAGGATGGATAAGTCTTTTTAGGTCTGGTATTCCTCGGATTCTGGCAATGTTTTTAAGATGGTAAAAGATGGTTTTCCACTGACAGCTGTCCAAGTCTGTGTCCTGCGAACGACTGTAGTCAAGGAGGATTTTGGTCTTGTCGGTAGTGCAGGCCAGCCGGTCGCATCGCAGATATCACCCGACAGGGCTGGTTCTCTCTTCTTCCTCTGAGATGACTTACTCTTTGGTTTAGCGCCGAGCACATTCCACACATTACTCCCCGTCCTGATTAGCTGACGGGTAGCAGGATCATGTCCAGTAAGAGGTAAAGTTCTTACTTCTAGTCGTTGGATTTTGGTTTCCAGCATGTTGAGTTTCTGAAGGAGATTAGCGTAGTCATCCTCAGAAAAAGAAAGAGGAGGCCTCTTGCTGATGGATCTTTTGGTTTTCGGAAGATATGCAGAGAGAATCTCCAAAAAGAATGAAAAAATAAATAAATAAAAATAAAAAAGAATGAAAAAACACAAAACGCAGAGCTGAAGCAGGACAGATAGGGGGAACCTTGAGGATAACAATGTCAAACCGTCAGAGCTACCATCTCATGGTTTAAGTAAATGCAAAATGTGGCTAACATAGATATAAATCTAATTACAAGGCTGGTATTTAGCGAGTATTCTTTCATTTGGTGACATGATTTGTTTCTTTTGTGAAATGTTTCCGCCTATATGATGTTAGACAAGGTCTAAGTGATTTCTTTGATTGTGCTAAAAATGAAGGTTCACAATCTGGACGGCTTTCTTCCCAGCAGTATTTGAAAACCACATTTGGGATTAACCGAGGTTATTTTTCTTACATGTTAGATTTAGATAGGCATGTACATTTGAGAGTGATATAATGTGATTAAAACGAAAACACCAAGGAATGTGTCAAGGTTCAAAACCGTCACATCTTTGCATATCACTTTTGGCTTGGCTGCTGAGTAAAAGTTTATACGTGATTAAAAACATCCTCTGGTCTTCTGAGGCTGCTGAGCCAAACCTGGGTGCGCAGACGGCACAGTGTGCGCATCCAAACTGCGCCAAACCGGCTTCTTTCGTGTTCTGACCTAAACCTAAGCTGCGGGAGGTCTTTAGGAGGAATAACACACAAAGAGGAAAACAACAGCAGGTTTTATGCGTCCAGACCCTATTTCACCGATCTCCAACATTCACTCCGGCTGAAATGAAACAGAGAGAACTTGTAGTTGTTACTCACGCATGAACTCCAGACAGGCGAGACATTTCCCCAGCGCCAGCACCGAACCCTGCGTGGACATTTCTCAGCTCTAGCAGCCTCTCATCCCGACCAGCAGCTCCTCAGCTGGGTCACAGAGGGCTTCTCAGCTCAGCAGAAAAGCAAAGAAAGAAAGAGTTAAAAAAATAAACTGGGTCAGTAGCACCAAAGCCAGCCTCTCTTGTCTGCTGTCAGGGTTTTATTCTGGACTCCTAGCCGGCAGAGGGACAGAGGGGCGAAGGAATGGCACAGAGAGACCCAGATTCACAGAAAGGAGGAAAGAGGCCCTTATAGGAGAAGTTACACGAGGAGCTCACTCACGTTTACTGGCAGAATGTCAAGAGCTGCTCGGTTTTCACTCTGGAACCGGATCAGCCTGTTGGGAAATCTGCATTCAAGCCCCAACATCTTCTTCTCCTCCTCTCCAGAAAAACTGGCTTATAGACACATGATGTGAACAGTCTGCAGTACCATTGGCGGCAACAGATGTTTGTGTGTAGCAGAGTTTAACCTGTGACTTGCAGCAGTTAAAACTGTTATCTCCAAGTCCGATGGGTCTGATTTATATCAACTCACGGCAAAGAACTTTATTGGCTGAAAGGTTTCTGCTTCTGTAATGTTGGCTGAGCACAAAATCTTCAGATGAAGCTGCAAAAGTCCAGCTATAAAGCCACCATGCAGCCGAGCCCGCTCTGACATAAAACCAGGACATCTCTGGATCTTTTCCAGGGGAAATATATCATTGATATTCTAGATATACTCAGCAGAATACTAGACATATGTAAGGCCCAGGGTTGTTATTTTTTTAGTTTGTTTTTAAGCATAACTAAAAAGCAGCTGATTTGAGGGTGTTTCTGTGCTTTTCCACGCTTCCAGTTTCATGTCACTCTTGAATTTTCCCACAAGGCGACGATAACAAATGTTTCTTTCCAGTTCTATAAATTAGAGCCTCACTAAATAAAGCATGCACACATAGTCGTGAGCTACGGCTACTTGCAAAGACAAGATTGCAGTCGTCATTGCTTTGTGGAAAAATTGCAGGAAACTGCTGCAGACCAACTGACAAGGACTTCAGGGTTTGAGAGCAGGCTCAATGAAAAAGTCGAGAAAATCTTATCGGTTAATAAAAACGTGGTCACCAGTGCACGGCCTGATCAGCCTTGGCAGCGGGTATCTGAGTCCAACTGGTTGTAGGCAGTGTGTGGGTGGAATGCTTTTGACTAAATTCTACAGGAAGGATGAGCAGCGCTTCAATCACCCTCTCTTGAAACCTTTGGAGGAGCTGAGAATAACCAGGTGTCTGTATACAGTGCCCACAGGGAATCATATCGGTATAATCCAAATCAGACCAATCAATAATACTTTATTTATACCAAAGCATAATTAAATTAAAGCTTAATAAAATGGTTCTTCTTTGGCAGCCCACAAAAAAAAAGAAAAAAAAAAGAAGAATCTGCAGTTTTATGATCACATGTGACAATGAGTCATTAGGCCAGCCTGGACAAGAAGCAACAGTCCAGGTGGTGGTAGCTTAATGCTTTGGGCCTGTTTCACTGACTGTAGCAGCTGTTCCCAATATAGATGAAATAACTTGGGGACTACAAGAGAGAATGAAATATCATACTAAATATCAGTCTAGTCAGACGGTTCTCCTTTGCTCTACCTTCTTCATGTCTCACTCTACAGGGTTATTTAAGTTATTTCTATAGTTCTGCTGCTATAGGCTTAGACTGCTGGAATACAATCTGACCACTTCTCTCTCTACTACTTTCTTTTTTTGTCCAATCTGGTTAGTGACCGTTATTTCAACCTTGTCAACCTTTTGTTTTCTCTTAGTGTTCTTTTCTCCATAGTAGCCACACCTGGTGGGATTCTGTTAGCTGAGACAGCTTCATGGAGGAGAACATGGGCTGAGATGCTTCCAGCGACGTTCTACAACTGCTGCTATAAACTCTTATTCTTCAATTTCCTCTCCATCTAATTTTGTTTTCTGTTTCTTCAAACCTCCAGTCGGTTGTGGCAGATGGCTGCTTGTACTGAGCCAGGTTCTGCTGGAGGTTTCTTCCTGTTAAAGGGGAGTTTTTCCTCTCCACTGTCGCTACATGCATGCTCAGTATGAGGGATTGCTGTAAAGTCAACGACAACACAAGCCATTGTTTCTGTCTGCTGATTCCAGGGGAGTGAATGCTGCAAGTCAATGACTCCATGAATCTGCTGGGGTTTTCAAACTGATTTGTTAATAATGTATCTATGACTTTAATTGAATTCTTGTAAAGTGTCTTGAGACACCTGTTGTAAATTGGCTCCATATAAATAAACTGATTCTTGCATTTCTGATTAGAGCAGCTTAACATCCAACCAGAATGATGCTACAAGGTTGACACCTAAGAAATAAAAAGCATAATGTAGTCCATAGTAAATTTGCTATATATAATCGCTTCACCTTAAAATAAAACTATAAAACCCCCAAAATAATAGAACCCAGGAGGAGAGTGTGTGCAGAGAAATAAAACCCTCATGAATGTCAGCATCAGTTTCTCTTTATTGTTCATTGCATGGCCTCAAACATAAAACTGGTTCTCCTCTGCACTGTGCATGATGGAACAGTCACTATGGAGATGGTAATGTTGATGGGATACATTTCAGGAGTTCACAGACGTCCAAACACAACCCAGATGCCCCCTAACCCCGGAAAGATCAATCAGCTTCAACCTACCAGCGCACCTGACGAATAGATTCTTTCTTAGCTTCTGCTCAGGGTAGGTTCAGTTGATCAACGCATAATAACACCCCCCCCCCCTCCATCATACATTCCTGTTCATCATTCAGATTCAGCTTACAAAATAAAACAAAACAACATCATTTGGGTACAAAAATAAAAATTCAAATCCAAAATCTTCCCGACAGAACCACGTCTGCCACATTTTCTTGCATCTCTCCGAAGAAATTAGCACAATACACGTGGTCACTGGTCACGAAGGTACACCGCAAATAAGGAAAAATAATCTAAAAAAACAACAAAACAAGAGAAACACTATATCCCATCTTCTTTAACCCTTCCTTTAAGTCTGTGAACACAGAGGCGCCTGGTTTGTTTCTGATGGATGGACGTCAGACAGCGCCCCCCCTCTGTCACTCAGCTCACGATCCTAACCCCGTTTCTGGTAATCACGAACAGAGGGAAGGGAAATCCAGACCACTGCTCTAAATATCTATATGGATTCATCTTAAAAGTAAATGAGTTTGTGTGCGCGGTTCCTCTCATTACAAATGGACTCGCTAGGTAACATTTACAGTGTATTCCTGGTTAGAGGTGAACCAGGCGCACGCCTTCCCCCGACTGCTGCGCCACTCGCACTTTACGTTTCACAAACTGAGAAGGAGGCAGGTCTGCTGCTTCGTGTAGCATCGTTTTAGCCTGCCTCGTCTTCTTTTGTGGTCTTTAAAAAAAAAAAATGTTTTAACTCCGCTCAAAACGTTCAACTCTTCCATCCGTCTTTCTTTCGAGTCGTGATTTATTTCCCTTTTTTTGGAGACGCAGATACGCACAGAGCAAAAGAATGGGGGAGAGAGAAAGAGAGAGAGAGAAAGAGAGAGAGAGAGAGAGGAAGCGAGTGTTGTGATCGATCAGCGGCTCGCAGCCCCGACAGCTGCCCCCCTCTTTGAGCCCTCAGCCGATCTCCTTCCACTGACGGTAGAAGTCCACGATGTTCTTCAGCTCCATGCCTGCGGAGGACACGGCCTGGGTGGCCGCCTGGTGGGGAAAGCCAGGCAAGACAGATGAATACCAAAACGGAGCTTTGCATGTGGCGTTTTTTAACATATTAACAACCGCAAACGTGATGATGATGCTGCATGATTTATAAACGAAAGAAATCTGCTGCGTTTTACCCCGGATAGACCTCACTACGAAACATGGTAGTGGCTCTATCGTGCTGCGGGGAGGCTTCTTTTTAGATGGAAATATTTAGAATGATAACTGATGGACCAGATAAGGAATAAGGAAAGAAAACCCGCTGGTGGCTATAAAAACACTAAAAAACAAATAAACTATGCTTCTAGAAGTCCTCTTCAAAAACCACCTAAGAACACAGACAATTGTGTGATTTCGAGTCATTTCTATAAAATGATGATATTTCTGCGGATCGCAGGAAGCACGGGTGTGTTAGGGGTTATTAAAGTAAAAAGGGAATAAATACTAAATCTGGTTTTTATGTGCATATAGATGAAAACTATTTTTGTGTGACTTTATTGCCGAAAATCCAAATAAATCAAAGAAAGGACTGTGGTTGTAAAGTGGAGTAATATAAGAATGAGCTCAGGGTGACCTAGCGCGGTGTAAAGAAAGCTGGCGAGACGTTTCGAGACGGTCGATTTCGGCGCTAGTATCGTTTCACTCAACAAAAACAGCCCCAATAAATCTATCCGCCATCACCATTTCCGAGTCTTCCGCCCCGTTGGACAGTTTGTCACTACGTCACAAAGAAGGCGCTCTCTGATTGGTCGACGCTCAACTGTCCAGCGGCGAAAGTTTTAAGCGTTTTGGGCGTTGGAGGCGTCAGGCGCTCCAAGCGCTCTGGTTCTTGACGTGTGTAACGCGCCGCCAGACTTTGACGATCGTCTACATCGACTTTGCAAGTAAACCGGACGCTCTTGGCGCTGCAGACGCGTTTGGTGTGAACGCAGCATTAGAGTTTGTGTTGTGATAGTTTTGACGTTGTAGGACTGATCTTGCTCTGCAGGACACCAAATACATGGAAGGGCATCTCCGGAGACCGACCTTCATGGCTGTGGACCGCGCGCAGAGCTCGTCCACCTCATGGCCCGTCAGGATGGTCACCATGCCGGCTGTGTCCTCGTCTCCGTTGCTCTGGGACACCGTTAGCTGTCGGCAGCTGTCCACCATCTTATGCAGATACCTAAAAACAAGGAGGACCGCTATGGCGGAGTCAGATGGCCCAGAGGTTTTACTATGACCGGGACAGAGCAAAGCTTACCAAGCTTCAATGTCCTGCCGTTTTAGTTTGTCTCTTTCAAAAGTGCGCCCCGACTCCTTCTGACAGCGTATGTACCTACACAGGCAAAGGTATTTGTATTATTTTCCAATAAACTTTTATTAAAAGATAAATAAGATGCATTCTTTTTTGAGTATTTATTGAACTTTTATCTTTTCGATATGCATGTGAAATGATGAAGCTTCTGATCAAGTGAAAACGCACACAAAGACCTAAAGATTTGGTTCAAATGTTGCAATTAAAACATAGAGCATCAGTGTTTTTACGACAGGAACCTCTGCGACGGATCAATACTGAGGACATTAACCTGTTTCCTTTGCGGAACTCCGACTCCAAAAAGCGGATGCCGTCTCTTGCACCGGCGTTTTCCTTTTTTAGCCGATCGAGTCCGTCGATCACTGCAACACAGACGGTTAGATGAGGCAAGCGTAAAGCAGTGGAGTTTTTCGATTGTTTTGGGTTTGGTTAGCACGGGGTGTTAACGACTTCCTGACCTGTTCTCGGGATGATGATGATGAAGCAGCCGCTGCCCGCCAGCTGCCGGATAAGATTCAGATGCTGGCAGAGGGCAGCAGTGTCAGGAACAAGGTAAGGAGACATGGAGGACTGGGCTTTGGGCTGCTGAAGGCTGCCCTCTAGCTGTGAAACCTCCAACTGTGGATTTAAGACCAAAGAAATAAATTAAAAGAAAGTTCAACATGCGTTTGTAAGGAGCCTCTCTGGCGAAATGGGTGAAGAACAAAATATTCCCTCCTAGGAAACAGTTGTTGATTTAGGGACCGTCATGAAAGTTGCGAACCGAACACTCTTGAGAAACAGGAATTAATAGATTTATTGTTATGATACACAATGACAAAACACAAGTGGGATAAAAATTTTTTATTATTCTACAGGATGAAACAGATGATGCACGCTTGGTTTTTTTCTCTCCAAGTTTAATCGATGTTATTATTTTAATTAATTTTAATGTAAATATTTGTCACATTTCCTCAATAGCTCCCAGGTCATGGGTTAAATTTGGATAAAGACAAGTGTGCCCCACCTGTGCCAACTAGAATACGAATTTATGATTCATTTGAATCGAGTGGGTCACATGACCTGTGAGCTATTGAAAAAATATATCACCGAATATTTACAGTAAAAATTTATAAAAAAAATAAAAAAATTGTTTTAAAATTGGATGAAAACCTGTGTCTGATCTGTCATCCTGTAGAATAATTACACAGTGTAATTTTGTCATTGTGCGCCATATCAAGAAAGCTATTAAGTTTTGTTTCTCAAGAGTGTTCGGTTCGCCACTTTATAGACGGTCCCTAAATCAGCAACCGTGTTTACTAGGAGGGAGAAACCGAAGAGCCGAAGCCGCAATCGGTCCGCCTGCATTGGCCAGCACAGGAGTGAGTCACCGCTAACTGTACAGAGCTCTGCTAGCTTTACCGCTGTGTTAAACAACACGTGGCCACGTAATATTTTTTTTTCCACCCATGTCACCAGAGGGATCTCCGTATGTTTGGGATTTATGCAGAAATTAAAGGCGAAGATTTTTTTCTCTTGCTCCTGTGAATTTATATAGAAGCTGGAAAAACAACCTGCAGCCGAAGTTGGGCCATGTCTCTCATTAAACGATTGCGACGGGCTTCCTCTTCAGCCTGAACGAGTGGAAAAGCACAAGGACATCAACATCAGACATGTATGCTTATGTTTCTCACACGTTTCACTGTGATTGTGGTGAAACAGAAACTCACCATCCTGAACTGGGCCTTGGCCTGCTGCACCAGATTGTCCCGCTCCGACTCACCGATGCTGGTGAAGATCCCCGCCTCCGGGTTGAAGTGCAGGACGTTGCCTTGGAGATTCGTTAGGAAGTGGCCAAAACTGCGAATGAAGCACACTCGCAACACACACTGGAGAAACAGAAGGAGAGGAAAAAACAAGAGTTCATACGGTCACAGACCAACATCAGGGACCCTGCTATCAGATACTTGTGCATTTCTTTCGTTTACTGAAACTTTTATGGCGCTTTCAGTTGATTAAAAAGAACAGAAGCTTCTCCACGCTGAATCACAGTTTTACAGTGCAGATGGTGAAATGAACTTTCTGTGTTTGTTGCCCTTCGCAAAGTACAATCTGTTCTCAGAAGTTCCCATAAATGAATCCAAAGAGTCGAATAAAATGCAAACCCATAACTCTGCACTTCTGATTATGGTCGAGCTTACGTGTAGATTCCGCCGTACCTTATTGATTTCTCTTAGTCATTTTAAATGTCTCTACATAACGTTACCTTCTGATTATCTCTGTGTATCTAAAGAGCGTACCTCCTGCAGGGGACTGAGGGAGGCGCTGCGCTGACTCAAATCGAGGCGGCGGTGAGCGACGCCGAGAGCAGGCAGGTGTTGCAAAGCCACATCCTCAGGCAGCAGCAGAGTCTGGATCAAACGAGGCTGTTCGCACTCCTTCAGCATTTCTGTCACCTCTGCGTTCAGCCCCAGATCTGCACCACACACACACACACAAACACAAAGGGATGAAATCACCACAAACTTTTCCTGATTTCACCCATTTAATATCAGTTTCCAGATGGGTAATGGTGAAGAACTCTGAGATTTTTTTATTTTTTGAAGATATTTGATGCAGCACCAGCAAAATTATGGTTACGGCTTAGAAAAAACAGCTGACAGTGACGAGTCAGGAGCAGCCCAACTTACCAGCCTCCAGCATCTTGCTGCCGTCTGGAAGAAGGTTTAGCAGAACAGACAGGCGGTTCCACAAGCTCTGGGAACTCTGCAGGGAAAGACGTGAGTCCCGGTTAGTGAGACAGAAAAACAAACAAACAAACAAACAAAAAAATACCCGTTTGTTTGAGTCACTTTACCTGTGCACACATGAGGATTATGTCCGTGTTCGTCCTGAGCCAATCAACAAACACCTTCACCACCTGCATCAAGCCCTGATTGGTCAAAATCTCCAGCTTCTCCAGCAGCGTTTTTTCGCTGTGTGCAGACTGGGTGCTGTGCTGACTTTCCCCCGAGTCAGAGTCTGGTGGAAAATAACGGAACAACGATGAAGCAAACCAAAAAACCGGAGTCCCAACAAAACTGGCATCTGTCGTCTTGGTAACATTACTAACAATTTATTTCAATCCCATTAAACACGTTCAGGTCTGTGTTCATAAATGCAAACTACCGTTGTCGTTGGTTCCGTTGGCGGTGCCGCTGTTCGTGTCGCCGCGGGATTCTCCAGGGGGGGGAGGCGTCTCCTGGGAGGGGGGAGCGGAGGCGTCCGTGGGGGCGGGAGCAGCCTGAGGCCTCAGCAGCATGTTGCTGAAGGTGGGAGCGAGGCGGAAACAGCGCTTGGACTGGAAGAGTTGAGAGGACATGGCCTGCAGGTTGCTGCTGATGCTGGCGTCGCTTTGCGTTAGAGGACCGTTGGTGCTCGGAGGAGCCTCGCCGTCCCGCTCTCCTCCCTCCTCCTTGGCTCGGCCGTCCTCTTCCTCCTGGTGCCCGCGGGCCTGACCTGTGGGGTTCTCCGAGCCTTCCGTCTCGTCCATGTCCTCCAGGTCTGAGCGAGACTCTTGGCTGTTCATGTCGGAGTCGGTCTCCACATCGAACGCCGTTCCGCCTTCCTCCTCCTCGGAGCCGCTTTCCCAGCCGCCTTCCTCGGCCGGGGCTTCCCTCGTCAAGTCCTTCTTCCCAGATGAAGGGTCGAGCGGTTCGTCCGTCGTCGTCCCGCCTGTTGAATCCGCTCTGACCCTCCCTCCTCCTTCCTCGTCGTCCTCCTCTTCTTCACTCTCGAACCCTTCACTCAGATCACTTTCGTCCTCCCCCAGGCCGCCTTTGCGTGCGCAGCGACGGCGGCGGAGTCGAGAAAGCCGGGTGTACTTCTTCTTCTGCCTCTGCTTGTCTTCCTCTGCCTTGCGCTGGTCTTCTTCACTGCTGGGCTTTTTCACTGCGACTCGCTCACAGGCGTCTTCGCCCCTGCGCTCCTCGTCCTCCTGCTCTAGGGAGCCGTTCTGCAGAGGCCGCGGGTCTGAAGGATCGGCGTCTGCAGCTGGAAAGTCTCTCATGTCGAGGTCTTCTGTGTAAGAGGAGAAACATGCTTAGTTTTATGTTGGTTATCTGTATGTAAGTATGTAATCTCCCCCCAAAAAATGCATAAATAGACTTTAAATAAACAGGAAAAAAAGCTAAGAACATTTGTTTGTTCCAGCTGCTTTATTGGGACTTTTCCGTATAAACCGGATTTTTCTGTGTCACCTGCAGCTTCGGTGTGGAGCGGAGGCACCTGGCTGTCTCCGTCCTCCAGCTCGGCCTGCAGGCGGATGTTCACGTGGTTCACCAGGTGTGAGAACAGGGCCAGGGTAAAAGCTATGGACGCACTGTACTGCTTAGATCCTAAAACGAAAATGTGTTTTTATTGTCTTACAAATGAAAATGTCCTATCAGAAATATATATACTGATTTGCAAGTAAACTTCTAAACAATTACAATCACATAAACTCCAAGTTTATGTACCACAAATAAAATATATGCTATGTTAGATGTAAGAATTTGGAAATAAAAGGTTAAATTCTGGAGAGAAAAAAATCTCCTGCTGTTTAAAAGGAATGTTTATAGGAACAAGGTGATCCAACACGTTAAGACTTACGCCATTTAAAAAGGTCCCACAAGATCTGGTGGTACAATCATAATAATGATAACAGACACAAATGTTGCCCTTGAAGAACCACAGCGTTCAGAAATAGGCTTCTATCACTAAACTGCAAACACAAAAGGCATTTGATGGTTGTTATCTATAAATGCTCTAATGAAACAAAGAGTGAGGTGAAAGTAAGGGAAAATGTCAATTTAGCCGTTTATTTCTTTAGGGTTTCAAAACATCTTCAATTAAAGCGGAAACCATTTCATCGATTAGATGCTTTATAATCAGCGCCGCAAAATAACTGACAGCTAATACGAAAGTAAACGCGCTAAACGCTGTTAATGAATTCAGTTAGTGTTAATTTAGTGCAGCTTCCGTTACTTTTTCGTCTCCACTTATTTCGGCATTTCGTGTTTCTTCTGGACACATGTGGAGCAAGACACTCACCCTCAAAATAATTTCCAGCTTAGTCAGCCTCCTGCTGAACATTCACAATAAAGATGAAATTAAATATGAATTTAAACGTAGAGAATAATAAGGGCTGAGATTTCTGTTAATATTCTGAACAACCAATAAGTTGTAAAGAATTCTACCTAATTTTTCTATCGTATGCCTAAATATGAACAAATATTTTACACTGTTGAGCTCATTTGTTCCTTTAAACAAAGTGGACCGCACAATTCTCTTGTCTTTTCCTTTTTCTTAACGAAAAATCGTTTTTAATAGCTTGACTTGGAAAAGTAAACGTTAAATAAATTAATAAAAAGAAGCGATTAATCGTCAAAGTAATCAAAAGATTAAATCGATTATTAACATAATCGTTAGTTGCGGCCCTATCTTCAATCTTACTTTATAGTAAATTCTGCATACATTGACAAGAAAACAATCGTGATAAAGATAAATAAAATAATAAAGACGGGTTTTAGTTTTGAGCCCAAGTCGAAATTACTTACAAATAAGGAGCAGAATAATTAATTAAGAGGCAAACACACACACCTCCTCTCTTAAGGCTGTGTACCACCATCAGGCACGTGACCACCATCTTGAAGATGAGGTTGTCGGGCAGAACGGGATAGGAGACGTCACTGTGCTGCGTCTGCTGCTGCTCCTCCTCCTCCTCCTCGCTCGCGCAGGGCTGAGCGCCTCCATGCGCCGGAGCCGGAAGATAAAACAGGACGAGGTTGAAGTCCTCCAGCACCGACTGGCAGAGAGAAGTCAGCTCCGTCTCCATCAAACTTCACAGGCAGAGAAGGGAGAACGCAAATGCCTGACTAAAGGTGTCTGGCAGAGCTAAAAACTAGACAGCTCAAACACAGACTGCAATGAGGAAGTGAAATAAAAAGAGAAGAGCAGCTCAGAGACTGACCTGTTTTTGGGCTGCAGGAGGCTCTGAAGGTACATGAAGCTCACCAGGACCCGCTTAATGTCTTTGGATCTGCACGGAAAAGGGGAAAAAACAGATAATCATAGCAAAAATGCTCATACTGAAACAGAACTGTAGACAAGTAGAGACCAGAGGTTGCGGGGGTCGGTGTTGTTCGCGCAAACACGTTTTAACTTCTAAGAGACACGCCGAGCTCAACTACAGTGAAAACCACTATGGCTGCAGTGAAACGTCAGGATGTTTAGACATAACAGAGGTGCTCTAAAACAGTGGTCTGTGGATGGTTTGGTACCGGGCTGCACAAGAAAGAATAAATAACATAAATTTACGTTTTGTTTATTATCCAAGTCTGAACTGATCTTTTAATTTTGAAAAATGAACCAGATTCTCCTACAACTAGGTGACGTAAACTGAAAAAAACGTAACCCACAAGCCAGCAGAATGAGGAAAAATCAAAAGCAGACGTCTTTGGAAAGTTTCTTTGCCCAGTGATTTTCGCCACGCAGCTGCGACAATGAGAACTGATTTCAGCCGTTCTTAGCCTGCAACTCTCCCTTTACACACGCGTTTTTCTCCCTGGCTGTTAACAGTTTCTTTGTTGATTCACTTGGAGATGGATCAAAACAAGTGTTGGCTGGAAAGTCCTCCCAAACATACTCCTCACCTTTGCCGAGACGGAGACAGCTTCTTGGTTTCCTGCTTCTTCACCTGGTGGTGCATCTTGGCAGCCTTGTCAAACAGGCGCTTCAGGTTGCCGTAGGCCCCTTCAAACGGAGTATCTGATTGGATGCTAAGGACGGAATAAAAAACCCGCTTTAGCCTCTCGTGGTTGGAAAAAGCAGAAGACACAACTGATTGAAACGGGACGTCACCAACCCTCACCATCGTAGGTAGTAGTAGGTTGCTTCAACATTGTAGAACTTGCTCCCCGACAGTGTTCCCAGCTGGTTGAAAGGCATTCCTGTGGAAAGATGGTTCATATTTATAATTGCTTAACTGGTCATGATCACCTTGTAATCAGTCCCTCCGGACAAACGCGATCGCAAGAGAATCCCGCAAAATCAAGGAAAGGCTGCACAATATGTGGGGGTGCGCATAATTCTTAGAAAGCTTTTAAATTTTACTGATACTACTTTCTCCAAAATCCTAAATGCTGAATGTGTATCTTGTAAAATATACGATAGTTGTAAGGACTTTAAGGGAAAAAAAAAAAGTCAAACATGTGTTTACCGTTACAGTTATAGAAACAAACATGACAATTTGGGCTATTTTGAGTGATTTTTCATGGGGTTACGGCGCCATCTGCTGACATTTTAGATTATTAGTCTGGCGGATCAATAAAAGGTTTGAATGGTTTTTTTTGTCCTCAGAGAAATTATATAAACAAACATGTTAACAGTTAGATTTTTAAATAACTTTCTGCACCAAAACAATAAAAAATAATGCAAATATTTCACTAAACATGTTTAGAAGTTTACAGATTTAAATTGTTTTTTATCACCGTGACGAAACAGAACCTCTGTTTGTTGCACAGGAACACAATGAGCCTCAGAGCGCTCCGTAGGAAAGCATCCGGGATTAAATTTGGCGAAAAAGCACGAGGAGAGATTCAAACTAAGAAGTAGAAACGTGATACGGTCATGAGATCACAGGGACTCACCAACATGGGGCATAACAGACAAGGCTTGGTGGTAAAATCTCTCTGCCAGCTGCTCAGCCTCGACTCCGGCAAGTTCGTTCTGATAGCGAGCTGATGGAGGGGGAACCAAAAATTATTAGTTAATTTAAACATCAGCTACGCTGCCCTTTAACTTTTTATTTGTTATAAAAGTTTTAGAAATGTTTTATAAAGTCTGTTTATTTGTTAGAATCCCTGCCAGGTTCCACCACTGTGGTTATTTATTTTCCTTGAGTCCAGTCAGTAGAAATACAGAAACAGTAAATTATTCATAGAAATATGAACATGCATTATGCACATGTGAATTGCTCTGTAGGCAATTCACATGTGCATATTCATTTGGACAAAAAAAATCTGTCTCAGATCAATTGAGAATTGAGGATCGGTTAAGCAGCAAAATCATATAAACGAGCCGGTTTTCTAAATGAGTCCAAACAGGAGACATTGTTTAAAACTCTAGGAGTGACAAAAGAGGAGTTTCTTCTGGTGATATTCCAGCGATGCATCATAATTAATTATGGAAGAGTGATGATCTAATTTAGACGCTCCTATTAACATGTCGGTACCTAGATCTCCGAGGTAGACCAGACAGCGATGGCAGGCCATCTGGGCCCACTCCATCTCCCTGGGAGAGGCCGACACGGGTTTCTTTTGACCTGTTGGGAGAGAAGGAAACTGATGTGACGTCTGGGGTAAAAAGGCTTTTACAAAAGAAGAGTTTAAAATCAGAAACCTATCTTAGATTTGGGTTACAATACTGGTTTGGTACCTGTAAATGTACAGTAAAGGATATCCAGATTTATAGAATTAGCCAGTAGTTTTACTTTAAAGGTTTTCTTTTAATAAAAATACTGATTCTGAGAAAATCAGAAATTGCATTAGTCAATATTTTTACCAATATTTGCTAAAAAACGCCAACACACAACACATATTCTGATTTGCTGCTCAGACCCAGCCACGATGTGCATTCACTGTAGCTGAACAATGAAAACAGACGCTGAGCTATGATGGAGATTAAACATGACTTCTATAAAGTGTGTTATCAGCTGAACCGTTAGGTGAATCAATCAGAAAAAGACTCTCTGTTGCGACCTTCAGATTCCAGAAGATATTACTCAGACAGCTGATTTCTGAACAGAACCATATTTCAAGACGTTGTCAGCACATTAGTTATAAATGGTTGCTGTTGGTATAATTTGGAGTCCATGATGAAGAGGTTCCTGTTTAAAGGATTGATTCCAGATTGTTTTCAAATTCTGCACATTTTTTTCTTTTCCTAAACAGTCAAAGTGATTAAAATTGAGCAGAAGCAACTAATCGATTATTAAATTATTAATAATTAAATGAATTGACAACTAATTTAGTGGTTGATTAGTAGCTTTATAATCATGTTTTACCGTAAGTGTACCGTCTATTTCTAACACAATCTGTTATCTCTGCCGCCAATATGTGGCAGTAATGAGCTACCTAACTCTGGGATCTGACAGTGGAGCAGTAGAAGAAGAAATCAGCCAATCGTTAGCCTTGTTTTGCATACGGTACCACTCGCATTGTGGCAGAAACACATTTACCCTCAGCAAGATGGCGGAGCACGAACATTTCCAAAATGTTCTAAGTTTCTAAGGGAACATCTGAGACAAAAACCTTTCGGAGTTGAAGCAGGAGAGGAAGAAACAGCGAGGTAAACTATCCTAATAAGAAAATAAACGCGCCAAATACTGTTAATGAATTAAGTGGATATTAATATAATAAGTCAGCCTCCTGCTGAACACTCAGAATAAAGGCTAAATAAAATTTGTATTTAAATGTACGGCATAATCAGGGATCAAATTTTTGTTAATATGCTGAACACATAATTTTTGTATTTTTTGGCCTAAAAATGAACAAATATTTAACACTGTTGAACTCATTTGTCCTTTTAAACAAAGTTTAATGAATTACCTTATGAAAATAGTTTATAGGGGAAAGTAAAGGGGAAATAAACTTAATAATAAAAAGCGATTAAAATAAAAACAGAATAATCGACAGTTTAATGGAAAGAATCGTTAGTTGCAGCCTTATATTACAGCCAGGCTGATAGGGAAAGAGACTGTCTGTGACTGTGAGTCAGCTGTTCCAGGAAAAGGACCAGGCTGCAGCTCACACATTTTTTCATGAGAACGAATTTCTGCACCAAGATACTTTTCAAGCACACAAGATTTGACTTTTAAATGCGGTTTGGTTCAAGCCAGATATGGATGCTCTAAAAGACCCTTGCAGCTCTTTAAACAAGTGAACCTGTGTGTCTAAGGAGCGCGTTGCAAAACCTTTGGCTGGGTCAAAATATCTTCTGCTGTCAAGAAAAGCCGATGAGCACAGTAAGAGGTTTACGTGGATCATGCAACCCAGAAGCATCACAGTATTTATGCAGGGTAGGCTTTAATAACTTACATATTTATTGTAACCGTTGGTGCATGTGGTGAAATAGCATTGAATAACAGGAAGCTCATTTCAAGTTTGTTTAGAAAAGAGCCAAAGCTCCGAGATCTCACCGATGAGAGGATCGGTGACGTGCGTCCAGTCGATGCAGTCCTGCAGCTCCAGCTGGTAATGCGACTGGATGTAGAGCAGCAGGTGCTGATAGAAACCCACGCCGGCGATGAGGTGTGTCCGGTAGGCGCACTCCAGAGCGCTGCGGCTGTGGATGTGCTGGAAATAACAGAGCAGCAAAAGGAATTGGTACAACTCTGCAAAAAAACAGGGGTTAGCAGCGACATAAATACTTAAAAATGCTAAAATTATCGGAGAAAAGTCCTTAAAAATAATATCATATTGAATACTAACAAGTCTGGAAGAGTCCAAAATCTTTCTTATCGATTTACAAAACATTTGTTTTTCTTGCAAGGTTAGATTTGGACACTTTGTGTTTCTTATTTCCATCTACTAACAGAACAAGTTAAATTGTTGTGCTTGTCAGCTTGTAAAATCTTGGTGAACGAAAATATAAGAGAATAAATCTTTGTACATACAGAACAAAAAGCACAACCAATGCTTTTGTTTGTTGTTTTGTGGCATTTAAAAAGAGAAAAACGTCCCAATAATAACCAAAATGTATATTCAAGACAATCCCATCAAAAACTACTGATCCACATTTTGTTAGAAACAATTCAATTTAAACCCAGCTGCAACAAGATCAATTAAATTCAGTTTGAAAAGCTAACTAGTTAAATATTATCGATCTAAGGAAGCCAGGTCGATGTAATTGAGTCCAGGCAGCGTCCCTCTGCTACTTCTGCATGAAAGTTTGAACTGACCGAGCAGACAGAACCACAGCTCGAAGAAAAACAACATTAATTTCCCGACTTTTTAAACATAAATAGAAATTTTCACCACAATCGTAGTGTCAGCACAAAACTTCCACGGAGGAACAGTGCAGGAAACACGCATGCGGCTTTGTTGAACTTTATGATGCCAGCGCTTCCCTTTAAAACCAAACACATGTTTCCACCTCTGCGGGATAATGCTTGCGTCGTCTGACCTTCTTGTTTGTCTTGATAACCTGGATGACCTCATAGTAGACCTTCCTCCAGAGGAGCTCCTCAGCCTTGCGGCCGTAGTCGACGGGATGCAGGAACATCAACTTCACGCAAAGCTCTCTCAGCCTGGGCAACACAAAAATATACAACAGAATCAACGCGTGAATAATTCAAAGCAACAGCTGAGGTTCATATTAATGTAAATATGAGGTGGAGCTACAAAATATCTGAAGCATTTAAAACATTTATCAATTGTGTAAAAATTAAAGTATGTTTTTTTTCATTTCCATCACATCCGTCCCACATTAATAAAATCTCTTTTAAATCTTTAGTGAAGGAATTGAAAGCTTAAGTGTGTCTGCTTCACTGCGTCTAAACTCAGGTGTGACAAATAAATGTGTAAACCTAATTTCTTTCTTGCATCGACAGCTCCTAATAGAGGTTATACTCTAATTGGTGGATCTGCAAACAGAAAAATGAAGCTGAACATTAAACTGAACTGATTCTGCGATCGCAGAAACTCCCGCAAAATCAAGGAAAGGGTGCACGATATGCTGGGGTGCGCATAATCCTTAAAAAGCCGCATATTCGGCGCATAAATAGCACCTAAATCTCAGAATCATGTAAAGTTGCCAGATTTTAGGGATCACGCATTTTAGCTCAGAAATTTGAAACACTTGATTTTCTCACTTTTGACGGGCACCAACCCCCCCCCCCCCCCCCCAGCAAAAAGTGAACGGTCCGGCGCGTCGCGTAGTGATGTCATCACCCCGTGCGCCACCATAACAAACAAGCGTTTTGGTCCGCCATATTGGATGAGGCAAATCTAATAATCTAATAAAATCAAATGGACTGAAGTTGATCCAGCGTCTTACTACAGGAGCTTTAAGTTAGTAACAACTGGCTTTGTTCTTAGACAGATTCTGGATTTCAGAACTAAGCAATGTTCATATTTAGCTCATACTACGTTATAGATGACCTTAAATGGTCCAAGACTCTAAGTTAGCATAACGTGACTAAATAACTGGCTCAGCTATGCTGCTATGTTATGTCATGTTTGCTGCTTACTAGATGTGGGAGAAGCAGGTTTATTCTCCTACATTTGAAAACAAAAATTCCCACGTTTTTCACACTTCCCTGCATATTTTCGCACTTTACTGCATTGTCATTGCGGAAAACTAGACGAAATGCAGCAGAATTTGCCGCAGAATGTTTTTCTGGGGGGTGGACAGGTAAGTAGTTTTTAGCGGCTGGTTCAACCAAGTCTATAGGTCGATATATCAAGGAATTTCCAGACAACTGGTTTGTTCAAGACATTTATTTCAGTCTAGTTAGTTAGTCTAGTTCAGGACTGCTCAACCAGTCGATCGCGAGGTTATGACCTGTTATGACATAAGTCAGTGTTGTCAACATTGCGACTTTGACACTATATTTAGCGATTATTCAGACCCTCTAAAATAAACTAAAAAAAACGAAAAATTTAAAAAGCGGCCAGTCACGCCCGCTTGGGCTTCTACCAGCAGGTGCACCGGGGGGTCCGCGTGGGCGCGTTCGGGCGGTCGCACCAGAGTGGTGCTCCTTCTGCGCCACTACCTGTTCTACCTGTGCTGGAGAACTCGGAGCACATTGACGACATCTCGGAGAAGCTGTGGGACACCGTGCTGGCCGGGGAGTGTGTGTGTGTGTGTGTGTGTGTGTGTGTGTGTGTGTGTGTGTGTGTGTGTGTGTGTGTGTCTTTCTTTCAGGGAGTGTGTGTGTGTGTGTGTGTGTGTGTGTGTGTGTGTATGTAAATTGTTGTAGTATAGAAATAGTATAGCAGTCGCAGTAAATAGTAAAAGTGGTTCTTTATTAAAACTTGTTTGGCATTTTACATATTTTACAATAAATTGTTTGGTCATTTATTTTTGCACAATTGAGTTAATTTGTCATGTAATCTGATTTCAACGAGAAACAGTTTCAATTAAATGAATATTTTAATCAGTAAATCATAAATAAAAGCACAGTCAACTAAGTTTGCATGAAAGCAAAAATTATATCAATTATGTCTTCAACAAAAGTTAATCTTTCATCCCAGGTCTTCAATGTAAACAAATACAGCCACATATTTCCCTTTTTATAATAGGTATTTTTACTTCTATTAAGGTTTTAGTACGTTACTAAACACTGCAGACATTCTGTCATGTTATCTAAGCAAATTTGGTCAGTAGTCTATATGCATTCAATGATGTGTTAGCAATCCCGTTTCCCTCCTAAATTTCTAATTATAAATTCTCCTGCTGCCTAAAAATGCTTTGATAAAGTGAAAACTCAGTTAAGTAATCTATTAATCGGTTCGGTACGAAAAGCTAGATTTATTTTTCTGTTTGGTTCATATTAAGGTCAGTTATGGCTGTTGCTCATCATGCAGATTGGTGCGTGTGTTTGAGAGACGGCGGGTTTGTGATGTGACGTCTAATGGTTGTATGACAACAATAAAACGTGTTGTGAGGGAAGTTACTGCAGGCTGGAAACGATCTGTGGGGGTTTGCGATGTTGACACTGGACTGGTATTTCTCAGGAGGTTGGCTACTTGAAAAGTAGCTCTTTGCACAAAAAAGGTTGGGCACCCCTGGTCTAGTTAGTCTTACTTTAGTGTAGTTAGTTCTTCCCAACAATCCTACGGATTCCATACAGCGAAATTTAACTGCGACACACTGTAGGACCCTACAACCATGCATTAGTTTGATGGACTCAGTGGGTGAAGTTCTTGTCTTTAATTTTATTCCAGGTGTCTTGTCGAATTTCTCCCTTGATTTAAAAAAAGTTATACAGTTTATTATTCTAGCAGAGTTCGCCACCGTGAACCGGCTAAAAACATCTTTACCAGTTTCAATTTTTGGCAAAAAATGATTCACAAGTTACGTTAAGTTAAGTCTCCCTGCAATCTTTTATTAAATGTTTCACTAAGGCCATTTTCTTCATTTTGCTATTTTTAATTGATATAAGGACATTATTTGTTGTTTTCAGTCTGGATTTAAACCACAGCGCAGCTTAAGGTTTTAATGAAGCACGACTGTTGTGAACGAACGAGTCCTGGGAGTTTTATTGAATCTCTGTGTTGCATTCAAAGAATTTGTTTACAGCTTCCCAGCTGAGGAACAGCAGAGGTGGGTGTGAATGTCAACAAAGCGTATCAGAAAGTAGTTTCTGTCCATCTAGTTAAAACAAAGCCTCTGTCCTTTACTTCCCTGATTGTAGAAATGCTGGGTGTGTGGGGTCCTTCATGATGTCCTTCCGGCATCATGAAGGACCCCACACACCCAGCACACTCACTTTTTGTCCCGCTCCCCTCAGGCAGGAGGCTGCGGAGCATCAAGTGTAAAACAACCAGACTGAGAAACAGCTTAATTCCTGAAGCTGTGAGACTCTCAAACACACACAATGACAACCAGAACTGAAAAACTCTTCCTCATTTAACCGGCACTGTTCACTTTAATATAACACTTCAAATATCACTTTAAAATGTCGCTGTAATGGTTCACTTTAATGTTCACTTTAGAATGTCCCTTTAAAATGTCAATGAATATGTCACTTGCACTCCGAATTTTGATTGCTGCTATGTCCGAAGTACTATATTGTAGATTCTGGATCAATATTGTATATTCTTGTGGAGTCAAATCACATTTCTCGTATAGTTCTTTAGAATTTATAATGTATTATATATTTGCATTCCGATCCTCAATGCTGCTATGTCCGAAGTCCCATATTGTAGATTCTGTGTCCATATTGTAGATTTTGTGTAGCTCAAATCCTATTTCTCGCATAGTTATTATATTCTTATATTTTATTACATTATTAATAGCTATCAGGGTGTAAACTGGACCGGGGGATTAGAATTTTCGTCCCACCTCATGTACCACATGTGATGTGATGACAAATAAAGATTCCTTGATTCCTTTAAGAGTAAGATGATTGAGCCAGCTCAGTTCCCACAGGGAGAGAACTGGACTTACTTGTTCCGCAGGCTGATGTTCTCCGGCTTGAACACTTCTCTGTAGGATGACTTGCTGCCGATGATGACATCCAGCTTGTGCACGGACTCCACCACAGCCCTGGACAGGAAACACCACGGTGAACCCACGGATCGCGAGGGACAATACACGTCCTGACGTTTTTATTTTAACTCCATCTCTCTGTTTCGTGTCTGAGTCAGCGTGAATGACAGGTGACAGCTGCTTACACGTCCACCAGAATAAAGGAAGTAACTGACTCTGGTGTTACTCTCAGCTACAAGAGATTCAACACGATAACCAACAGAAACATATAAGGACTGTCTCAGGCGCTTGAGTAGCTCCTCGCTCAGCTTGGCGGAAACGGCCTCGTCCACTCACCTGTAAAGCCGCTTGATCAGAAGCACTTTCGCCTCAGGCTCGCTGTCCTGACCCGGTCCGCTCATATTAGCGACAGGCCGGCAGTTGGATCACACCGCGGCGTCACAGTTTCATTCGTGCCTCCCGGCGAGCAGCTTTCTCGGTTTCTCTGGTCTGTTCCCCGGTAGTGACAACCGTGTTGTTAGCCGACTAGCGCTAGCTCCCCGCTTAGCTTCCCCTGCGTTCCCTCAGTCTCTTTCTGTCTCTTGAATCCTTTGGCCGAACCCCCTCCACCCATCCGTCCTGAACGCGGGTAGGAAGGGCTCCCCGGCGAGAAACGGCCTCTCCAGTCAGCTGAAAAGCTCTAATATCCCCTTTGTGTTATTTTCCGTTCCAGCCATCGCTACGAAGGCGGCCATTATTCATAACAGGCATTGACCGCCTGGATATCGCGAGAATTCAAAAACAAAAACGAGATTACAGGAGTGAGTTGCGACAGGGCCGCCATATTGGCGAGGGAACTCACACTTAACGGGTTCGACTCTTTCCACAAGAAAATTGACTTCTTTGTAATATTATAGAACTTTTATAGAATCTGACAAAAACAAAAGTCAAGTTTCCATCTTGTGGCTATTCGTACTTAACATCTCCATTCTCTATCGCCTTATTAAAACGCAACCAGGTTACTATGAACCCACTCAAGCCCTGGGCAGAGACAAAGGAAAATTAATGCAACAAGTTTTTCCAGCTGAATAGAAGCAAAACTGAAATTCTTGTTCTTAGCTTTAAATAGGAGCTATCAAGAGTCATGATCAGATATAAGCTTGGTGTAGTGATGAACTCAGAAATAAAAATACTTTGGTATTTAATAGATTACTGACTCTAAATAGATCCCTTTAAATGAAGAATAAATTTAAATATTTTCACATAGATTACATTGTTTGAAAATAGGTTAAAAACTACAAACAATCTTTCACTTTTCATGGATGTTGCTCATTCAATCTCGCACACAAATCCAGCTTTTGGCCACTTTAGCACTTTAAACTAAGAGTCATGCCCACTGAGTGCAGCTCAGGACTGGGAAATGCAGGTTTTAAGTCCAAAGCTCACCTTCCTTACTAAATTGTTTCTAGACGTGGTCCTTTGGTCCAGATGAAGCCAAGCAATGAGGATGCAGACTGGTTCTGAGTTCAGAGGAGGTGAGCAGCAGGAGCAGAGTAGCAGCAGATCAGTCTCAACTTAGTTTTATGGAGGAGTACAGTTTTCTACATTAGTGATGATGAATACTAGACCTCAAATTAAAAAGATGTGCTTTGAAAAATTATATTTTGGGAAATGTTTAGGTTTGTGTGGATTTATCCACTAGGTGTGGTATGTAATGTTTTGACCAGTATTGGTAAATTGATGAAGTTCTGTGAACTGACCTCTTACATCATAGGAAAGGGAATTTTCGGTTGTTGTGAGTCAGTTTTGAAAATGTGCACTGTATACGGTAAAACCGGGTAGGCTATTTCTAAAAAAATATAATAAATCTCTTGAGACAACTTTTACTGTACCTTTAAATTAGTCATAAAAAACGTGTTTTGCCCTAAAAACATACATATGTGAAGAGTTACTGAAAATGAGTATGAAATCTAATTTTATTGGTTTTTATCATCATCTTTGTAATAAAAAAGTAATGGTATGTGGTTAGGGTTATTTAATATATGCAGATGTGCTAATAGACATACATTTGTTTTCTTTAAAGAATGTATATATATATTTATATATGTTGTGATGCCAAAATAAAAAAGGTTATTGTGTTGTTTGTTGTCCTCAGATATCTACAAACCAGCCAGTAAATCAAATGTAGCATCATTTTCTGGTGTTTGAACCATCAACTTCCACTATTTTGTATTCTTTCAGTTGTTTCCAAAGTCATACATGGCCAAACCTCCTCAGGAACTCCAGGCGATCAGCAGTGGGAAGCTGAGCACCATAACAGGCATGCTGTGTTCTGCTGAATTCCCTCTTATTGGATCCATCCTTCCTTCATCACCCTCAGCCCACTGGCTGCAGAGGGCGTGACGAAACAATCTATTCGGCTCATTTGAGAGCAGAATCACATTCCTGTGGGTAAGTAAAAAAAAAAAAAGTCTGTGGCTAGGGATGAGTGGGGATTGGGATGCTGCCACCTGAGAGGTAATGACACATCTAAACACTGGAAGAAATGAATCGGGATGAAGAGAGCAAATCATGATCTGTGGGATTTGTTAAAAAATGTCTTTAAAGAACTTATCACTGCAACGCAATATAACTTTAGACACATATGAAACAGCTAAATATTTTGGGGGCCTTAGCTGGAAGACAACAGAGTATATATTTAATATTATATATTTATTTTGAAAAAGTTGTACTATGAAGAATTAAATAAAATATGAACTAGAATCTGTATATTCTGAGTATAAGTCAGTGGACAAACATCAATAAATTCATGAAAAATAGTCTAACTAGTTTTTAATGTAACAACACAATGAAAGTTAGATAATTTGCTGGAACAAGGGAATACTAAATCACGTTGTGCCAAAATTAATTAAAGGTAAATGAGTAATTTGTTTCATCTAAACCCGGCCTATAAGTTATGTGTCTGTTTTAGCAGCAAAACTGACATTACTTCCTGTTCCAGTTGGTCATATCCTGCTGGGTAGTAAAGATTGCTCAATGGCTAAACCAGGTCGCCTCTATATATTATAATTTATCTGCGTTGCATTGTAACAAGTAGATTCTCTTCTTCATAAGTTTATAACTCTAATCATAATGCTTAGAAATGCACATGCAGGTGACGATCAGGTGAGCATAATCTATCATATCTGCTTTTCTTCCCTAATGCTGACAAAACTAAGTACCAGTACATTAAGAGTGTAGCTAGTTTTTCTTCACACAGCTTTTGATTTAGCTTTTTTTTCCCTCCTGGGGACGTATTTCAATTAAAGTCAATTTGTTGACACGTCCTTTGAAAAACAACACGCTACAAGGCGAGAATTCAAATATTTTTTATTTATTAATTTAATTATGTAGTTCTATCTCCGCTTTTACCCACCCAAAAAGTAAAAATTGTGGTATAATCAAAAAAATAAGAAGAAAAAAAAGAGAGAAACATTTTGATCTTTGTTAACCGTATTATTAAATAATCAACAAAATCAAAGAGGCAATGATTATTATCATTATTACAATAATAATTCAACTAGCAGAATATCCACATTCATAACAAATCCATATATAACTGCAAAACACTCTTCAACACCACTCTTTCATTAATATACACAAAAATCCCCAAAGGTTTTTCCTGGAAAAAACAACAATAGAGAAGATCTGAGAGGGAAAGGGGGGGCTATGGCTTGTAAAGGAGGGTGTGAGGATGTGCGACCAGCAGTGTAAATGGATCTGTGGTTACTACGAGTATAAGGAGGAGGCACACTTATTTAGTTAGTACCTATACAAAAACAAGCACTTTTAAGTAATAACAGTATGCTTCATGGACGCATTTGCCTGAATAAACAGCTCCAAGAGCGGCAAGATTTGGGGAGCAAAAATTTCGCATAAACATATATAAGAGTCTGTCAGATTAAATATATACCTTTGTGTGACGACCACTCTAAAACATATATCATATTAACCGAAGGTGGTAGAAATCATCGCAAAGTTGAGAACTTCCTTTTTAAATAATTGCAAATGAAGATTTCAGAAGGGAAAAAAATTAAAATAAAATTCTGAATATTATATGTACAAACAATGCTTGTTCAACCAAATATCATCTAGAAAAGCTTTTAAATTGGTCAAAAAATGAGTGCAAGCTTAAGATTATGTGAGTAGCTTCTTGTTCGAGAATGTATCTTAGTGACAGACCTCGCTTATATCCCAGGTCTGCGTGTAAAAAGGGCCTCTGAAAGCTGTCAGTATAACATGTAAAAACCTTTCCATGCCTCGGATGTTTGGAACTTGAGAGGACCTAGTCAT
This sequence comes from Orestias chungarensis, assembly GCA_032876305.1. Taxonomy (NCBI): domain Eukaryota; kingdom Metazoa; phylum Chordata; class Actinopteri; order Cyprinodontiformes; family Cyprinodontidae; genus Orestias; species Orestias chungarensis. Next base: position 681,761 of record JAVLVB010000082.1, on the reverse strand, counting down.
ACAAAGAGAGAGAAACATTAGAGGGGGGGGGTAACTGTACACTCTGCATGTACAAACAAACTATATACACACAGACATACCATATATACACACACACACATGTCCAATATATACACAAGAGTTAGCCGACGCGCACGCACATTTACACGTTTACGTATGTAGAAAGACATTCGCTCGTTTCAGCAGAACCTCTAACATATCTCTCTCTGCTCTCATGTCAGGCAGAAATGGCAGGGTCTTTTTTTTATTCAGGTCTGACTGGTGTCAGCGGAGTCCAGCTGCAGAAGTAAATGGGTAGTTTCACAGCACTTCGACTGGAGATATGGCCTCACTGAAAACAACAAGTCCGTCCCCCTGCTCTGGACAGACTCTACACAACACACGGTCGAGCGTGAAGCCAACGTCCGTATCCAACAGCTTTTCAGATCGTCCGTAAATGGAGAGCTCCTCGGCGATTGTTGGAGGGAAATCCTCCGCTTATGTGTCTTTCTTTTATCTCGTTAATATTAAGACCCAAAAGTAAACAGCAGGCTGGTCACAGCAACGTGCAAACTGTCATATAGGGGGGAGTAGGTAGAACACGAGTTCGTGCCTTCAGTGCTTTAGAGCAGCTTTGTTCTCCATCAGATTGTCTCCGTATGAAAACTCGGTTCATATAAAATGGATAGCTCCATTGGATTTTTAATTAATAAATAAATATCTCCTCCAGAAGATAACTGATGAAGAGTTTCTTTTCCTTTAAATACTAGAATAAGAGTTTATAGAAATATAAATAACATTCTGTCCAGTTTTTCTTTTCCAAAGATGTCTTCAAAGCAAAAGCTTTTTTTTTTCCTCAGCAGTTTTTGAAATAGGCTGTGCATATTTAGTTTCCTCTAAAATCAAGCTCCAAAGAAAAAAGGGTTCAAACTGAAATAAAATAAAAAGACTCTAGTGACTAAAGAGGAACCAATATTTGTGATAATAGAGCTAGAGAGAGGGAAATAAAAGATTTAAATATGATTCAGCTTTGACTGAAAAAAAAAAGTCAAGCACCTTTGTAGTACGCTTTAGGTCTCTCTCTCTTACTTTAGAGAACCACGCTGTCCTTGGCCTGTGCGTTCCTCCGTTTTGCTGATTGATCAGACTGCATAGCTGTTCTTTGCATGCTCGGCAGGCTTACAAAACACCAAAATATGTCCAGCCCACCTTAAATAGGTGATAAATGGTTCCAACAATGAGGTGCAAACACATTTGTGTTCAATCCGTTTGACAAATCAGAGAGAGAGAGAGGGCCCAAGCAAAGTGGAAAAAAACAAAAAACAAAAAGAAAAGAAATCCCAGCATTTCCTTACATGGTTCGCTGGGGGATTGCACCATCCCTACAGACAAGAGAATAGGACCAACGGCCCAAGTTCTCCCTTTGTCAGCCAATCGCGTCACGAGAGAGGGCTCTGGACATTTGGGCATGCCACCCTGAAGATTGCCGATGGGGCATCAGCCAATTAGGTTCCACATTGTCCTCCATGAAGCTTTGAGAGTGGCTAGAAGAGGGAGAAAAACAAGGGGAGACAAAAAGAGAGAACAAATGGGGCAGAGGTGCTTGATCAGGCGCTGTTAAAGCATTGATATCGAGCGTCAGTCTCTCCAAAGCTGGACCCATTCTGTTTTTCTATTTGTGCGTGTGTGTGTGTGTGTGTGTGTGTGTTAGCATTCAGATCTGAGGCAACTGTTTGTTTACCTGAGTCACTGAGGTATTTTCACAGCAATGTTAATTCAGGATAATTCACCACACAGGTAGATTTCACAATGAAAGGAGAAAGTAGCCCTATGTGTCCTTGTGTTAAGACGGCTAGTGTGTTTAGGTTTTGGTTCAACATTCACTGGTTTTAGGATGAATCTAAACTAATCACTCAGACCTTCTCTGGTATCACACAGCACATTTAAACAGAACGTGAAGCAGACTGGGAAAACACACAGATTTTACAGCAGACAGATCAAATGAGAATGAACATGAACGCACGTTAGAAACACTTTGTGTTATTTGGCATTTTACACATTTTGAAACATTTAATCTAAAAATCATGTCAAGCAATTCTTGTTTATGTCGTTACCACCACATAAACTTCAGATATTTTTCTACTTTTAAATAAACAAATCTGTTCAAAATAAGAACATTTTAAAATTTTAAAGTCTTTTTGAAAAATGTGAGTTAAACATAATCTTTTGAAACTGACTCTGTATTCAAGCTTGTCCAAGGACATTTATCTCAGGCACTTAATGGCGAATCTATGACAATCTCTATAGATATATTTTTTCTTTTATTTGGAAAAATATTATTAAATACATTTCAATGATCAACCGTTACCACCATATGTGTATATTTGCAATTGAAGAAGCAGTTTAATGGGAAGTTGTAAAAACTCTGATTTATGGTACTCAAAGAGAATCAATTAAGCAATTCCTGCAGAATGAATATAAATGCATTTTCTTAAACGTGAATATTATATATTGGCCTCATTTTTATATCGTAAATTAAGGGGTTGAGGGAAACAATCCCACTGGACATCGGAGCAAAACGAAGTGGACAGATAACAGAGACAGAGGCACAACAAGAACATGTTGCGGGGTGGGGATGAAGGGGGGGGGTGTCAAATACAAAATGTTAGGTGTTGAGGGGAGACAGTGGGGACGTGGTATGACAGACACAGAGACAGCTCACTTGGTAAAATGGCACCATTTGTTCTGTTTAGCACCAGTTTATCACGTATCAGTTCTGAGATTGAGAAGAGAAAAAAAGCAAGATCTTATTCCAAAAACAAGTAGTCCTTTTAGATTGAAGCCAGCAAAACGAAAGTTACCCCCCAAAATTTTGCTGTTCCCTGCAATTCAAACAAATACATTGTGAACCTTTCCGCACATCATTTAATTGTCCTTCCCACAAAGCTATGGTGGACGCCCATGTGTACACCTAGAGTTAAACCCTGAAAAACTCTCAAAGGCACTAGGGAAAAAAGCCAGAGTTCCTCATCACCATGTCTCTGCTGTGAAAGACTGCAGCCTGGCGTTTCCGATATAGATGCGTCGTCAGTACATTGCAGTTGAATTCACACTCCTTCCACCTTTTTTTTTAAAGTTTCTCAAGTTACAACTAGAAACTTAATTAATGGGAGTCGGATTTTATATGACAGAACAACAGAAAGTTGAGCATATTCTCTGAAACTGAAGAGTTGTGGTTTTAAAAGCTTCCTATCAAAGTAATAATCCTAAGGTCAGTTTGTATTCGTAGTCTTTGCATCAATGTCCCCAACTAAATAGTTAGTTAGCAGAGATCCTCTGTGTGTAATCAGATGTCAGGATAAGTTCAGATGTTCTATGAAGAAGAAGGAAACCAACATGAAGGAGAGGTGTTCAAGTCATGCTTAAAGCAAAATTCAGCCTACTCCAAACAACAATATTAAATAATATGTAAAACCTACGAGATAATCCTTTAGCGTTGGGTCTACAACCACATGGCAAAGACAGCACAGCACACTCAAACCAACTTTTGTTGAGATCAAAGTTATGTTTAGAGTAAATGAACATGTTTGCTTCTGTATTACGGATTCCTCCCATCTTTCTGTCGCCTCACTTTCTGATTGGTCACACGTCGCTTTTAACCGGCTCGTTTGTTATCAGTTGGGATATTATAGCAATACAATTCAACATGTTTGAATCGATGTGAGGTCAGAGTGGTTTAGACGTCCTTTCAAGCAGACACTAAACAAGCAGCAGCCAAACCCTATAAGACTATCTTTTAAATTATCACAGTATTTTGATTATCCTTAAGATTGTCAACACAGGAACCACATATTGGGTTCTGAATAGACAAAAGAGCCCCAAGCTTTAAACAATTCAAAGACGACCCTTTAGGTCATCATTTGAACAAAAAAAGAGGATGGACCAAGATTTGGAATCCACCCAAAAAAAGAAAAAGCTCTGAAATGTGTTTGATAGAAAGTGAGCAGCGCTCACCCCCCTGGCCAAACCATGGCGACATTCCTTTCACCTTCAGAATTATGCACCACTTTTTGTAAGTCACGCAGGATTTCAGGAATGCACCCTGAAGTTTGTAGTTGTAACAACAGAATAGGGGAAAAGGTTGAAGGAGTATGAATACTTTTAAAAAGGCATCGGTGGTCCATGGGATTCATAGTTGTTTACAGCATGTTCGGCTTCCCTTTTTAAAGGCTACCCTGAAGTCTTTGGGGTGCAAGAGTGCAGTGCTCAATCCTTATGTGACGGAGTTAGCCGATGAACTCAAAGAGTAGATTGTTTTGTCTGACAGACTCAAAGTACGTGATAAAGTATCACTATCTTGTCCAGCAAGAGTGATACTGTCTAAAGCCTCCATGTAAGCATGAAGTCCACACAAGAGCCCTTTGTGTTAATGTGTCATGCACTATACAGTGGGATTGTAATTTCTCTCCCTCACAGTGTTCTTCTCCCTCTTGCCCCAGTCATAAGGACACATATATGTTTTAGAGAAAGTGTCTTTTTTTTATACAATAGAAACAAAACAGGAATGGGAGACAGTTTTTTTTCTTTGTGCCATCTCTCTCTGATTTGGCTGCTTGCGTTTGTGTTGGACCTACTCCCCCCATTAATCTGCATTTCCTGTAGTTGCCGTTGCTGTGGTTCCAGTTTCCTGTGAAGTTGTCTTTAGATTGCCATGGAGCTCTTCATTTTGACTAGGTTGTGAGTCAGGAGTGAGTGAGGAGGGAAGGTCTACAATTTGGGGAAGGACTCCATTGTGGGGCGATGTGTTGGAGAAAATGCCAGAGGAAGAGATTCTGGGGCCTTGATCGGTGGTAAACGCTCCTCCTTGTTCTCCTCCTCCCCCTCCACCTTCAGTTTTCACACCGGGGTCTGCTGAACCCAGGGAGGAAAGCTCGTCCTCCTAGCGAGATAGAGAGAGAGGGGAAGGAAAAGAGGAGTGGGAGCAGCGAGAAATGGTCGTAGGAGATATGCCATTCAATGGACAACGGGACGGATGATGAATTACAATAATGATATGTCCAATTAAATCATGTTTAGAAAATAATATTAAAAACATGGAGAAAAGGAGCAAACAGACAAAAATGGAAAGAGAACAGGAAAGTGTGTGATTTGAAGTGGTAAAATTTTGGCATTTAAACATTGTGAGAGTTGGTGAAAATGAAGACATGTAAAAGTAACGATCAAAGCAGAAACCAAGAAAGAATCATAAACGTAAAACCAATATGTTTAAGGGTCAGAGGAGGAGAAACAGAGAGAGAAGAGAAAGAGCCAAATGAGTTACAAGGTCGATGCATGACAAACACCAATAGAAATGGCAGCACAGGAAAAGGGACACGGAGAAAGAGGAGATGAAGGGGAATTTAAATTCTTTAAGGCCAAAAAGATTCTGATTCTCGTGGAAAGTAAGAAGTATTTGTTGTACGACGGGCATCGGGCAAAGCCAGGAGGTTTCAGTACCAGGGAGCACAAATCAACTACATTGTTATCTAAATCTTCTCACATGACCTGCAAAACTTAAAAAACTATGGGGGAAAAAACCACCTTAAATGTATTATAGCACTAAAGGTTTAGCTTAAAGCTTTAAGCATGCAAGCCACATAGATGCCAGCACCAAATTTAATAAGCAATAAAGCACAAAATCCGAACAATTAATATAAACACCAAACCGAACCTGACCGAACCAAAACTAAATATGACAGCGGTGCTACATGGATGTTTCCAAGTAGAAACTTTAGATTAAGAAGAAAGCAAACTGCTTTAAACTTTAAAAAGATACGTTGCTATTTTTGAAATGATAGTAGTTTTCATCAAACTGCTTTTAACAGATAAATGTTGTGCCCTCTCTCATCTAAATTTTTGCCAAAACTCTTGTAAGTGCCCGCACTGTGATTTGCTAACTACGAATCAGGCTACACTTGGTCTTAAAGAGAGAAATTAGCTGATGTGAACATCAGATTTTGGATGCCTTATGGACTACAGCTTTGTTTAAAGATTAATAGGACTAACGAAATACTTTTGTGTGGTGGGAACTTAACTCAAGGGATGATCGCACTGCTGACCTGGTGTTACCTCTAGGATGTCCATTGTCATGCTCGAGTGAGCCAGTTGGAGTTTAACATTACTGTTTAGTAAAGCTTACCCAAGAAGGCCAAAAAATGCCCTATTATTTCCATCATGTCTTTGTTTTTTTTTTAGCTTTGTTTAATTTTAATGTTTCAAAAAGTTTTTCTCCCATAGTGCTTTTAAGTGATGCTTCGTCCTGATGCAGTTGACATAGTTGTGTCTGATCCTTTGTTCTTTTCTACAAAGCAATTAATATGTGTATAAATTGTGCTATTGAACTAAAATTGCCTTGTGTTGAGGAATATTACCCCAATATTCTCTCATATAAAGACAAATCAAAACATTTCCTTATGGTATGCAGGAGGCATTTTTTCATGTCTACAGTCATTCCTGCTTTACAAGAGCTTCTAGCAGCATGATGAGTTGAAATAGTACAGGATTGCAGTTTTGTCCTTTTGCCTCAGACCTTGGGCCCAGATCTGAGGCAGTCATAATAAGAACCACGGATGGTGTGTAGCTATGTCCTTTAGCAAACCCCGGTTTGTTCAATGACAGGCATGCTTAAATATGTATGTCTGTCAATGTTTCCTGCCTCTAAAACATCAACTTCAAGAACTAAATTTTTATGTACTAAACTAATAAAGCCTGACTATAACAGGTGTACTAATGAAGACACGATTAGTGGTGCTTACTTCACCTGTTAGTGACCATAAAGTAGTGGGTAGAGTTTACTGTTGACCTGCTCTTCTCATTGGTATTAGCATTAATTGCTGCATTAAAACAAATATATATATATATATATATATATGGGATATGTTATAGTTTTGGTCCTTTCCAGATCTTCCTCAAAGGAACAAGTTATATGCATACATTATACAAACTTTGTTAAAGTGGCAGTTCAAAGTTTTAAAGGTAATTATTGTAAACTGTAGGACATTAACTTTCTTTTGGCACAGTTTGACTGTGATTGCTTTGTGGGGCCTGTTTTATTGGTCTAAAAGTGAAAAAGACCATTTAACATCACTGCTCCCATTCATTTGGCTCGGGTATTTATAACAATAACTGAAAAAAACAACAACTAAATAGCTATTGTAAGTTTGGATAGTAATGTTGTTTATTTATTGACAGTAGAAGAACAGAATTTTAGACCACTGTTTTATTATCTTTGTCTTTCTCTGAAGGGCTTTTGCATGTCAAAGATGACATGTAAAAGTGTAACGGTATGACCTAATGGAACGGGAGTAGGGTTTTCATTCAGGCATGACATGTACACATTCAGCTGCTTTCAGACTGATGGAAAGCTTGTCTAAACAGGGGCTATGTATAAACAGACTCAACTCCAGAAACTCAACTCGTGGGAGTTTTAAAGCCTATTTATTCTCTCCTATGGAAGAACTGAAATGTATGACGATGAGAACACTCTTTACAATGGCCTTAAAGAGACAGCTTGGGATGTTAAAAAGTGGGTGGTTATGTTCTACATAAGGCTCCGTTGAGTTGTTATTAGGCAGTATCTTATCTTCAGAGATAATCAAAAGATGTTCTTGGGTAAATTTCTCTAGGACACCGAACCAGGGTGAAGCTTCTTGCTTTGTATGGATCTCAATGGCAGATTTGAGACCAAAGGAAAGAGTAAGTGCAGTTCAATGACTACAAGGCCAAGCAATGACTGCTCTTGGTAATTCTGATGGAGCCCGGTCAAGGACCAGAGTTGCCACTACTAATAGCAGAATAGTACAGATGGCATGGAGCCAATGAGATACTGTTTAAACTGACTTCATATACATTGCAGGTCTTTTCACTGGTAATGAATGAGATAGATGATACCATTAATATCATGTAGACCATAAAACCACATTCTTCAGTGGCACTTCAGAGCCACCATGCATACGTAGTAACGTAAAAGGGCCAGCTTACTTATGGATTCCCTAAGCTCATTGACTTTCTACACTGAAGAAGAAAGTTCTCTCCCAACATCTTGATTTTTGGGTAATGGATCATTTGGCAGTAAGGAACGACTAAGTGCTCCAACATGTAAAGTCCAGGTGTATTAGGAATATCTCAGAATGATCACACTCCAGGAGATCTTTAACTCCATCTTCCACCAGGGCTTTCTCTTATTTAGAGTGTCATAGACTTAAACAATTGCCCATGTTCTAGGGCAGCATTCAATTTAATGGGTGCTGTTGCTGATGATGATCCCTAAATATGATGGCAGACACCTAATTTTAAAGAAGACCATCAGGCAAAAGAAAGCAAAAAATTTATTTTGAAGCTAAGTTTGTAAAGCTTCAGGATATTGATAGAACTGGTAGTTTTTTTTTGTGAAGGAAACATTCAAATGTGAAACATAGAAAGCAAGCCTCAGTAGTGAGCCATTTGGTCAGACCAAAAGCATTTTTTGCACAACCTCAGCCTCCTCAAATGAGGGAATCAGTGCTTTGCCTAGTTTATTTTAAATGGACAAAGGTTCTATAGACCCTAACAGAAACTATACAACTGCAGTCTTACATATGGATATTTAGTAGCAGTTAGGTGGGGACATAACTGTTGCTGTCACTTAGGTATTCAAGGTAGGTCAGTAACCCTGTGGTGGCAAAGACAAAAGGGTGTTTGGGATTTTAACTTAAGAAGTAAAGGGGCTGCATACTTTAACTACAAGGAGATCACACTTTTTGATCTTTTTCAATGATGCATAGGAGTCTACTACTATGTGCCTCTTGCGAAGAAAAGTGTTTGAGGTGATTATGCCCTAAGCGACAAGATGACTGGCTTTTCTGGAAAGTAGTCATACTCATTCATTCGAAAAAACTGGTTCCCCACAGAAGATATGTATTTTTAGTTGGAGAATCTGTAATCACTGCTTTTGGTGGATCACAGTCCAGTGCTGACTTCAAAGGGAAACTTAGCAGGCACTAGAGTTAAATCCAACCAAAGTTGAAACAGCTCAGATAAAGTGTTTTCAGTGCAGGACGGATACTAGACACTGGTCCATGAGACACCTTTAATCTGCCAGTTGACAGATGTTTTCACCTGTCACTAGTAATGCCCGAAAGAAGCTAGGGGACTGTGTAAAGTCAGTCAACAACAACTAAATACAGCCTGAATAACCTCTGAACACCTAAAGAATGTAACTCTGCTACCAGATGCCCTAGATGTCAACTATTTTATCATACAACTGCCTTATAAAGACCTCAGCATCCCCCCCAAAAGCAAAGTAATACAGAAGTAGGCTAAGAGATAATTGGGGAGTTTTGAGTTAGCCTTGTTTCACTTGATCTGGTCTCTGGAAAGCAATCAATAAAGTGAGAATGGAATCGGCCTCAGTGTCACAACCTGTTAGCTGTTTTTTTAATCAATTCATAACTTCTGTTTCTCCAACCTGAGAAGGTTCACAGCACTAATCAGCTGGTAAGACACCAATATAACTCCATTAACTACCACCATGTGACTTTAAACACTTGCTGTTCAAACATCAGTCTGCTGGACAATCTCAAATTTATCTGGCATGGATTTGTTTGAAAATGTCCTGAAACAGGCGATAATTCATGGCATGTTTCTATACCAAGCCCCTTAAAAAATATCCATGCATGAGATTATTTTATGTGTTACATGTAAGAGACATGAAATTGTGTAATGTGGCTGGAATGAGGTGCAGTACAAGAGAGACAGGAAGGAAAAGGAACCTCTTGCATCTAGTAGGAAAAAAAAGATCAAAACTATGACCAGATAATTTGTTTTATCTGGTGGTTGTGATCAACGTTAGTGAAAAGGGATTCTGTTTCATTTACAAAGATAAAAAACCCCAAACAAAAACAAGAGATCAAATCTGCCCCCCCACACGTTGTTATGTGAACTATCAGGCCTTTTCTCTTCTCAATCAGAACCAAATGAATGAAAACACGTTGCTAACTGGTGCTGTAGACATTAATAGGATGCCAGTAACACAACCTGAGTTAAAACTGTCCAGTTCCTTTCAAACACAACCAACAGTGTAGTTTAATACCCATGTGTAGGTTGATACACATGTCTATTAAATCATATTCAAGCAGGTGAATAAACACATGGCAAAATGTTGACTGACATCCTCTTTAACTTACCAAACTCCTGGTTCTTAGTGGCTGTCGTGTTTAACAACTTAATGCATTTAATTATATTAGTGTTGTGTTTTTTTTTCTGTTTAGAGGGAATAGGGGTTTTTAGTACTAGAGACAGAAACACAGCACGTTAATTGGAGCCCTAAAAAGGTTTAAATTAGAACACAAATGTGCACAAACAAACACAACTACTTTGATTTTGAAGGAGAATATTTAAAGGAAGGTGTTCGCTGTTTCTCATTCCAAACGTTTTAAAACCTGTTGTATTTGTGGGCTTCATCAATATCATTACTTAACACTCTATGCCTTAGAGTAATCAGCTCTAACTTCATAGCAAAAGGAAAACATATAAACATAAAAATACAGAATGATTGTTGGACATTGTTGGACACAGTAACAGCTGGGTTATACCAACCATCAACCAAAAACAATTAGGTGCCAGACACATACAAAAAAAACACACACATATTTTACACAAATCCACTGAAAGACACGGAAAACACAGAAACCGGCGTTCTTTAGGGAAGGATTGGGACAGATACGGAGATTTCACATAATTCCCTGTATATCAGAGGGTGTAGTGATGGCGGCGGTGGGGGTGGAGATGTGAGGAGGTGGGAGGAATGAAACGCTGACGGCAAATGTAAGCAGATGTGTGCTCAAGAAAGTATGCTAACTAAAGAATAACCCATGGTGTTTCCAGGAAAACGATATAATTAATATGAGTGTTTCAATCACTTACCAACAGATTTGCTGAGAAGAATGGGAACATTTGAAAAGTTCAATTTTGGGCCATAGAAAAGGCTAAAATTGGGACTTTTAATGCCTCATTTCACAAACCCGTCCTGAAGTTTATGGAGCCGTGAAAGACATGCGTGTGTTTATTTTTCAGTTTCATTTTTGTTTTTGTTTGAAAAATAAAACTGTTTAGCGTTCAGATGACATAAAAGTCTCTTTGATAAATTAGCAAAGAGAGGCAGAACTGCATGGAATCTTGTTTTGGTTTCAAACCTGAATGCAGCAGCATCATATTTCCCAATTTCATTTTATCCCTGGAATCCTCCTCCACCACGTTAACTTTTTTACATATTTGTCTTTGTTACATCTCTGATCTGTCTCTATGATTTTCTTCCTTTCCTCCTCCATGGCAGCTCCATCCTCATCCCTCTTTGTCTAATACGTTCTATCTCTCCCATCCACATGTTCCAACTATCTCTCATCTGTCTTGCTTTTCTTAACAAACTACTAAACCTGAGCCCTTCTCCTTCTAGCCTCCATCTGTCTGTCCATCCGTCCATCTGCTCATCAATCCTCCCCTCTTGTGTTCCACCTCAGCCTACTGTGTTTGTATCCAGAATGTGAATACAAGTGATGCTCACAGCACTGCAGACAAAGTCTCCGTCCGTCTATCTGCTTCCTGCTCTCGGGTATTCTCTTCCACATGAGCCAGAAAAGTACCCCGAACCTGGAGGGAGAAATCCACCCTATCCAGGGTTTGTGGTTGTTGTTTTTTTCAATGCCAACCGGAAAAGGTTTTCAATCTCCCTCTACAAAATCTCCTTTTTTGATATTCTAGTGTCTCTGTTCCAATCAACCTCTCACAAAGAGAACCCATTTCATCGCATTTCTAGGATTAAATCGATTAAAAATACCAAAGCTAGTACAGTTAGAAAGGCCAGGATTTAAGCAGCAACACATATTTTAGGCCTTGAACTTTTCTTACTGTCCTCAACCTCCCAATTTCTCTATTTTAACGTGGTAATTCTCAGAAAACAAGTGTGGAAATGGGCAAATTTTACTTTGAGAAACCTTCCAAACCTTAAAGCCTTAAAATCTAAAACAAGGACTTTTAGGTTTAGAGTCCACGTATGGTGTTAAAAATATCATGTGTTTTACCTAAAGTGTAACATGTCACTATTTAAAATTCCTCTTCATCATCTCTCATCATCTGTGTGAACTTACTATATTTAATTTGAGCTTCAAAGCCTTTGGAAAACCCTTTCATTCGTCTAATCAGGCTGGCATGTCTTTGGTTTAAAGTTTTGCAATATGTAATCTAATTCCCGCATCTCTCCAGATCTGACATTTTACTTCAGGTAAAAGCAAACTACAAGCTCTATAAAAATGTTTTCGCACAGATTCCTAGTTGAGACTCGGTTCTGGGAGAGCTGAGCCTCAACAAGGAATCTGTGGGTTATGGGAAAATCAATCACAATGTCCTAAATACAACATATTAGTTCAGAAGAAGTAAACTGCAAATTTTAGAAAGTATCATTTTAGGAGTCGTGAAAGTAACTTGTGAGTTATAGGGAAGAGACATTTAAATTCAAACCTTTCAGTTCCAGGAAGGTAACATTTACGTTCTGTTAAATTGAGTTATGTAAAAGTTATTGGTGCATTGTAAAAGGAAATCCTTTTTGGTAAATGTTTTAGCAAGTGAATGTTTCAGTTTATCAAAGCTAAACTTTACCTGATGTGTGGATTGAAACTTTAGGATTTTTAGACTACATAGGAGGGACTTATTGGTCTCAGTGAATAGACGCGCATCCAAATGGACTTTGCATGTAAACTGGACGCTCCAGACATTTCAGCGTGAACGCAGCATAAGAGTCCCAGTGGCCCTACAATAGGCTGTTCTTTTTTTTTATACTTATGTATGGAAATTTTTATATTAAACTACATCAAATAACAGACAAGGAGACAGTGACCCATTTCACATTTTACTGTTAAAACTAATGAAACCCTGTGAGGGACCTAGAGTTGACTTAATGTCCTAATGTACTTTAGCCAGTATCCTGCTAGTAAGAACAATCCACTCTTCTCTTGGCTTTTTATTTCCTTTTTATTTATTGTTTTTTCACAACTTGAATAGATATGATTAACATCTTTTGTTTCTGTCTTTCACAGGGAGCTCTATTTGTATTTTTAGGAGTATTTGTATAAATATACACTTTTAAATCTTAAATCCTCCCTCCAGTATCCTTCTTAAGAGCAAGTGAGCAACATACGGTGTAGTCATCAATTATTTTATTCAATGCTCCAGTATATAAAGTGATGTTATTCAGTATAGCAGTGTTATTAAGGGCTTGTGTGCTGAATTTTTGTCTCAGTCCAGGCCTGCTTTATATTGCTTATTTTGAACATTGATCATGATCATTTTAACCTTAAAAAATATTTATTTATATTTTTTATTTTGAGATGTTTCCTGTCTATGCGTGCATATATTTTAATGCTTTACTCCCTTCTGTTACTCAATGTATTGGGTTTAATTTACATGTAGTCTCTGAACGACTTCTGCAGTAGGAGATTTTTTAGATTGGCACTACCTGCTGTTTTTTTTTTACAATTCTTTTATATTTGTTATGAAGTCCTTCAGTAAGCAAATTTTCAGTGACAGACCTCTTTTAATTTCCAGCGAACATGAATGGGAAAATAAAGTAGGGCTTACTGTGGGTTTTACAGAGTGCTGGTTATGGACAGGAAGGCACAAAGAGAGAACTGAAGAAGTGGAAAAGAGGCAGCAATGATGGATGGAGGGTGAGAGTTTGGCGGTTTGGGTTATTACCTGGCTACTCGGGGTGGGACAGGTGCAAGTCGGGGCTGCACTAGGATGGACTGACGCCTCCCCTAAGAGAAATCACCGTATCTCATCAACATAGGAGGAGAGGAAAGGAGAGGAAAGGAGAGGAAGGCTAAAAGTAAGAGGCGGGAGGCCAATGCAAAAATCAGGAGGGAAAGCTTGTGTGAAAAACTGAAGGATTCAGAAGGGAAGTGAGGGCCAAGGAAAAAACAAAAAACACCAACAGCCAAAAAAAAACCCACAAAAAATGCACGACACAACAAACCCATAAAACAAGAACATAAACATTATCGTAAGATCCTTCCTGAGGCGTATTTACGCACAGATACAGAACATAACAGCATAAACACAAAACTGTTGCAGATACTTAAAAAGCCTGAAAGCCTTTCAGCAGCGTGCCATGCAGATCATCCTTAGCAGCAACTCATGCTGTAGGAAAACAAAAAGATATTGAATCATGCATCTCCAAAATGGCGTCAGGATGTGAGGAACTGTATTTTTAACTGGCTTCACGCGCAGATCTGGAACATTGCCTGGTTCAAAGACAGGAAAAACACGGCTTGAAGAACATGCTCATTTCAAACATGCATTAACTTTACCAAGAGTTAAAAACAGCATAAAACCCCCGGAAAATATGTACATCACTCTATTTTCAGATTCAGACACTCCAGCGATACAACAGCAAGAGCATCTGTACTTAAGCGATCGACATCAATATAACAGACACATTTTTCACATCAGGCAAAAACTGTTTTTGGAGAAAAAGCCACAACATTCATATCCTAAAACAATTGAGCTGTGATCTATATAGATGATTCATTTGTACTAAAATAACAGAAAATACACTTTAATTGAAATAAATACTTATAGAATTAGTAATTGGTAATTGTTTTATTTTATTCTGGAACAATTTCAGTCCTGCAGTAAAAATCCTGACCAGTGATGCTTTTGATCCAAAGGTTAAACAGTTAACTGTGGATGTTTAAGTTATATATATATATAACTTTATTTATAGGGGGGTATTGGAGATGACCCATGCTTTGGTTCCTTCTTATTTAGATAATTGAAATTCATTACATTTCAATAAAACACATTTTTAGGCCTATTTCATTGCTCTATCCCAATCGACAGTCATAATCTCTACTTTTTCCCCAAAATCTACATTATTTCCATAAATTGTAGGATGTAATGGGGACAAGCTGCAATTACCTTCTATCATAGGGGAAACACGAAGTGTCACTGCAGAACCTGACTGTACTTCATCTCTTTCGCACACATTTACCTAAAAAGTGAACTGAAAGTCTTTGCTACAAAAAGGTTCTCCTGACATGTTTGATTTGAGTTTTTTTCCAGCCTTTAATTAAATTGACTATGAAAATATGACCTAAAAAAAGAGGAAATAAAAAATGCAAAAGGAGGATGAAGCATGACAAATATCTATTACAGGATATTTCATTTCACCTACAAAAAGAGTTCGGACCTTTTTTTTAAAAACTTTGAACGTATGTATATCCAGCAATATGCAAGTAAAATGAGAAAACCATGTTTCTATTTAAACAAACCCATACTTCTGTGTTAATAACTGTCTTTTGTCTGGCTTTCTTTTTCTGAAGACGCATACCAGGCAATTGTAATTATTAAATTCCAGATGTGCAGACACTGATATGTATTTTTACTGTTACTTACTTTTTCACTTCTTTCTTTCATGATTAGAGGAAGCATTTTTCTTGATCACTCATATTTTTCTTAGCAACAGGATGACGGAATATTACCTGTGCTTTTATGCAAACAAGAGCTTACTATATTGACAATGATTCATGCTTTAAAGAAGCCTGGTGCAATTTGACATAGTAAAAGAAGGCAGAGGGTTGAAAGCATGAAGTGAGAAGCACAGCAGCTCCTGATGACACAGGGTTGGTATTGCGGTGCACAGTAAGATTTTATTTAACCTTTCGGGTCCGTATCATCCTAGTTGAGGGGTTCTGACCACACACATGGCAAAATTATCTGCTGAGCTGGAAGCACTACCACAGACACACACAGACTTTCAAAAGCTTGAGCTGAGGAATGCAAACCGTGAGTCTTTCATCGTCAAGGCTTCCTGTTTCACTTACAGACCAATGGCATTCAAACCCCAACACAAAGGACAGGTCAGGGACAGGGCAAGCCGGTCAGGAGAGGGACCACACACGCACAGCAGAAAACATCAGAACAGCAAGCAGTGGGAAGCAGGAGAACAGTAAAGCAAAAAGGGAAAAACGCGGCGCAACGTACAGACTCGACGAAAGAAGAAGCATTCTCACAGACCTGATCGGCGAAAATCCTGGTTTTTGGCTCATAAATGGCTCCTCCCCTTATTTCATCCTCCACAGCCATGAGTCTTGGAAGCAAACAGAGGAAGAGAGGAGATTGGGAGCGGGGAGAAGAAGGGCGGGGGGACAGAACGAAAGGGAGCATTAGGAATTGAAGCTTAACATGATGAGCAGGATTCCTCTCCAACATCCGACTTAACAAAACCATACTGATGAAGTTTCTAGTTACCTGCATTTTCATGTCTGATTCTCAAGACCTGATAGGCTGCACACCTCTGAAAACTGCCAATAAGAGCGGAGCAGCAGTAACCTACACCATGCTTTTCAGCCAATTTCCATTCATGGAGTCGTTTCCTCTTCCCGCCCCCATCGGGTTTATCAAAGCATCTCTGTCCAATTTGAGGTGTTTACAAAGTGCAATCTGAGGCCAACTGTGACAAATTAGGCCTGGTTTCCTGCAAGGTGATTGGTTCAGTGACGGGATCTCAATGATCCCCAGGGAATTGTTCCATTTTACGAGACAGGAACTGACCAAGTCACAGGGGGAAAATCCTTTGACTAATCGTTTCAAAGCCGCATTCTCAGTGATATGAGTGAAAGTGTTGCTGCTGTGTTTCATGAGCCAGCAGGCCGCGCACGATTCCCAGATCCCGCGATTATCCGCGAGCCAGGGATTTAATTCAGAGTCATCCAATGATATTTCTCACACATATCTGTCTTATAACTAACTGGCTGAAGGGCTGTTGCTTGGTGATGAGTGCCCAGAAAAGTTACTGACGCGAAAATAAATAAAGACGTATTTCTCGGCTTTATGATGATCAAGTTTTGGTCTCACTCTTCCAACAAATGTCTTCAAATGTACTGTTATAAAGACGACTGTTGTACTGAAAAGCTAAAATCTTTAACACATAATGAGAAGTTGGTTATGTTTTTTGTTCATTAAATGAGGGGTTAATGACTCAAATATTATCACATTTATATAATCTAGAGGAGAATAGAGGACAGTTTGGACAATAAAGAATGAAAATCCACAGTTAAGTTTCAAACATAAGTGTTTGGATGTTTTATTCCATGAACAATGTACAGAGTTGGGAGTTATTTTATTTTATTTTTTTAAAAGAAGAGAAAAAAAAGGTAAACCATTAGCACAGACAGAAATATTTGCACTGTCCCAAAGAACAATGAAATGGAACATGGTTATACAGCATTAAGTTTCGATATGACTCCTAAAGGCAGACCATGATTTGTGAGGGTGATATGTCACAAAAGAAAAAAAAAGATCCAGTTCAAGTAGTGTGCTTCTGAGGTCAAGTCATACATTTAGTCAAAAAAAAAAAAAAAACAACAAAGAAAACAATGCATCCACCAAACATGAGGTCACAATGTCTGAAGATTGTGCTACAGAGAAAATAAAGGCGAGAGACAAAAGAGGATGTGGGCTCAATAAAAAGACAGACCTGGTTGAAAAGAAGCAGCTGCAGATACAGTAGTTATTGATTACGTTTGCCAACATGTTCAACAAAAGCTTCAAGTCTTTCACTGAAAACCTGCCCGTGGAGTCTGGCGAAAACAAGCAATATTTCATATTCGTTTGTCACAAATCTGATGCGAGATTAACTAAACAAAACAAAACAAAACAATAAAGACTTAGAAACAACCCTGTGCTGTTGCTTTAGGCCATGTCAATCACACAAACACTCTCACACACACATATCAAGCCAAAAACTCTTCACCACTATCAATTCATTTGCAAGATTAAAACATCAGATATGCTGTGGTACAATCTGTACAACCTATCAATAAATTCTTGCTACAAAAGACAGGCAGATATATATGGACACCAGAAAAATACCTTTATGGCTGAAACAAAAAGAACGTTCGCTCACTGATATGAACATCTGCCAGGAATAGTTAGATGCAGGCTTTGCAATGTTTAGGCCACATATATTGCAGTTATGGGATATGTAAGTGATTCAGTTTGCAAGGAGCTGGAGCATATTGGTATAGGCTGTAACCCCTGGCTTCCTACAATATAGATGATGGATGAATGTATAATTTTCATCCAGGCACAGGCGCTCTATTTATGGCGGAAAACAATACGGCAGCCAGGTAAAATAATAAAACTAAACTAAACTTAAAACAAGACCTTCACTGCTAGTTTCCTTTCTTGACATGCCAGCTCTATGCCAACTGAGCCAATGACACATTTGACTAAATAGGTGCCAATTTATGTACATATTAGGCCAATCTCTTCAGTTGCAAAACTGTTCTTATCAGTGAGGGCAAAATGGTTTTGGTTTAAATAATCATAATAATAATAATAATAATAGTAATAATAATAATAGGACTGCATAAGTCCAATGACAGTACTGACTAACTTTCTGAAACAGCTGTTCTGGTCACCATGTCACCGGACACCACCAATGACGGACTGCTGGTCAAAAAGAAAGTACTTCTGAGCATATACAGCAAAAGTCATACGAAGAAAAGAAAATCATTAAGTAGGATTCATTCCAGGTTTTCATTTAAGGAGCAGATAAAATAACAAACACAGTACAGAATAAACCCAAAAAACCAAAAGAAAAAAAAATAATTAAGTGAAAAGTTTGCAGGACTAGCATTTTGTCATAGGGTTGAGAAACAGTCGCCCAATGTTGCCTCTGTGGCATTTGGCGCTTTACACTACTCCAGGTCTTTGTTCAGATACTGCGGATGGCACCTGGTAGAAGAGTTTGGCAGGTAGTCACTGTTTCTTTATGTACAGAAAATGCATACAATACTTTAAAATCCTGCATGTGCATCCGCACACACGGCACATCCAGACATACTGTATTTGTTATTGCGCTTCTCTGGCTAAGAAGTTAGCTATTGCAAGGTTAAAATATCTCACTGTCATATATTTTTATATATATGCATATATATATATATCATTACTGATATGGCTCTTGCATCTCTTTGTATAATATGTTATGGATTATCTTAAAAATAGATTATTACTATAATAGGTGCAATACAGACCATAGATTTGATTCTCCTCTGCTGCTTCTCTCCTTCTCTTCAACTAACAGCAAACAGCTTGAGAGAGAAATAATTTATATCTAGAATTTTAACACATTGGCTAAAAACCTGTAGCCAGCTAATAACCTAAAAACAAAAAAATAAAATACATATTTATTATTACATATGCTACAAGTAAAGAAGATTTAGTAGATTTCAACTAACATACCTTAAAATTTAAAGGAATAGTTTGGATTCGGTTTTTATGAGTAGTCCATATCTTACCTTTGGAGGGTAACTCCTTTAAGATGCTGATCCTAAAGCTAAGATTCTTTGTCCCATAATATCATGGATATAGAACTGATTTATACTATAATACAAAACATAACTCTGACGCATTTCCTAGCAGTTTACGTAAATGTTATTTTGAAACAAAACGATTTATCTTGTCTGCATTGGAGTTGTTCTTACATATTTTCATTCCAGCATATGCTCAAAAAAGAATTTACAAAAAAACTGATTGCTGGATATCCTTAAAATGTATTATGTGCTTAAAAAGATTACCGTGCTGAACTGCAAACTACCAGTCTTCACTGTAAAAAAGCTAAATACTTTCTCATACACCGATTCATTCAATCAGACAAAGACAATTTGAGTTTGTTGCTTCTGAATTAATGTAATTTCAGAAAACACTCCACGCCAAATCAATGCAGGGATGGCTGGTATTATTATTATTATTAATATTTTCTAGAGAACTTTAGCAGAAATGAAAACAAATGACTAATCTGTCATGTTTTCACACACACACGCACGTACGCACGCACGCGCACGCACACACACACACACACACACACACACACACACGCTCCAGTGTCTGGCGTTTTGTAATACATAGGCTTCTGCCATGTTTGCTTGCCGACAGAAATCTTTCACAAACGTGACCTGCTTTGCACTGTCAAGTACAAAAAACATAAAAAGTAATATTTTCGAACAAAACAGTTCAAAGTAATTACAGTCAAATGTGGGATGGCAAACTTGCAGTAGTTGCAACTTTTGCACCTGGTCACTAGCAGCAGTGGCTTGTTTTTCCTTCTTGCTCAGGTGAGGAATGCATTTAATTTTAATTAAGGGGGGAGAAAAAAGTGCATTATTGTTTTTTGCTTTGTCAAGCTAAGGTTCGCACTAAATCCTGATTTGTGCAAATTGTTAAACCCCATGTTCATAACAACGTATGGCAAACAAGGTTCGGTGTTTTTTGAGACTGAAGATATTTTCATGCTTAGTCTATCTAGTCTCTCTCTCTGCTTATTTCATGCTGGCATCATCTGACCTCAATACAGAACGTTACTGAAAAGAATCCAAACTATTCCTTTAGCATGTCACTTTGGTTTAAATGAGACTGCTGAGACCAGGTCTAGTCTATTGACAGACACTGGTGTTGCTCTGAGCTTAAAGTGAAGTTCACACATGGAGCTTTAAGGCTTCTCTGAAAGAAAAGAAAAACTTTGCAGACTGTTGTGTTTTTAAATCCTGCAGGTAAAGACACGATTTCTGCAAGCCGACCCCGGAGCCATGTAAGACCTGAGCTTGCATTTTTACCACAAACAATCTACTATAAGCTGTCCGCTTAACGTGAACATCAACCGAGGACGAAACAGGACATAAGGCTATGCTCACACTTGCTCATTCACTTAGAGTCCGCAGTCCAGTCCAGCCACCAAGACGTCCTGATACATTGCTCCTTGACATCTTTGCACTCTGTCTGCGTGGCTCTTACTTGCATTCGAATCCCTATATTGTCCAGATGATGCACAGGTCCTGCAATGCCCTTTATGACACGGCTGGCTCAGTGATCCGTGGAGTGGAAAAAGACTCGGAAGCATCCAGATCTGCTACTTAATTCATCCCTGTGTGGTTAGGTGGTCGAGATAGGACGCACAACGTACACAACTTGATAGTGAGTGTCTGTATTCACTTGAAGCTTATAACCGAGAGGGAGATTAACAAGGGTAATCGTCTAAGTGCTCCTCTAATAGTTCCCCTATGCCTTTCTGCCCGAGTCTTGACAATAAACATAATAATTCAAGATTCAAGTTTTTGTCTGTAATGTTCTGACCTACTTGTACTATGTATAGAAAAAAAAGGAGGCGTTAGTCCCTCCGTTTCTTCTGTGGAAAGAAACATCCGCAGTCCTTCAGTGAACAGGGTTCACCTTCATTGAGAAAGGAAGAGCTAATATCAAACCATGGTCTTCCAGAGTCCTGTTCATTATAATCCCCAAAACAATCATTTAAAAAGTGCAGTTTTTCCCCCACTGTGAAGTTTTTAAATTTGTGCTTTCACTGCGAAATCTGAAGAAAAAAAAAATCCGTTGGAAAACTATGTATAATTATCCAGTATGATTCCAAAAAAAAAAAAAAAATCCAGTAAAGGAGCATGTGTTCATAAAAAACAACAAAAAAACAAAAACGGCTGCTGGTGGTTGCAACAACACGGGATGAGGGAGGATGGTTAAAGTTTCTTTAATCGGCTCAGCTAGAACGTTACAGGTGCTTTTTCCTTAACAGACGAGCAGGACTCCCTGTCTTCATTCCGAGTCTTCTTCCCTGGAGTGGATTAGAAGTGGCAATATTCTCTGTCACAGATATCTAGCCTTCAGTTGCAGACCACAGACTATCACACGATGCGGAAATATGGCAGAGTGTTTCGTTTCAGTCAAACTTTTCTCCGCGTTAAATGTCAAAGCGCAGCAGCTGTTTTAGGTTTCATGCCTGAGCACAACTGAGGAGCGGTCACAGTATTCCACCTCTTACTCGTAAACCACTTAATTTGCTGGTGATCAATAACGAGTAAGGACTGCTTTTGTGGACTGGCCCCGTTGCTATTTCACTGAATCAACCAATAAATTAGCATCCAACTAGAGATCCCTCTGCACTTTGCTAAATACGATGGAGTAACAAAGAACAAACCACGTTGTGAGGATCTGACAACTGGTTTACTGGACCAACTGCTTAGTGGTAAATCGAAGACTTTTTTGCCTGGTTTAAGAAAAGAGGCAACAGTCAGGGGCATAATTTTTAACAAGATATAGGTTTTTTTCCCCCTTCATATAACATTCTTTCATTTCATTTGTATCTCATTAGAAATTGCCTGATGTCCGTGTGGATGTACAGCTCTGTGCCTTGGATTTGATAAATTTGAAAACTGCTTCCCACACTGCAATATAGTATATACAGCGCAATTTACCAAGATCTGGTAAAATGAGTCGTTCAGTCCACAGTACATACATTTATACATCCTCTGTGAGTGCCTGTCAAAATCTATAAGCTAACGTGTCATTTAGGTCGTGCGGTGGAAGCCATCTGTGTTCACTTGTCGCTTACTATTTGAACTCATTTTGGAAATCTGGTGTTTAGAACATTTGTCAGTTTTATGTCCAGGAAAGAAAAAACTACTTCTAACATGAAAAGCTCCAAACTAAAAAAATAATAAAGACATGGTCACTACAAAAGATCACCAAGCCCCACTCCCCCAAAAACAAACAGCATCCAATTACCTGTTAATTATTCCTTTAATTTGGGAGTCTTTCTCCACTTGCTGTAGCCGTAGCCTCCTCTCGCTGTCGTCGAGTCGATTTTGGTACTGTAAGAGGATGTTGTTGGTCTGCTGCTCCTGCACTAGGAGCCTCCTCTCATACTCCTCCAGCTTTCGGTGAGACATCACCAGACGCTCCTTCAGGGAGTGGATTTCCTCCTCGTACTCTTTGACCTGAGGCCGACACAGGCGTGGGTTTAATCTGACATGTTTGCAGGTTTACAGAGCATATTTCGGACATACTTATGATATAACTGAGGCTGTCGCTAAGTAAGCAATTTTTTTTTTTTATGTAGGTGGAAGTGCTGATGTATATAAACATTTTTTATTCACTTTGCCTCATA
This sequence comes from Orestias chungarensis, assembly GCA_032876305.1. NCBI lineage: Eukaryota > Metazoa > Chordata > Actinopteri > Cyprinodontiformes > Cyprinodontidae > Orestias > Orestias chungarensis. The sequence continues at coordinate 658,756 of JAVLVB010000082.1, read as the reverse complement.
TAAACTACAGTGTATACAACGTATAAAACATCAATTCCATCTATCACCTAAAATGTATGATTTCAATGTTTATCATGTAACTTCAAGAAACAAAATCTGTAAGTCCATCAAAAGTTACCAGTAAATTCTTGATACTTTCATTTATTTTCTTCAGATAAGTAAACTTTGCTTCACAAAAAGTAACATTTTAACTTTGGGAAACTAACCTGAAACAAAGTGACAGTTAAATTCTGCTTTTCAAAGACGAACTTGACGGTTGGAACGAAAGCAAACTATGATATTTGCAAAGTAGCCTGTAAGTTTTTAAAGTAACAGCTAAAACTTGTCAAAGCAAATAAATAATAATAATAATAATAATAATAAAAAACATTTAGTAAACGTATCTTAAAGTTTCGGTACCATTGACCTGCATGTTCTAAAAAACAAACTGAGACTAAGAAGTTATGCTGCAGTTCCTTAAAGTAGCCACTGGATTCTGTTGAGTAGCTTGCAGGTTTCAGGTTAAAGTAACCTGGGTCAGTTATGTTAAACTGCCCTATTATTTAGAGAAAGTGTTTTTTTGCCTTTGTGACATTAAAGCAACACTAAGGAACTTCCAGTTTTGGTCGATTGTGGCCAAAAGCGGTAGTGCTTTAGTCTGAAGGAAGAGTACTAGGTTCTGTGGAAGTAACCTGTACATTACACAAAGTATCCTATAGGTGTCAGTTAAAAAACCTGTAGATACCATCAAGGTGAACCGTAATGAAGCTTTTGTTGAGCACCTCTACTCTACACAACAGACTATTTCTGTATCAACATGTTTTTAGGGCACCGGCTGACGAGCCAAGGTAACCATTTAAAGATGTCATGAGGCTCTGCAGCAGTAAAACTCTTGAATAATTCATTGAGTAGTTTGGCAAATTTATAGGCTTAGTTGTTTTTTTAGTAAATAGTTCCAGGTGTATTAAGAATAAATGCTGCTTTTGCAGTCACATTAACAATATTCTTTTAGTGATGTTCCTAACGCCAGGCATCCTGATCTCAAGTGGCTTGTCTGGCGGTACATGATGTACTCGCAACTACTGAGGTTAGCTGTGCTTATTAGTTTATTGTTTGTAATTCTAAATTAAATATCTTCATAACATGTTTAAATTTATTTGTATTTATGGTGTTGCTCTTAAAAACACTGAAACCGAAACATCGTTATTCTTATTGTGTTTGACAACGATGCCTACCCTGTCCATGCGCGACTCATCCATGCTTTTCGAATACTCCTTCAGTTTGAAATCCTCGCGGTCGATTCGGGAACTTTCGATGTCGGCTGAAAGGTGAGGCATGTTGGAGACCCAGGCCACTGTCCGCTCATTCGCTGGGGCCGGAGTATTTAGGGTAGTAGGTGACTGGGAGCCCTGGACAAAAAAAAAAGATAATACAGCAAAGCAAGTTTATTGACATGTAACCTAAAACACTCATGAAAGTAATGTGTAAAAGAAAATACCCACGAAGTTCAGAAAACGCTATGACCTGTATGGAACGTACTAGGGCTGGGCGATTTTTGGCAAAAATAAAATCCCAGTTTTTTTGTTTTTCTCTGAAAACTCGATTTTCGGTTTTTCTTTTTTTGGGCAAAACTACAAAAGACAAAGGGATAAATTTCAAATATTTTATCCATGTTTGATTAGTATTTGTTAAGAGAATAGCAAACAAATAAGTGTGTTAATAAGTGGCTTAGTAGCTTGTATGGGGGCTCCATTACCTCTTTCCTACAGTATATACCACATCTTTTGCTATGTGAAATGCGCCCGCATCCGTAATCCTTTTCCACTTCGCGTCTGTCTTGCTATACGGGACACCAAATTAAAAAGAAGGCGCTAAGGCAGGGGTGCCCACACTTTTCCAGCTTGTGAGCCACTTAAAATATGACCAATCCTAAGGGATCTACCTACAAAAAACATGTACATTGCCTAATAATTCTATATTATTTGAATCATCATTATTGCATAGTTTGTCCTTTTAGGACGAAGTATATTTTATGTGAATTCAAATTTAATCTATAGCACATATTAGTCTCGCATGACTGCATTAAGCCACTGTGGAACGTGTGTGGTTCTCCCTAAGTGCAAGCAGACCCATATAAGTGAGATCAAGCCAAACCACACTGGACATGTCAGTCTTCTGGAGTGGCAACGGGGGGGTGCGCAATCAGATGCTACCCGGTGTCCGGTGCTACCCCAGCCCCCCTTGTAGCTTCGTCTCTGCTGAGAGGGACGCAAAGCTAACCTGCGTGCTTAAACGTGCATCAGTTTGCTGCCCGGAATGGGAATCAAAAAACAAACGGAAGGATGGATGCGGCCATCTAGTTCCTTTAATGACGCGGGATCTACGTGCACTCGGCCGGTCGTTAGAGTAGTGCGCATCTTTAACAGATACCACCTTCAGGCAGACTTTGCAGCGGGGTTTGGTTTGCTCTTTTATCCGAAACTGAGAAGCCGTACCAGTTCCACACAACTGACGTACTTTTCTTTGCATTTTTAGTCACGAAGTTCTCATTTCCTTTAGCAAACGCCGACTTGCTTAGAGAGGGATGAGGTTGGGGAGAGCACCGGCGCTCTCGCAGCTTCTCGAGGGAGGAGGATAGAGGCAATCGACAAGAAAATCGATTTTTAACATCTGTCTTGACTAATAAATTCGGTTTAGATTTCAAATCGATTAATCGCACTGGCCTGCGATGTACCTTGCACATCAACTGTAAACTTACAACATTCTGTATAAAAAAACAAGCACAGACACTCATCAACTGACATCCCACAGAGCCCACTGTAAGATGGTGACCTAGGTGAGAGAAAATGTAGAGGTCGCAAATGTTACCTGTTTACTCATAGTGGGTTTCAAAAGGTGCTGTTGGGACTGCTGCGGTGACTGCTGAGTGTTCTGACTGGTGGTCCCCTGTGGACTCCCACTTTCCCTGACAGAGCTCTGCTGGTGGGGAAGACCCGGCGCAGTGTTGTCTTTAACGGACAGCTGCCGGGGCCCGTGCTGCCTGCCGCCATAGGCGGACTCCGGAGACTGCAGGAGGTGTCCGCTCTGTGGACGGGTTTTACCGGAAGAGGCGGGTGCAGCCGCTGAACTGACGGAGAGCTGGTGGGAAGTCTGGGACTTGACACGCTGGTTGGGAGGTGGCGCAACAGAACTCTGTCGCATAGGTTGAACTGTGGAGGGAGGCGTGGTGGCCAGGGAAGAATGGGATGTGCCAGTCTGAGAGGCCATTCCCATAATTTCTTGTTGCTGCTGGAGGTTATCCTTGAAAAGAAAACAGGTAAGGAATACATTGTTTAATATCCTCTTTCTCCTCATTCCCTCGTTGTTTACTTGGTTTTATTGACTTGAAAGTACCTATTTGGGTTGTATTTTACTAATTTAGTTAAGTAGGGTTTTAAAGTTTACATTGTGGATTGGTTTTTCCACTCCCTTCTAAATGAAAACTGTTTATATTTTATTTTTGGGATTATTACTATGCTAATTTATGTCCAGAATAGAGGCTATAAGGTGTTTGGAGTTTTAGCAGTTTGTTGGTTTGAAAGACAAAGTGGGGCATTAATGATGCCAAGGCAGAAAGACATCAGGAATGACCTCAGAGAAGCAATGGGTTTGGACATCTGTACACAAGGTGGACAGGCAAAAGCCGGCAAGATACAATTTTGCCAGAAAAAAATACATAGCAGTACGACTTAAATTAAATTGCAATAATCACAACTATTCTGGAATGTTGGGCTTTAGATACATATCCAGAAAAAAGGGAGCCAAAAAGTTTTAGAAAGCACCATTCACAATGCAGAAAAGAAACAACACAGTAACATCATTGCTCAGTTGTAGCTTTAAAAAAAGTAGGTTGTAAGTCTTATAAGAATAAGTTTTGTATTTCAAGAAAGTAAGCTCAACTAGTAGATGGGAGAGTCTCCATAAGCCCTTGGAAAATAACCTAAATAGTTTTCTAACTTAAGGCAAGGTGTGTAAAATTAAGTGCAAACGTTGGACCAGAACCTCTAAAAAAGAAACTGATTAGTCAACCCCGTAAACTGGATTGCATCAAATTGGCCTCTGGTAACAATGTTAACAGCCTTGTTGTTATTTTTGATCAGGATGTGTCTTTAAAGTCCCATATAAAACAGGTTTCTAAGGTTTCCTTCTCTCACCTTAGGAATATCACCAGAATTAGAAATATTCTCTCTAGGATTGATGCTGTAAAACTGGTCCATGCATTTCAAGGTTGGACTATTGTAACTCTTAATTAGCAGGAAGTTTGCAAAATGCAGTTAAAAGTCTTCAGTTGGTCCAAAACGCTGCAGGAAGAGTTCTGATGAAACTTAAAAAGAGAGATCATATCTCCCCTATTTTATCTTTGTCAAATTCAGAAGAGATTTTAAGATTCTTCTTTTGACATATAAAGCCCTCACTAATAAAGCTCCATCGTATATCAGAGATCTGATTACTCCTTATGTCCCTAACAGAGGACTTCGCTCTCAGACTGCAGGTTTACTGGTGGTTCCTAGAATCTCTAAAAGCAGAATGGGAGGCAGATCTTTTAGTTATCAGGCTCCTCTCCTGTGGAACCAACTTTAGTCCATGAGGCAGAACCCCTGTCTAGTTTGAGATCTAGGCTTAAAATCTTCCTGTTTGATAAAGCTTATAGTTAGGAAGAGGTAGAGAAGACAGCCTAATCCGGTTGGGGGAAGAACTCCTTAGATAGGATACTGTATATAAAGAAACCTGACAATTGTAGATGGTATCCTTTAGGTGCCAGGGAATTATTCTCTCAGTTCAAGGAAGCAACCTGATGTAAATCCAGAAAGCAAACTTTAACCAGTAAAATCAAAAAAACTAACACTTTAGTTCTTAAGAAAGTAACCAGTAAACTCCAGACTCCAGAGTACCTGTTCAAAGCTTAGATGTGATAAGACCTGTAAGAAGAAAGCAATATGGGACGTCAGCACAACCACCTTACTGCTAACTGGCTTGCATGGTGATGGAAGACCAATGGGTTTTGAGTTTGTTTTGAAGTCGAAACACCATGACTTGGAGTTGATAAATGTATCTGCAGTTAGTTTTTGATTCCTTACCAAAAATGTGGTCGCATATTCAAATTTGAAACACTTAAATATCCAACATAATCCCAAAATATCACTGGACCTTTGAAGACACTGATATAGGGACTTTAAAGGGTTCCAGAAGAAATCAGTGTACCTGCATATGCATGGGGATCTGCCTGCGTCCGTAGTCAGCCCTGGTGTAGTCGTCACTGTAGCTATGCGAGTGGATTATGCTCGGCTGGCCCAGGTGACCGTCCCTGGTCCTGAGAGTGGACAGATCCTCACTACGAGAGAAGCCTCCATGGGCGAACTGTGGGATGTAGGCCTGATGAGAAGGCTCAGGTTCAGGGGCCAGGAGCAGTGGCGCCGGAGGTTGAGCCCGGCTGTGCTGGTGGTGGAGCTGTTGCTGTGGCCCGTCAGCCGTCGCCAGATGAAAGAGAGGATTCTGGAAGGAAAGCGGGTAGCGCATGGCGGCGGCCTGGTGTTGCTGCTGCTGGGATAGCGAGTCAGTGGTGGTGCCCATCTGGCTCAGCTGGCTCAGCCGGAGGCCACCTGACATACTGGAGCCGCCAGAGCCAGCTGACAACCTCCCACCGGCCCGCAGCTGGCTGCTCAGGCCCGACCCCAGGCCGCCACCGCCTCCGCTGCTCAGCCCACCGAAGCTGCCCATGCCGGCGATGGAGGCCTGGGAGGAGTTGAGCATGTCCACCGACTGCAGGTTAGACACGCTATTCATTCGGGAATCCTGGAGGTCCATCATAGATACGCTTTATTTACACTGATAACTTAAATAGTACGGGACATGAGAGCCTAATGTGCCCCCTAATATTAAATATGTTAAGGCGGGCACGGATGATATGGGTGAGGGTGGTGAGGGTGTGTTTACCACGAGGTCTGTCAGGGTATCGGAATGCCTGAAAGTATTTCCCAGGAAATACCGCTAGGATGAGTTGCATGGTGAATCAGTGGGAAAAAAGCAAATGTCACGATAAACTAGAGCCTCGGTTACACTAAGGCAGACTCTATCAAGTATGACCTACATGCACGTCATACTAACCTGACTAACGAGAGAGAGAAAACTAGTGGATGGGATGATGATTCCCCCCGGGTCAGCATGATGAGACTCACCTTAGCGTCTGGTTCCGTGATGTCTGAGCTGCTTGTGCAGTACGCTGGGCTGGAGCGTGCCAGGGGGGGCCGTGAAACGTAAAACATGTCTTTGGAGGCTCGGTGAGGGTGATCGCGGTCCTGAAAACTCATCTGGGAACGGGATGGCATGACCCCTCCGGTGGAGGTAGGGGAAGGCAAACGAGTGATTTCTATGGAGCTGGAACAACAACAGGGAGTAAAACGTAGGACATGGATCCGTAACTGTGTTCAAATCTGCACTCAATGGTATTCAGGATATATATAATAAACACTATATAGAAACACAGAATTACTGTTTTTCACAGGCTATAAGGCCCACTTAAAAGTATTGTATTTTCTCAAAAATCATGTGTTACTCTCACCATTTCCATGGCGTGATTTTTGCGCCACCCTGTTAAGCGATCAACTCTGACAAACTGCCAGCGCGTTCAGCTTATTCCGCACGACTCTCTCCATCTCTCTGCGTGCATGCGTTTCTGACCGTTCGCACATTTTTCCATCCGATCAAAGCATGCCTTGCAAATACAATGTTCACTTCAAAGACAGGTTTGAGTTGCAAGCGAGCAGAAATAGACTCGCGCGAGCAAAGAGACAGAGTCGCGTGCGAGCAGAGTTGAACATAGCTAGCAAGTATGTGAATAAAGTTCTTGTGCTTAAAGACTACAAACTGTTCCTTCCTCTGTGGGAACAAATTCAAGTTTGTGGGTACGAGTAAAAAATGGTTATGATGACGTCACTGGGCAGAGTAATCGACCCACGATCTCATCAAACACGGCCCGCTCCAAATTTAAAGATGGCAAAAGACGATGTACCGGTTGGAGCAACAGCCTCAGGTGAAGCATCACAGGAAAGATCAAGATATATCTCTATATAAACAGTTCTCAAAGGAGTATTGCTGCGCTAGACCTGGTGGCACAAAACATCCTGCCATTTAACCGGGCGTTCAAAGCGGCGTCTTTTACCACGCCTCTTATAATACAGTGGACCTTATAGTGCGGAAAATCCGGTGCTTCATGTAAATTAGATTGATGAAATGAGAAAAGGGTCACCTCATGCAGAAATGCGATTTAACTCCCTGACATGCAGCCGCCCTTCAAAACCTATAAACTAAGTGCAAAAACATAAAAAAACAAACAAATATTGCATTTGCATCCCCCTAAGATAAGATTTAGGAAATATTACTAAATGTGACCATCCACTTTAAAATGTTAAAGTTTTCTGTACATAAATCCCATATCACTCCCAGACAATCTTTAAAACTTCACTCAGTAATTTACTTCCTTCAGTGCCCAGATCTCTTTCATTTCTTTTGTTGAACATTTCATATTTTTAGGACTTGAGTTTTGTCCTGGCACATTTAAGGGTACAATTAAAGAGCTAGGTTGTGTGAGAACATTGCCCCTATATACATAATCAGGGACTGAGCTGCACTAATGCTCCCACCTGTTCAAATCCCTCATCATGAGGTTCTGGAACTCCGATGAGATGCCTCGGTTAAAGCTCGGTCGAGACAGCAGCCTGTCAGCCTGTCTGTCCTGCACTCTGTCTGTCTGGTGGCTCGGCTGCCTCTGGAGGTGAGGGTTACGCAACGCCATGCTGATGTCATTTAGGAGGCGGGGCAAAGGACCCAACTTGATGATGGCATCCTGGAAAGCAGAAAGATACACAGCCATCAAGCAGCAAAAGCTGGTTTTATTTCATGAAAAGCGAATTTTAAGCAAGCTGTGGCATGGTAATTTTTATCATATGGAGACTCATATGGACTAATATATTGATTATCTGTATGTTCACATTTTGCAGAATCCAAAAATATAGGAAAAAATGAAACCAAACTGCTCATGTTTAAAGCAACACTAAATTATTTTTGGCTTTAGTTGATTTTGACGGCCCAGTGTGGACAAAAGCGGTAGTGTTATGCCTGAAGAAGACTGCATTTCCTATGAGGACTTGCACATTGTGTCTTAAAATCCTGATCTCTTGGCCGCCTGCAGTTTGATTGAACTACAGTTCTTTTTGCAGTGTCTGTGTGAATAGTGATGAGGTGATGAATCTAGTTGTGGTGAAACAATGTCAGATGATGATGTTGAAGACAAGAAACAGGGGGAAGTGACGTATGCCGCAAACTCCCCATTTGGTTCATATCAAATCTCTGCAAGTGTGTGTAGTGCTATGTTTGTTATCATTTTGAAGCACCTCAAGAGTATTATCTATATCTGGGGATTTTCCCTTATGCCTTTATGATGCATCATCTGCCTGATTACTGCTTTTACACAAGTCATAACTGGTACCCATTATACATTTGGTATCTGCTAGAAAACTGTTTAGCTTGCATACATATCAATAGTAACCGTGTTGAACAGACAATGTCTTTTGAGTATTTCATATTTGCGAGTGATTTTATTCTTTGAGTTTTGACTTTAGCTCACATACGAAACATTAATGTTTTAGGTTCACCTTGCTCAGCTGAGCCATAACCTCCCACAGGAGGCTGTGCAGGATAGACAACTCCCTGCCCAGATCAATGTATCCCTCAAAGCCGCCTGCGTTGCCGACACTGTCCAGGTTGGAGATCTCGTAGAGGAACTGCTGCATCGAGCCCCATTCCATCTCCAGAAACTCATTCATGAAACACATGTACTCTTCTTTACTGCCGAACCTGCAGGATAAGCAGAAAGCGATATCACAACAGTGGCAGGGATGATTGTAAAAATAGAAATAACTCATAAGTCCAATATTCAAATCTAATGAATAAATTAGGTACAACTGGGAAGTGGATACTGAATTTAGGTTCTTTGTATCTATGTTAACATAATTTTTTGAACAAAATCATCTGAGTCCTTATAAGTTGTGTGGTGTCACAATGTATCATGAATATTTAAATAGGGTTTAAAATAAAGGTAAAATAATTTAAGTAAATTAAAACTAAGCCAATTATGGACCTTTAAGAAAAATTAGTTTGTTAAGCTAAAGTAAGGATCTGATAAAGGTGAGGCTCCTGGTTTTATTTTTAGGGCCAAAAATCAAAACCAAGCGTAAACTAAGACAAGGTAACTTCCTGATTATGCATTATAAAGACTATTTGTGTATATATTTGTTACATATCAGAACAGAATTGGGTTACTTGCAAGTTTAAATTGTCGTAAAAAACCCCCCAAAAAACCAAAAAATGAAGTTTGACTCACTTGGAGAAGTTGGCCAGGTTTTGGACTACTTTAGCGATAAGGGTGAGCGTGCGTGACGTCTGCTCATCCGGATACTCCTGGGTGAGGTTAAAGAGTGATGGGGACATGATGGCAGGACACAGGAAGCGCAGGAAGAGGGATCCGCTGATGAGACGGTCGGCAATATCCTCTCTACCCCTCTCAGCACTACGCACCCTCCAGGACGCGAAAACCTCCTTCAGCTCACGGGGGAAAACACTGTTAGGGCACAAGAGGCATTTTAAAATCAGACTGAAACAGTTAGAAAGAAAATAAATCTGCGGACCAGGCAACTCATACAAATAACCTTATTTTATTTTTGCAGCAATTAGGAGCTTACCAATGGGAATTAACAATTTTGCAGAGTGCCAGTTCGCAGCACATTCGAAGATTGGCTTGGTGGTCTGGTAGCACAGAGGGTGGTATTCTCATAGGGTCCACTTCGCAATTTTCCTCTGACTCATACAAGGCCCTTATGAACTCCCCTGCAGATGAGATTTCGTTTGTAACAAGTCCAACATTATTATTTTAAATAACAGCATCGAGCAAACACTACAGTGTTGCGGAAAATAACTTAGGATGAAAAGATTTGTGAACCATAGCGGTTTGAAATCCGAACCTCACATAGCAAAATACCTGTTTTTATGTTCTTGATTTAAGGAATAGAGATCAATCAACTACTTTTTAGGACTGAAAATAATATTGAAAAATGAACACTCCCGATGTCAAGCTAGTGCTTAGACAACATGTACACATGAGCACAAGTTTGGTATCTGGAGACACTGATAAATGTATGAAAGCAGCCGCTTGTTGGAGTAACCTGGATTGATATTCCTTTTGAATTATTGTTTTTCAAGCTATTGGATCAACAGATTATCCCCAAACTCAACTCCCAAATCCCAAATAATTAAAAGAGGAGGCGTCAGAGGTCCAGGCTAGGAGCAAAATAGAGGGAGTCAAGGACGAATCACAAAGGGGAACATAAACTCTCTGGCAAGCTAAATATACTAGCGTTAATCATTATATTTTCAGTCATGGGTTCTTCCTATCTGACTGGCTTTTCAGCCCGTGTCATTGCAAGGGCGAGTTTGTTTGCGGATAACGACACGCTTGTACCAGCTCCGGACCGAACCTTCACAAGACTTGTAGTTTTTGTACAGGAACCACCTTCAGATATCGTAAAATTGCTTCCGAAGATTAAATGGATGTTTGGAAGCCCAACATTGTCCACCTGATATTTTGGTTGAGTTGTTTTCCCGTTATCGCTGAAAAGCATATTACTAATGCATGTAAATCGTCAGACTTATAAGGAAGCAACAAAGATTTATATTCTTTGTTATTGTTTCTGTTAGCACGTAAAAATTGGTTTGGTGATCTTACCATATTAGAAAAAAAACTACTGTAAGATGCATTTAGTTAAAACATGGAAACATCTGTATTAGACTGAACATACAGCCTGTAAATGTAAATTAGATGTTTTTTTCTCAATGAGCAACTCGTTCCCTAAATGCTTCAATGGCTCCTGCTTTCTTTTCACATCTCTGGTTTGAGCTCAACCGTTTAATGCTCCGGGTGTGTGGTTATCCAGTTTACCCACGGGTTAAATGCTGAGGTTGCACTTCTTTGCACAAACTACGCTGGGGGGGAAAAAATCTACTTCTTATGTGTGGTATGAACCTCCAATGAACCAGATTTACTCATCAAATCAGATTATTCTTCTGGGACAGATGAACAGATTTAGAACTGTACTAACACTGTCAAAGCTTTCTCTCACCAGCTTAACTTTGACAATTAAAAAGCAATAACAGAATAATTCAGACACTGCATAATGTGGAGGATCGTGGTCAGTTAAGACCTGAACGTTGCTGTCTACAGGGAAGACCTGGTGTCAGAAACAACAATGAGGTTTAAACTTTCAACCTCAGTTATTTGCTTTGTTTCTATTTCTGATTATAAATCATTTAGATTTTCTATCTATTGTACTTATTTAGCCCTGTTTTTTATTACTGAATAACATTGCACATTTCAGACAAATGTGAAGAAGAGAAACGTTTCTGGTTACCATGTTAACTCTCTCAAGCCATTTTTGTTACATGTATGAAAAAATATGGGGTTTCATTTATGTTCCATATATTTTTGTTTGCAATATTTATATGTAATATGAATAAACCCTTGCTAAACAAATTTAGAAGGAAGAAGAATTTTTCCCATTAATATTCTGATAGAAAATGTAATATTTTCCCTAAACAATGGTGACAGACTTTGTTTTCATGATCAAGAACTTGTTTTAAGATGTCGAAAATGGAAGATACGGCTGGATCAACTCACCGATGGCATCCTTGAGGTACTTGTGTCCGATCAGCTTGAGGTACTCTTCTATGGCTTTGGTGGCCAGCGTGTTCTCTCTGAATATAAGGTGTTCTCGATCAATAAATCTGTCCACCTCACACATCGCCATGTCAGACAGGAAATCCTGCAGATATAGGGAAAAAAAATCTAACCATTGTCCCTCAATCAAATCAACCCTTACCAAAACAGTAGTATGTGCAAGTATGTTTTAAGTTTAATCTAAGATTTAGACAGTATACTTCCAGTTAACTTTTTTTGTACTTGTAAGTAAATACACTTAACGAAGTTTATGTTAGCTATATTTGGCATTGCTATAGTCAGGTATAGTTCTTGCCGTTTGCAGAACCTGGTAATAAGGAAGGTCTTAGCACCACGAATCACAGTGTTGACCGTCACGTTCCTTATTTCCAGTTACGGGAAAATACAAGTAAGCTGTTTGTCAGCCGTCACATGTAGATGTGCCTAATATTCAGCAGCCAAGAGTTTGGCGCTAAGACTCTTCCCCCATGGCTCAGTCTGGTTGTTTCTGACCCGTCAGAAGAATGTTCTTCATCAAAAAAATAAATAAAAATGCAACAACGAAAGCTACAAGCAAGCTGCTGCAAAGAGCCCCATGGCCATTTAAACATTTGTTTCACATTCTGTTTTTGTCCGGTTCTGTTTTAGTGGACTGTATTTTAAACTCCAAGGTTGTAGGATCTGCTCTGAAGTAAAATTCAAAGGTAATCTGCTGTACATTTGAAAACGGATTTTTAAACTATAAACTTTGAATTATAAATGTATTTAGTAAAGTTATAGCAAACGTAAAAGATTATTTTCAGAATACTTCAAATTTAAGTAAAAAGAGTACTAGACGTCTAGTGCTGGAAAACTAACAGTTTATCTAGTATCTAGTATTATAACGCGTACTCTCTAAATGAAAAAGTATTCCAGACGTTTTGGTACAAGTAAACAAACAGAATACTTGTAATAACACTTGAAATGTACTCCGAAGTATTATTTTATAAATTTAACGTCAGCCAATTAAAGATACACTAGAGAAGTTTCAGTTTTGGCAGATTTTTAGTGGCCCACTGTGGACAAATGCGGTAGTGTTTTTGTCTAACAGAAGACTACATTTCCCATGAGGACCCGCGCATAGCATGGTTGAAGTACATTTCTGTTTCCAGTGTCTGTGTGAAGGATGAATAGTGATGAGGTGAAACTGTGGTGAAACAATGACAGATGATGATACTGAAGATAAGAAATGGGGGAAGTGACATGTGCCGTAAAGCGGTCAGCACATTTGTAGTTGTTTTATGTGGCAGAGTTCCTCCCACCCTCCTCAAAGTTCTTTAATGCCGGTTTAAGCGATACGGACCCCCTCAGGCCAAGTCAGAGGTGTCATTCGAGCTCTAAGTCAACGTATGATCACAAAAGTTATGTAAATATTTCATGAAGGTTGAAAAGTTACTTAGTGTTGATTTAAGCGCAGAGACAAACACTTGTTAAGATACTGCTGGTATCAGAGTATTTGTAAAACTAAAGTACACCGGGGGAAATTTACTTGAGTTTACTTGAGGAGTACTTTGAGGTAAGGGCAGTGATATGAAGCTGTCTGCAGATGAAGTTTTAGATAATTACAGGAAAGTATAGGAAGTACTGTCTCCAACCTTTGCTTTTCCTGTGCTTTGCAGTATGTGGACCAAAGCACAGGCCACCTCCTCTTTGCTCTTTACGCTCAGCACGGGCTCCAGCACGGCACACAAGGTCCGGTAGTTGTTTGTGACGAACTCTGCAAACTCCTTGTAGAGCTCCATGGGCAGGATATTCATGGTTTGGAAGCGGGATTTGAGGCGTAGCGATGCGTTGATAATCTTCCCTCCTCCGCCACCGGCTCCCTTCGTGAGGACGCTGGGCTGGATGACCGGGTACCATTGCTCTACGAACTGCCGTCCTGTGATGCTCGAGATGGGGATGCTGACCAATCCTAAGTATGTACTCTTTTCCTTAGAGATGCAAAGAAAAGATACTCATAAGCACATAAACTGTTCCAATTTTGAGGGAGCAAAAACCACAAACACCTAACTGTGCAGTAAAACATATTTGTTATCTGTTTTTGATAAATTTTTATAGATAAACTCAAAATTATGGCTAAAGATAATTAGCTTTTTTCTATTTGTGGTTCAGACAATCATTTGAGTTTGTGATGTTCTTAATCGACAGATAACAAAACTCTCAAAGATTTCCTTCACCCAGAATTGAAATGGCTCGCCCACCTTCCGTCTCTTCTTGTCCGTCTCCTTGTAAAGATGAAGGCGAAGGTTGCGGACGGCCGGCAGATTGTTGAACTCAAAGTGCTCGCCCCAGAAAACCGTGTCGGTGCGGGGCTTGCTGGTGGTCCGGGCGTACAGCATGTCGTCCAGGCACAGCTCGCAGTAGTAGCGCTTCTTAGCTGGGAGCTCGCGGGCCTCGATTATCCACAGTTTGAGGACATTTTCCACCCTCCGGCTGTTGTCCTATATGAAGATAAAACCAGCTCAAACACAGTGTACAGCCTTTAATACCAGGATTTATATATTAAAAAAAAGATTCACTTTTGGAAAGACAAACAAAAAGTCAAGGACAGAGGAGAGCAGATGGAAAAGGGTGAATGATGGGCAGCAGCAGGTCATCCTCCAGGGGAGAGAAATAACTGATTTGTCCTAAAGCTGAAAGGCAGCTCTGAATTCTTAACACAGACACATTAAACTGCATGATAGACACACTAAAGACAAATGATAGAAAAATAAGAATCCAGCATTTCATCTGTCCAAAAAAAGGACACAAACCATGGTAATTACGCTGCTGTGGTGAGTTCTCATCATGGTAACAAAGCCAGCGTTATATCTGACAACTCCTGTTTTAGGAGAAAGGAGCCGGCTGTATCACTAAGTTTAGCCTCAACACTATCCAATGCCATGATCTTACGAATCAGAAGGTTTTTGTCCTCTTTCATCTCCGATGTAAAGCAAGAGGCATAATTATTTCCAAAACCGTGTCGTTGAATGTTTGCGGGCATCTGGTGACTCAGTTTGACAGAGGAACGGCACTGGTATGGGAGTGGGTTCTCAGCCTTGATTTCTTCAAATGATTCTGTCTTTCTGTCTCAGCTCAGTTTTGGCAAGAAAAAAAAAAGACTGCCTACTCTGATTGTCCTTTAAAAAAATTAAAAAAAGACCTCAAAAGTAAATCAAAGTCAGGTAAGTTAGGGTAATCCTTCTCTCTGCGGTTAGTCCTGTCTCTGCTGGTATGTCTGGTCCAAGATACATGACTCGTGACGTTCAGGCATATGAGGGGAGGGATTCATCTACGAAAACATCTGTTAAGGATCCTCGGCGCTCTGTGACTCAGCCAAGACCCCTGCAGCCTCAGCATCTGGTTGAAAGACATTCGGCTCGCGTGATGCTTCATCCCATACGCCTTTAGTTTGTCTACAGCACCCGGACGCTATCAAAGCTGCAACGTCTCAAATGTCTGCTCGCTTTTAATAACCGACAGGAGGAGCGCAGGAAGATTTCACAGAACCATCAGATCCAAGGGGAAATCATTGAAATTACTTGGTGCTGAGATTAGTTAAATTAAAGATGTGAGGATGAAAATATGATCTTGCCGCAAAAGGGAGCACTTCAAATCAGGGCTGCAAAAATATACAGAACACGGTGATTGAGATACTGGAGTATTTCGCCTTACTCTAATGTTAGATGTTTGATCCAGTATGAATCAGGTGTTGAGGAGCATCTCTAAGAGTTTAGGATTAGATTTAACACCTTGAGATTAGAGGAGATAAAGTAAAAACCACATACCCTACTCACAAAAAGTTCGGGATGTTTGGCTTTCGGGTGAAATTTGTGGAAAATGTACAAAGTTTCCGCTACAGTGATATCATATCAGGAGAGTAGGACATTTAAGTAGAAGGATTCACCGGTGATTTCGTCATCTCAAACAATTTGTTGAGACAAAAGTTAACAACAATGGTGTGTGCACCACAACAAAAAATGTCCACGTCTCAATAACTCGTCATGTGCCCTTGAGCATCAATTACAGCTTGACAACGACGTCTCATGCTGTTCACAAGTCGACTTATTGTCTGCTGAGGCAGGGCATCCAACTCTTCTTGAAGGGCAGCCCTCAGGTCATTGAGGTTTTGGGGTGCAGAGTTTCGAGCCTCTACACGGCCACTCAGTTGATTCCACAGGTTTTCAATGGGATTCAGGTCTGGAGAAAGTGCAGGCCACTCAATTTGAGGTACACCAGTCTCCAACAGCCGTTCCCTGATGATGCGACCCTGATGAGTTGGAGCATTGTCATCCATGAAGATGAAATTAGGCCTGTGTTGTTTCATGTAGGGGCACAATCACTGGATTAATGATGTTATTCAGGTAGCATGGGCAGGTGTCACTGGACACACCTGCCCACACTGTGACACCGCCACCACCAAAAGCTCGTCTGGTGACAACAGAAGCTGATGCATAGCGCTCTCCTTGAAGTCTCCAACATCGTTGGCGGCCATCATTTCTGCTCAACATGAATCGACTTTCATCAGAGAACAGCCCACTGGTCCCTCGTCCAGCGTAAATGCTCCCTGGCCCATGCAAGACGATGACGCCTGTGCCTGCTGGTGTGGTCAGGTACCCTTGAAGGTCGTCTAGCACGCAAACCACGCTGATGTACACGGTTTCGAATGGTCTGACATGACACTTGGGTGCCTCTCACCTCCCTTAAACGTGCCTGGAGTTGAGTGGCATTCATCATCCGGTTTCTCAGGGCATTGTTCACAATGTAGCGTCATCAGCATGGGATGTGGCCAAAGGACGTCCACTTCTATGCCTTTCTTTTACTCTTCCAGTCTCTCGGTATCTCTGTTGCAACCTGCTGATGACACTCTGTGACACTCTGAGCTCAGTGGCCACGTGCGTCTGAGAACGTCCTGTTTGAAGCATTGCCATGGCCAGGTACTGTTGATCCATTGTTAGGTGTCGTCTTGGTCTCATGATGTGTCAATGTGAACAGCCTGATGAAGACGACTGTTTCAACACCAGCTGTGAATGAACCAGGACATTTATTGGTCGATTCGAGGATCAAACACCTGTTGCAACTTTTGCCGTTGAGCTCCTCGTTGGAGAACAGCAACATGTGCAAAAATTACTGAAACAGTTGGACAGGTGTATTCAAAAGCTTAGAGAAGGTCACGTTAAATTAACCTGTTAAGGTTTGAATGAATTTTGGGCTCATCCTGAAATTCAACCGGACAGCCAAATATCCCTAACTTTTTGTGAGTAGTTATGTTCAGCATAGTCAGCGGTGATCTCAGTCTATCTATCTTTAATTTTTTTTGGCTGATTTGTCCTGTAAAGCACTTTTTTCATCTTGAGTTTTTGGAAACACGTCACATAAATAAATTTAACCTAATCGCAACAACGTCACACCAAAAAATAAAACAAGAGGGCTCAGTAAAAATTATTTCATTTATGAAATTAGATCGAATCAAATATTTTGGTAAAGCATTCCTATGTTTGAGAACAAAAAACTGTTCTATTTCCTCTGCTGAAGTGATGCTTCTGTTACCCTCTCCATTCATTTTCAGTCCCACCAGTATGAGAAAAACCTTTAAAAGTTTTAAAACTTCATCTTATGTGTTTTTAAGATTTTTAAGGCTTTGTTGTAATTTCTTGTTTGTTGTTTGCACCACCTGCTGTTTTTTGCTTCCTGTATAACAACAAATAAAGCATCCGAATTGTAAATCCTAAAGTGGTCATGATGAAAATTTCTATAAACTTCAGGTTAAAGGATTTTTCATACAATCAGTTCAGAAAAGGGAGGGAAAAAATCAGGTTTTGTGATAATAACATACATAAAGATTCCATATAAAACAGGTTGTTTGCTAAATTTAAATACAACAGGTTCCTTTTTTGAGTTTAACGGCCGTTTTATGCTAGAAATTATTATTTGGTTGGGTATAGGATCATATTTAATAATATATAACGTAACAACATTGTCTCATTAAATCAGTTCTTTTCTTCAGATGTTTGGAGAAGCTGCAGGTAGATTTAGTGTTAAATTCACCCCGGCTGATGCAGACCATCCACAGACCTTTCCAACAATAACAATCTATGGTAAGGTACCAGATCACAGTGGCCAGAGCGACAAACTGGAGATGTCAGTCTGGCAATGTTGCTGTTACTCAACGGAGGTTCATCTGAGTTGTGATTCATCAGAATTTATGAGACAATCTCAGCACAAAAGCACAAACAGTCATATATTTTGGCAGAAAACCCCCAGAGAAACAGTAGTTGGCTCCCGCATTGGTTCATGCACATCGCTCTGGGTGAAGGGGATTGAACTTTTCCCTGCACCAAAAAGAAGATTGGGTGTTTCTTCCCATTTAGCATGTGTGTTAGCTTGCTATTGCGTTATTCAAAATGGCTATTAGGTTAGCTGAATACAATCACACTGTTGTGAGTGTGTGTGTGTGTGTGTGTGAACATGATTTCAGTGGCATGTGTCTCTCTGTTGCCGTGAGATAAACTGGGGACCCTGTGACCCAATACTGATAAGCAGGTAAAGAAAATGGCTGAATGAATAATAAATAATCTGTAAACCTATAATAATATTGAAAACACACTGCAAAATTAGCAAGAAAATGCACTGCTCTTGTTGCATTCTTTACATTTACAGTCAACCAGCTTCATCAGCTCTGTTGCTGCACTTCGTCACAGATCATAACCAACAGAATCAATAACCGGATAGAGGAAGTGGATAAAAAAACGTAACCACAGTTAAAACAAACAAACAATAATATAAAAAGACATACCTGTAAGACATTTTAAATATCTTCTGTTTAGGATCAATTTAAAGGATTTTGTAACATCAGGCCACCTAGAACAAGGCTGTGAAGAAACTAGAGATGACACGGGATTCCCAACGCTCGGCATACTTGCTGTTTCAAACATATGGACTGGTTTAGAAAAAACACATAAAATGCTTTGAAAATAGTAGTTCCAATGCGGCTATAACATTAGTCATTAGAAGTGGCTCCCACCGGTCAGCAATCTCCTCACTGAGGCTGCAATGTTTGACAGTTTGGCTTAAATTCCTCTATAACTTGTCTTGATCCAAAGCTTTCTTCGATATTTTCTAAATGTTCCTGGACAACAGAACATCTGTTTGAATAGATAACACCATTTAAAGGCCATAAACCCAGGTGCACGTCCCAGTTAGGAAAGATTGGATTTAACTGGTTCATGCATGAGGCCCACAAAGCACAGAGAGAACCCTGGAGTCAGTCGTGTTGGCCTGTTTATCATCGAGCATCAGCTTTCACAGACTGGTACACGTCGACCTGCTGTGCACAATTTACCCACATCACATTACCCGATTAGTGTTTTTTTGGGACCCTCCGCCCTGAAACATTAGCCTTGTGAGGCTTGCAGACGCCTCTAAATTGCTCGACACAGACACACACAGACATGGGGATGGAGTTCACACAGAGAAATGAAGCGGCGCGCTCTTACTGGAACACAACACAACACCAGGAGACGGGGAGGAGAGAGAGAGACACACAGACACGGGGATCATCCGCATCCCTTTCTCTCCCCTCACCTTGTTGGGCTTGACAGCTCTCTGCAGGTTCTCGATCCATTTGTCTCTCTCTGCGGCCGAGCGACACGCAAAGCACTTGGTTCCTGACGCCGTTGTCACCTGAGGTTATAGCCAACGGTACCACAGCCATCAGTTACTATGGAGACAGCAGCTAAAGGCGCCAAAACAATGTCTCAACCTCTGTCAGTTTCGACTAATAAAAGTGATTGGAAAACTTCATAAATGCTTTTTTCATTAATTTCGTCTAAAAATAAAATCGGAGTTTGAACCTTTTATTTATCTATTTATTTTTTTGTCAGCTTCTCTTCCCATGTACTGAAATCGTAAGTGTGCTGTTACTCCTCCGTTGTGCATCGCAGCCCTCACCTCAAAACAGTACTCCTGTCCCAGGATGCTGGAGTGGACAGGTTTGATGATGGCGTCCTCGTCCAGAGTGAGGTCCAGCGCCTCGGCGGCGCTGCTGGGAGACAGCAGGGACTCATGGGAGTGGGACTCTTTGAAGCTCTGCATCAATCGCGTCCTGGGAGAGTGATAGTTTGTTCAGATGTTGGAGCGGAGCAGGGAGAAGGGGAGGAGGTTATTTAATCTCGGTTCCACACAAGAACTCATTCATGTCAGCATCTATATGTTAATTCTAACATTAAAAGCATCCTCTTTTAATTCTGTTTAGCTATTGAACCAAAGACGATTGGAAACCAGCTCATAATTTCCCAAATAATTGACGAAACATATGCAGATGTCCTTTTTAAACCGGGTGACATTTGCATACGTCTGCATTTAAAACTTGATGAGATATGAATGAGAATGAGAATGTAAAAGCTCTTCACATTCAAACATACTTTCATGTTGCTTCACATTCATATTGAATATGACTCAATTCAATGACACTTATTAACATTCAAGAGTAATTAAATAGTCACAGACATTACAAAAGGTCTGAAGAGAAATAAAATAAATGTAAAAAACAAATTAAACTCTGATCGTGTTCCATTAAAACTAGTGTATTTAATATTTATATTTTAATGCATTTTATTTATAAACTCCATTGAGAGATTGAGAATAAAACACATGTTTAAAGGCAACTAAAAATAAGACTGTGTTCTTATAGATGAGTCCAGAGAAGGAGTCTCTGCTGCAATTTCCTTTTTAATTTCTTCAACATAAATTGCTAATTGCAGATGCCGGATCACAATGAGCCAGTTATCTGATTCTGCTGGAGGTTTCTTCCTGTTAAAGGGGACTTTTGCTCCCTGCTGTCGCCACAAGCATGCTTAGTGTGAGACGTTGCTGCAAAGTCAGCGAGTGAAACTTTAGACAGAAAACCTTTCATCTCCTGCTATCTCTAAGGGAAACACCCGGCTTAGGAAACCCTTCTCCCTGTATTAGAAATCTATTTTAGTCGGAAACAACAACAAAAAATTCGATCATAGATGAGCGTAGGAACATACATCAAGGAATAAATCAAGATACCCACCCCCCTTTTTTTTTTTTTTAAAGAAAAAGGTTGATTCTACTTTTCTGCTGAGGTCTATTAAGCTTTTTTGGGAGGTTTTGCCATTTCTGTTCCTGGTTTTCTTGTATGTCGCATTTAAACAACATTGATTATCATACTTTTCTATTACCCACTGCAGTCCTGAGAGTATGGGATTAAGCAGCTTGTTAAATCACCTTTATCACAAATAACACCAAATGTATTAGTTTTTCAAATCATTCTAGGATTAGGTTCCCTAATATTTTATTCAGGTTGTGGTTTTTTGAGCCTTTCTTTTATACATCTGCAGTTGTGTTTGGGATTACTGTCCTGTTGATGACCCAGTTTGGGTTCAGCAGCCAGAAAGATGGTATCACAATTTACTTTAGTTTACTTTAGTATCCAGAAGATTTCATGATCTTATAAATGCCTGCAGGATGCTGGCAATCTTAAATGGTCTCTTTAGCACCATGCCCGACAGCTGCTATGAGGTACTTAGGCTGATATGCTGCATTTGTTTTTCTTTATGCACGGTACTCTACATTATATTCAAACATCTCTACTTAGTAATCCTCAATACCCAGGACATCATTCTAAAAATCCTATAGTTCTATCAGATGCAAGTTTGCACACGTAAGTCATGCCGCCGCCTTATTTTTATAACACGCTTCTATTGCTTGTTCCTTTATGTTGAAGTTTGCATTCTAACATATCAGCTGATCCATTGGCTTAAGCTTTTGGTGTTTTTGTGTGAAGTATGCTGGGTGGCTTCTAAGAAGATTGGCAGCTGACTTAAATGTTTAAAACATACAGATGAACATTTTTCTTAGTATATTCATGAACTTTAAATAGTTTGAAAATGGCCCTGAATTTCCTCACAGACGGATCTGCGGTTAAAGTCGCTTCTGTAAGGTTATTTCTGATGTTTTCCATCTTCCCAGTGTCTTAACACACACCGCTAACACACCCCAGTTAGGTTTTAGAGCTGCAAGGCAACAAAATTGCTGCCTTTATACACTAATGACCATTTCATTTGATTAGCTGCGCCTGGGTGTCGTTTTCCCTCTTAAACTCCAATAAAAGGCGGCAAGGATGGATTTATTTATCCCGGTGACTGTATTGATATGCAGCCTTCTCAAAAAACAACGTTTTACTACCCCTACATTTGCTGCTTTCTCATTACAGATCTTGAATTAACAACCGTACTTATAATAAACCAAGATTTGATTAGTAGAGTAAAATGAAAGAAAAAAAAAACTGAAGGCATTTACTCTACTAGATCCACCAAGTTGCTGCAGGATCTGCAGAAAGAAATTATGCCCAGTGATTAGCCTTTTTATTTGCAGTACGAAAGGAATACCCTGCAGAAAATGACTTAGATCTCATGTTATTTTATAACTCATATATGTATATTTTTAAAGAATTTACATATATTTAAATAATTTCTCGAAAACGAAATCAGTTGTCTAACATATTTATGCAAGCATCCGACAATTACTTATCATGCTCATCACTTATCATGCCCACCTTTACTATAACGGACACATGCACACACAGAAGCAGCTGATAGTCATACATCCATCCGGACAGATAAAAGATGACAAGATGAATCTAACCAGAGAGGTGGGAGTGCTGGTCAGCAGCAAGAAAACCCCCCCAGAGAAGAAGTAAACCAGGACGAAGAGGAAGAATAACTAAATCCTCAGCTCTGTGCTCACTTTTCCCACGATCGCCTATGCCTATAACCAATCGTAGCGTTCATCTACAGAGCACTGATCGCACAGGGAACCAGGGAGAGGGAAAAGCTCATGGAGTGAGGGAGAGATAAAAATAGACCTAACAGAATGAGTCAGATCGAAGGGAGGACAGAGAGAGCAGAGAAAGACTGGAGAAAGTCATGACAAAATGTGAGAGAAAGGCGGTGGTGGTGGTGGTGAGAAAGACGACCTCTCAGTGGAAATTAAGTTCATTATGTAAACAGTGGATCCTTCAGAGAGGGAGATATGAGAGCATGAAGCGTCTGAAAGAAGGAAGAGTGAAGAGGAGGATGCGTGAGGACTGGGGAGCATGAAGGGATTGAGGAGACAGCAGGAGCGCTGGAGGTAAGAAAAAACAGCAACCAAGGTCTGAGCCGGGTCTCAGCTGAAGCACACAGCTGGAATATGTTTTAGAATGTCTGTAACACTCCAGATCAGGTAAAGCCAACATCTAAGAGAAAAAAAAACAAGAAGACTATAAAACATGCTTACAAAAAAGGAGCGCTGACAAAATGTAGCATTCAAATATTCTGCAAGTTTCATTTCTTTAACGTTCTAAGCTCATGAGTAGCTAAAGTAAAATAAGAGCTTGGAACAGATGTTTTTGTCACAATATATATATACGATTATCTCAATGACTGAGGCTCTATTTGGGTTAAACTTGGTTCAGACTTTCTTGTCATGTATGTATCTGAAAAATCAGTTGCTAAATGTATATATATATATAAATATTTTTTTTTTCCTGGTAAAGAGAAAATTAATCACAGGTAATCTATTCATAAACACCAATAATGTGGCCCAAGTGGTCACAAAACTACAGGCGATGTCAGGATGGAGGAGGTTTTGTTCTTGCAGGTTGTCCACTGGGGGTCGCCACAGCTCCATCCTCGCGAGAGCACAACTGTACGCCTGTGCCACTGCACAGGTGACCACTGTGTACAAGCACATCTTATTCTGTCACCGAGGGATACATATGTAGAATTCAAGATTTTTAAGTGTTGTTTTTAAGTAAAAGATATAACAAATAAAAATTATTAGAGTTGTTAATCTGATGAGGCAAAAGATTCTGGATTATTTATGTTTTACCTGTGTGCTGGTCTACACTTTTTGCTGGCTGCAGTTTAATAAAATCATTGCGAATAAGTTATTACATTAAGGGGAGTTAGTTTAAATCAACGAGGGAATTTTTAAAATTGTAATTTCATTTTGAATGACTATAGGGAAAGAGAACGAAACCACAAAGACCATTTAAGACCAAAAAAACTATAGTCAACTTTACCTTTTTCAATTCTTTTTTCCTTGAAAAAATTAATAAAATTTACGTGGAAACATAATTTCTCTTTGTGGTCGGAACATTTTTTATGAATCAATTTTTTTCTATATCCCTATATCTACTTATTCACATACATTATTTTGCTTTAGTGTCTTTAATGCTCTTTAAATTTTTTTGGTTTATGCTTTTACCTGTTTAATCTGTTTTTGTTGTTATTCCTGGTTGTTTTTTTCAGGTAAGTCTAATTAGTGATTCTATAACTAGATGAAACTCATATGTGCATTTATCTTTCGTCACAGGTCTGCAAAAGCAAACAAAAAATTCAATCAGACGGCTGCAGTTCATGTAACTATAAGATGAAATTTTATGTCTAGCTTGATCAGTCAGGGCCAGTGATGACCTCATCAGATTAAAAACTCCTATCATTTTTACTTGTTATATCTTTTACTTAAACAAAAAACTTAACAATCTTGAATTTTAGATATTTATCCCTTAGTGACAGAATAAGATCTGTACTTGAACACAGTGGTCACCTCGACCCATTTTTTCTTTTTTACAAAACTATGTACACGGAGGTCTCCGGATTGTTTGCCCCCAAACAATCCCCTAATTATCTGCGTGACCCAATGTGGCGGCACCACCCAGTGTATCTGCAAAACGGCTTATCTAATCAGGACCTGACTTAAATGTTACTTTTAAAGAAAACCCAACCACAACTGTTTTGCATTAGGTTAGTCGTATGATAGAAACTCCTGCTAAGAGTATTACATTATGGCTAATCAAGAGCCTCAAACAGAGACATTTAACTAAATTGAGAAGGACTCTTAAGCAGGGTGCTATAGAGTTTCACTGCATCGGCGCCAGTAGGTGGGTTTGGGTGCGTCTGCAAGCACAAAGAGGGGAATAAGCAAACAACAAAAAATGTAAAAAAAATATGTCTGAATACTGCAGGACGTTTAAGTTTAGACATCTAAGTTTAGACGTATAACAAAGTTAAGTTATAAAACAAAAATGGGCCCAAATACCAGAACATCAAACATTGGACCTAGATTATAACTCCTCTGATAAGATTCAGTCAGTTCTCAAAAAGTAGTTAAAGAATCAAGCCAAGAATGATGAAACTTAAAGGACATAAAAACAAAAATGTTTTGCTGATATCCTAGAACTGGGACTGAATGTAAAAATACGGGATTACTGAAAACAAAACTCATCTCTTCTCATTTTACAACCAGTTTGGACTTCAGGGGTATGACTGTAATCCGTTGCAGAAATTTAAACCCTCCCTTTATCATGAAAATTAAAATAAGGGATCACCAACAAGAAAGGAGTGGAAAAGTTGTGAAAATCTTGATTTTTGTATATATTGCTATATATTTTTGAAGTATTATGTCAGGAAGCTTATTTTATCAATGCTGTAGCTGATCTGGGCCCTCAGTGGCCTTCTGGTCAGAAGAAATCAGGAAAAATATTTTGGCAGACACCTTTCTTAGAAAAAGGTTTCACAGCTGTACTTCTCACCTCAGTTCACTTTTCGCCACTTTTTCATCTGACCTAAAAGGACCATCTAAGACTCATTGAATCATTGTCTGGAAATGATTAACACAATATTGCAACATATGGACTTGAAGCTTTTTAACTCATTAATGTTTGAATGGTGGGTAAGTTTTGGTTATCATTGTTACAGGGAAACAAATCTAGGTGCATGAAAACAACTTTGCTGTCCCTGAAGTTGAAATCATAGAGAGGAACGTGTTGGCTGTGCTGCTAAGGTATGCTCGGAGGAGGTGTAATTAAGCAAATCTCCCACTAACTCATTTCCGCCTGTAGAGCCAGGATTATAGCTGTCTGCTGGTTACCATGGTGAGAGAGTCAATGTTCCCTCATCTGTCTGATAGAAAAACAGTGTTTCAGCTGCATGAGATTTTGTCATTGGGAAAGATACAATAAGACCTATCGTCTTTCTTTCAAACCAGAACCATTACAGAATACTGTTGCCATTCAGGAATGATGCAAGCATGCATGATGGATGAAATGAGATTAAAAAACAGCTTTAAACACAGGTATGAGAAGAAGGTTTTGGATATAGGAAAGGGTTTCCAAAACTGTGATTACGGGTCCATTTGCAACCCTGGCATCGACTTTGTGTGTTCCCCCAAACTTAAATCCAGAATGATGCAAATGGACATAAAATTATTACAGATCATCTGACAAACAATCCTGGTAAATAGTAGTAGTAGTAGTACTCAAAAACAGACTTTGTTGAACTAAAAATCAGCTTTTTATGAATTTATTCTATTTTAGCCTAACGTGTTTTCAGAGAAAGACTCACCCAGATGCTGGTTCTTTTGCGTACACTAGACTCTTTTTGAGCCTTTATGAAAATTAGGTTATGGTGGTTTGATGCTCTGGACCCTACAGTTATATGTTAACTGGATGCCAGGGTGGAAGAAAAATCTGAGAATCAGATACTGATGCCTATTAACTTATTTCTAAACACTGCAAAGTTAATCATTCTACAGAAAAAAAAACATTCACAAACGAAAAAACAAAAAAAACATTTATAATAGTCTGAAGTACTTTACAGGTCTCAGATAGAATGTAAATGTTTAAGAAATGCAGCAGCAAAGTTAGGACTTCAGAATCAACTGCCAACAGTGGAAGATTCAAAATCTGCGCCGGATTTGGGGTCACAGCCCCCCTTGGAGTCATCGCCTCCACTTCTCTGTACACCAAAGCGTTCTGTTGTCAACCCAAACAAGGAAATCTACAACTGAATGGCCGGAAGTATAAAAGTGTTGGTGCTTTGCACTGGCCCAGTTGGTGCAGATCAAGTCTGACAAAAACACTGCAGCAGAGCTCTGAGCTGAAGTGCCTGAAGGCCTAAGATTCGTTTTGAACGCTGGCTGTATTTACCAGCGTGAAACCCGTGGACCGGATCAAGATTCATTTGTAATAAGTAATCAGTAAGTATAATTTACAACTGCACACATTTAATTAAGTCTGCTTTTTTTACATATTTGCCCAAGCTTTCACTTTGTCCTGACAGTATAGTACAAAAAAGAACAGAAATACTCATTATTGTCCCGCAAGGAAAAAGATTTTTGTAACCGCAGCAAAGTGACAGGCAAGTTAAGGAAGTAGCTTTATCTAAGAAAATGAAATAATATTATTGCTAATCCATCCGCTCAACCCCCCTTCCCAACACTGTGGCTGCTGGCTAGTAAACAGACGGAATATAAACTGCAAGTAGTCTTTCCACCAGCAGCACAGCTGCAGAAACCTGGGATTCTCCAGCGGCGTTATTGCAAACAGAACTACTGGGAGCGCTTGATTGTTTTCAAAGATTATCTGTTTTGTGTTATACTGTCATGGCATAGTAACAGTTTTATCATATAAGTAAAAAACACATTTTTTAATAAACTTGCCTACTGAGTCAGAATGGATTCACACCAGATTCTAAAGACAGTTCAGATGCTACTCAACTCTGTTTCTAATAGACTTATTGCAGTCAGGTCACTTTGCCACAACTGTTCACTTCCACACTCTTCAGATTATCACCTTTTATTCAGAGTAACATTTTAGAAAATTACAGTTGATGGTGTTTAAATGGCACATTTTTAAACCAAACCAATTTTTTTGTGTTAGAATGACCCAAACAATGTTTATACCTTAAACTAAATACATTCTAATAAACTGAAGCAAAGCTTGACAATTGATATTGACAAATGCATTCAATCTGACCAAAACCAAACGACCTTTCAAAGAAATATGGACGGAAGTTTCTGTCTGTGGATCTGGACATCTGTTAGAAACACCAAAAACTTGGTAGTGCAATTTTTATAAAGTACTGATTCAGGCTCAGCACTTGTTCATGCCACACAATTCCAGATTGTTCCTTAGGTAAAAAATATAAAAGGAAAGCTGTCCTGTATTCAAATAATTTTAGAACCTGCTGAGGAATGAATGTGTAGAGTTAAATAACTGAAAATAAAAAACAGTGTTATTTATTGTTTAGTTTCGCAATCGAAATGCAAATCCATCACAGGACCAAACCTACTGACCTGACATGACGCCAAGCAAGAGACACAAGAATTACTCAGATATTATTATTTTTTGCTTTCCTCTGGGATTTAAGCATCTCCAGAAAAAAATGGAACAGGCAACTAAAATGCCATGCATGGGTATGACTCTGTACGCCACTGGGTCATACACATCCAAAATAATGAACATAACTGCGTGTCTCACTCACTGACCTGTCTTGGTCGGCACTGCGGAAGCGGGGGAGGATCATTTGGCGAAAGCTGCTCGTGCGGTCCAGTTTCGGCTGACTCTTGGCCCTCTTGATGGAGCCCTTCAACCTCTTACCGAGGAAACTCTGGAGTGTGGCGGAGGTGGAGAATAATGTGACAGGGACAAACAGATGGAGTGGGAGAGGAAGGGCGAGAGTGTGGTGGCGCGAAAGTGTCAGAACAGATGAGAGATCGAGATGTGAGGAGCAGGACGCAGCAGTCAGGTTGGGGTGGGGGGTTTGTGTGCGATGTTAATAAAGAATTGAATGCAGACAAAACAACAAAAAACAAAGGAAAACATGAGGAAGGAAAGCACAGAGTAAGTTTATTAATACAAAAAATTACACTGCTGCACATGTAAACCTCCTACAAAGACCTGCAGTGCCACGAGAGGCCCTTTGGTGGGCAGCAACGGACCATGAAGATTTATTTTGGCACAGTTTGAGGGCTTCTTTAAAATTAAGAAAAACAACACGTAGTGTTTTATCTTTAAAACAGAGTCTAAAATAATACTGTTTTTTTCTATTAGCTTTAAGATGCAAGAAAATCTGCAACCGTCTGATGTCTGCATGATCAGACATCATTTAGATTTTACCTTTCTATTTGCAATTAACGCCTTAGTTTTATATATATATATATATATATATATATATATATATATATATATATATATATATATATATATATATATATATATATATATATATATATATATATATATAATATATAAACTTAGTTAGATCTCCACTTCAGAAATCTACATGCGAAATGCTATGCATGGAAGAAAGCTAACATTGCATATTGAACTAACCAAGGTGCAACAACAAGGTGTTGATGGTATCAAGCTGGTTACAGTTAATGAAAAAACTGAGAAAATATAAAAATATTTTAGAAAAAAACAACATTTAACATGTATTACAAGGCTGGAGACTCAATTGGAGGTTAACTATCCAGCGGAAAACATGCAGTTGTATCTATAATGGGATTGTTCAGACCAATCCAACTTTTTGAGTAGGAATAACCCAATCTAAGTCCAGACCTAAGCCTTAATAAATTATAATAAACTGCAGCAAAGGTTGAAAACTGATATTGACAAAGCTTTCCCTCCAATCTGACCAAGCCCAAAACAACTATGGGCAGAGATTTATGGCTCTAGATTTGTACATCTATTAGAGACACCAACATGTTCAATAATGTAATTCAGCAAAAGGCTATTCTGTAAATTATTAAATCTGGCTAAACACTTGTACATGCCACGCAATTCAGATTTTTCCTCAGGTAAAAAAAGGAAACCTGTGTATCTTTTTACTTTTGCTTCATAAACTGCCAAAAACAAACAAACAAAATGCAACTTCATCAGAAAACCCCCGGACATCCTTCTAAAATGGCCAGTGTTTGTTGCCGGGCTGTTACGTTTAGGAGCTGGCTCCAGGTACGAGTTGTGTCCAGAGGTGTATGTAGGATCACATTCACATTAAAACAAAGAGGCCCGGTTTATACTTCAATCCTTTTGACTTACAGCTGGGTATAAAAGTCATAATTGTTTTAATGGCAGAAAACATTTAGATTATGCAACTCTAAATTTTACTGCCATGTCTGATAATCTACATTCGTCACACCTTCTGACCATTATGTGCTTTTTATGTTTTAGAAATCCTTTAGTTACTGCACTAATGTCACTTAAACTCGAAGAGCACTTGGTCTCAGCTCCTTTTCATCCACTTGAGGATGATTTTAGGCAAACATATTCTCTAATGCACTAAGGAGTTGTGAAGACAGTAACCCATTTCTCTTAAAGCAGGTACGTTGGGGGCCAAACCATTAGATGTACACATGTTTAATATAAATATATATTTAATAACAAAACAAACCATACATATATTTAAGCCTCAAGATCCCGAAACGTCCGGTAGATGTATTTCAAGTGCAAATCTTGCTATGTTATCCACAAAGGGATTTCATTTTTTTAATAAGACATCAAGTCCAAGCAAATATTAATATGAAAATTTTAATGTAAATACATTTAGTTTTGACATTAAGAAACCAAGTTCAAATGTTCAGTTGATTCAAAACGCTGCAGCGAGATATCTGATAAAACCTAAAAAAGAAATCATATCTCCCTGACATTATTTTTGTCAAACTTGAAATATATTTTAAGATTCTTCATCTGACATACAAAGCCCTCACTAATCAAGCTCCAACATACATCAGAGATCTGATTACTCCTTACGTGCCTAACAGAGCACTTTGCTGTCAAACTGCAGGTTTACTGGTGGTTCCTAGAATCTCTAAAAGCAGAATGGGAGGCAGATCTTTTAGTTATCAGGCTCTTCTCCTGTCAGTCAGTGAGTTAGACATCCTATCTAGTTTTAAATCTAGGCTTAAAACCTTCCTGTTTGATTAGGTTTATAGTTAGGAAGAGGTAGAGAAGATAGTCTAATCCGGTTGGGGGAAGAACTGCTGGAGGACAATCTGACCACTTCTCTCTCTGCTACTTTCTTTTTTTGTCCAATCTGCTTCAGTTGCCTTTATTTCAAACTTGTTAACCTTTTGTTTTCTCTTAGGGTTCTTCTCTCCATAGTAACCACACCTGGGCTGGCGTTCTGTTAGCTGAGACAGCTTCTTGGAGGAGAAAATGGGCTGAGATGCTTCCAGTGACGTTCTACAACTGCTGCTATAAACTCTATTTTTTTAGTTTCCTCTGCATCTATTTTAGTTTGTGTCTCTTGAAACCTCCAGGCAGTTGTGGCAGTCGGCTGCTTGTACTGAGCCAGTTTCTGCTGGAGGTTTCTTCCTGTTAAAGGGGAGTTTTTCCTCTCCACTGTTGCTACATGCATTCTCAGTATGAGGGATTGCTGTAAAGTCAACGACAACACAAGCCATTGTTTCTGTCTGCTGATTCCAGAGGAGTGAATGCTGCAAGTCAATGACTCTGTGAACCTGCTGGGGTTCCTTAGATTGGAAACTTTTTCAAACTGATTTGTTTATGATGTATCTTTGATTTTAATTGATTTTCTTGTAAAGTGTCTGGAGTTGTAAATTGATTCTTGATCTAAATTTGAAAGAAAATTTGTCGACTCACCAGAGGACACCGTTTTTATTGTGATTTAGGCTACGTCTGCAAGGTACAGTGGCTAAATATAAAAGTAGTAGTTAGACAGACCTCTACAAAAAAATAAAAGAAGCTAAAACTATTAATCAAAATGTACTTAGTTGTGTCCCTTAGGCACATGTGGATATGTTTTATATATAAATGAATTAATTACATGCATAAATATTACTCTCTGGATTGTTTTGACTTTTTTGAGATTATTGTTGTTTACAGACATTTACGGAAAAAAAGGCAAATGGAATCTACATTTTTTTTAACCTTAATTATTTAAAGACACATCTTGAAAAGCGTATCAAACATTGAGCTGTGCTGATTTCTTAAAGAACATTTCCATGCTGGTAATGCTTCTTCAGGCCTCCAACAAGGATTATTTGCATACCTATCGCATTACAACATTATTTAATGGGAGACCGACTGCAGGGAAACGACACCTTCTCATCTGGTGTGAGTCCAACGGCATTGAGGCCCGTCTTGAGGATATGACTAGAGGCTTGGCTCCATCTGCTGGTTCCAAACTAATAGTCTGCATGACTAAATCTGATTTAATTGGCTTCTCCATCTGACAGTTTAGTGTCAAATGATAGAAGAAAGGAGTTGAAAACCAAAACAAATCGCTGGAGCAAGAGGAGAATCGACGTTGCAGCGCTCATTTCCAGTGGCTTTGAATTTATTTTAGGAAATGTATTTTCTTTCCTCGGTCAGACATATCCTAAAAGTCACTGGAGGTGACACTGTCATTTTCTTGTTGTGTCACATTTACTTAATCGCTGAAATATATTTGTAGCCCTTGTATGTGCGTACACCTCTACGGTATGAGCTTTTAGCATCTTTTTCTGTTACTTTGTAAGGAAACAACAATCCTGCGCTTTCAGTCGGAGCTGCTCTTGTGTAGTTTGCCCTAGTTATATGGCTTTGTCCTCATTTCCCCTCATCTTCAGTGCAGGGATGTGATATATATAAAAAAAACAGAAACATAATAGTCTCCTCACCAGCACAAGACCCTCCACAGAAAGCTGATGAAGAACAGCCCCTGGGTTGTAACACCACTGGCCGCCCTTATAAGCAAAACTGTTAATACAGGCACTTATGGCTATTTTTAGTTTAATATACTGTAAATCTCTTTTATCCAGGGATTGGACCGAGGCAGTAATGCTACCTCTGTATACACAAGAACACTTCAGGGATATACTTCTAGCATTAATTTCAGTCTGTGACAGCCATAAGATTCACAGTCCTTGGAAAAATAGAAAGTGCCCCTCCTTCCAGTGTGTTTTATGTTTAAGCTCAAAATATATGATCTAGTCTTTATCAGGTTTTAAAACCGTTTATGCCTAACTTCAAGTGTGAAATACAAAAGTACTATTTGGATTCTGTTATTGTGGTTCATTTAGATGGAAGTTCAACTCATCCACGCCAGCTAAAGTAGTCTTTGTTTTAATTTTTTCACATTTTTTGCTGACATAAATAGTAGATCTGACACAACTCATCAATTTAATCGATTAAAATTGATTATTAAAATAGTTGACGACTAATTTAGTAATCGATTAGCTTTAAGATCACGTTTTACCGTAAGCGGTCTATTTTTAACACAATCTGTTGTATCTGTGGTCACTAGGTGGCAGTAATGAGCTACCTAATGCTGTCATCAACCATTGGAGGAGTAGAAGAAGAAATCAGCCAATCGTAGCCTCATTTTGCTAGTGAATGGCTCGCCCGAATGTTCTGGCGGCACAAAAACATTTTCCCTGAGCAAGATGGTGGAGCACGAAAATGTACAAAAGGCTTCTTTAAGTGAACATCTGAGAGGAAACCATGTTGGAGTTGAACGGCAGAGGAAGAGCGACCGTGGCAAATTAACTGATAGCTAACATGAAAATAAACGTGCTAAATACTGTTAATAAATCTAGTTAACATTAATTTTTTGTTGCAGTGTAATTAGTGTTCGTTTGTACTTATTTCATCACTTTGTGTTTCTACTGCACACAAAAAACAAGCAACAATACATGCTCACCCCCAGCAATGTCTACCACTTACTAACTCTGTTCTAAACATGCTGGTAGAGACGCAAGTTCAGATTATTAGTAACAATAATGCCTAACTAATTCAGTATAAAGACATGTGAGTGAAGAAATGTGAATTGAAATGTAAGGCAAGGCAAGGCAAGGCAAGGCAAGGCAAGTTTATCTGTATAGCACATTTTCGTGTACAAGACAATTCAAAGTACATGGGAAAAAAGAGCAGAAAATGAAACAATCAAATCAACTTAATTTAAAAGAAATAAGATAAAATAAAAATACAAATAAAATAATAATAATAGTAATAATATTCTCAGTTGCTATATGTACAATTAAACAAGGCTGTTTTCAGCCTGGATTTAAACAACGGCAGAGTTGAAACCAGTCTCACAACTTCAGGATGTAGAGCATACATTGTTAACATGCTGAACACTCATTAAGTTATATGGAATTCTACCTCATTTTGTATTTTATACCTAAAAATCAACAAATATTTGACACTATTGAGCTCATTTGTTGCTTTAAACAAAGTTAAATAAACTGCAGTGAACGGCAAAATTCTGTTGTGGGTTCCTTTTTTTCCGCTTTTAATTGCTTTTGTGCGAAACTAAAAGCTAAATAGAATTAATAATAAAAAGTGATTAAGCCATTAAATGTTACAAAAATAATCGACAGATTAATCGATTATGAAAATAATCGTTAGTTGAAGCCCTAATAAAGTGAGGACCTTTTTTAATGAATCTGAAGTTTGCATGATTTGACCTTGTACATTTTCTGGATTGACTACACCTAGGGATATTGACAGCGGTATTAAATGTTTTTCACTCTGTGATGGTCTTATACAGTGTGCAGACGACCTTGTAACAGTGATGTGTTTAAACACGCTATTCTTTATGGCCACTGCTGATGTCTTTCCAGCCTGGCATATTCACAGTAGAATCCAGATTCTTCTGGATGATCTTTCTTTCGTTGCAAAGATATTTCATACTTTAGACAATTTAAGTCCCTCTTAAACAGACATGTTTTATTTCTATGTTGCTTTTTCTGTTAGGGAAAAATTATCACCTGATCATATCATTAATCTTTATAGTTAATCTCTATTGGTTTTAATTTACAAATTTGTGTCTTACTGATCTTATTTTATTTACTTGAATCACTTTGAGTGTGTAAATTGCTTCATACATGCAAGCTGATTGATAAATTGATTGGATTGAATGCTGCAGAACCTGGTTTCAAAGATGAGACCAGATAGACATAGACATAGATTTCATACGCAACTTCCCTGTTTTGTCTATTTTGAGGAATAACTACAGTCTGAAACAAAAAAGTAATTTCAAAGTCAAACCCAAGAACCGAAAAAAGGG
Organism: Orestias chungarensis; assembly: GCA_032876305.1. Lineage (NCBI taxonomy): Eukaryota > Metazoa > Chordata > Actinopteri > Cyprinodontiformes > Cyprinodontidae > Orestias > Orestias chungarensis. Next base: position 624,091 of record JAVLVB010000082.1, on the reverse strand, counting down.
GGCACTTTCTTTTTTGCATAGCTGCACATAGAAGCTGATGATAAACAAAGAGGATTCCTGGGTCTGGTTTGTCACCATCCTTTGCTCACTCTCTGATTCTCCTCCTACTCCTCAGGACTAAATTGCCCAATTCACAGAACCTAAAACATTTATATAACAAGCACTCATCTAAACCAGTGTGAAATAATGACAAACACTCCGAACTCTGCAGCCGAAATGAGGCTCTGCGTTCCGTTTAATGGATTATCCAGCTTCAGCGATTTTCAAGAGCACAGAGAGCATTTTTTTCCGTTCTGCCCCGATGAATGGGCTGCAAAAATTTTTTATGTCTTCTAATAGGAAACAAACAAGTCCTCCTATTCTGAGATTTAAAGAGTGTGCAAATAAAAAAACTAAACTTAAAAGAAACCACAAGACAAACAACAGAAATAAGATTTGAGTGACAGAGAAGGCTTGTAGAAACGTAAGCCCTCCTGTGAGAACCGTCATGTCTGATAACTGTGGTGAGCATCTGCTGCTGCGACCAAAAGATTAAACAGATTACTTCAGAAAACTTCCTGTTTCATATTTTATTTTGGTTTGGAAAAAAAATACACGTCATGTTTCAATACTTTCCTTCCTGACTGATATTTTGAAGAAATGGTCCATTTGTTGGGTTTTACTACAACTAATGTTTACACGAAATCTGAGTTTAAGAAGCTGCTAGAGAGATTTCCACAGGGTTCCAAGCATCTGTCACTTTCATTCAAAGCCGTCCAAGATAAAACTTTAATTACATGCCTTTGATAAATTGGACTAAGTTGTGTATTTCATTATATTCCAATTTGATTAGTTTTTTTTTTCTAAGGTCGCATTGTTAATTTACTTTATTGATCACAAAAAAAGAAATCACAAAGACATTAAAAAATCCCAAAGAAAAAAAAGTAAACTAACTGAAAAAGCTAATATTACTTTATTAATATGAAACAGAAAAACCAAAATGAGTAACAGCCGTATGTTTATTATTTCGCACTACAGTAAAAGTCATTTAAAATTAGGTTTCGTGCCTTTTCTTTATTCCAGTTTTGTTGAAGTTCTCACTACAATGAAATATTTCAATGAGATTAGAATATTACAACTCAATCATGAAGAGCAAAACATTCTCATCGTGCTTATGAAATATTTAACATTTGTATTCAATATTTCCTTTCAGTGTTTATATTAAAATCAATGTCAACATTTCTATAAAGCACTTTAAAATCAGCATGAGCTGCACCAATGTGCCGCCGCAGAGTAAACAGCAAAGCAAGTAATAAATGCAGTCATAGGGCAAAAAGATATATAAGCCTCCCATAAAACAATGAAAATATTCAGAACATTACTGGTAGTTTAAACGGAAACCAGAGTAAATTGTTTAGAGATAATTTAGCCGCGACCTAAAAAACTTCTAACTTTTATATTTAAACATCATCTTTATTCTTCTATTTCTTGTTAACATGTTTTATATTTATTTCTGTTTTAAAATTAAGTAGTTGTGTGTCATTAACTTAGTGAGTTTATATATTTTTTTATAAACTCTGGTGTATTCGAGACAGGTTGTCAGATTAGTCCACATGTGTGTAATATCTGAATTTATTTCCTAGATTCACTGTTATATAAAACATAAACCTTACCAGGCTCATATTAATTAACAATTACTGAGACTAAACTATTTTGCTAATTGTCTTGAGCAATTATTGAATTATTAAAAGCCAAAACTCATGTTTATTATCATATAACCGGGGCTTCTTGGAATTGTATGAAAAATCTGGCATTTAGAAAAATTCAGTTCCCAGGAACTTTGGAACAAAGACAAGGCCCACAGTATCACACAACCTTCATCACACCTAACAGAAAGAGTCTTTGTTGCAAAAACTCTGACAAAAGGAAAAAATAAACCTGAACGCCACAGTTTAATGTTTGCGACTGTGGGACAGAAAATATTTTCCCTTGCATCAATTTTAAAGAACTGTTTGGTTAGTGTTTGTTGCTAAAACTTTTGGAGCACTGATCTACTTTCA
>JAVLVB010000082.1:576613-621952 GCA_032876305.1 Orestias chungarensis | reverse complement strand
GAAAAAAAAAAAAAAAAAAAAAAAAAAAAAAAATCAAGTTGCAGTATCTGTGTCAACACCGCCTGTTTCTCTGTGTCACATACCTCAACAGGGGGCAGTGGTTCAATAAAAGCTCCTCTCGCCACTGGACTCGAACCGGCAGCTCTCCAATCTCCTCCCCAGTACAACAAGGGCGGGGAGGAGGAGGCGGCAGGCGAGTGGGGCAGGGTGAAGGACAGGGAAGGGGAGAGAGGCAGGGAGCGGGGCAGCGGGGGCGTGGCCGACCCTTTCTTGGAGCCCTTTTTCGGCGGTTGCGTCGGCGGGCAAAAGGTGATGGAGGGTGGGACCACCAGGGAGAGAGGAAAGGGGTGAGGTGGGGTGCCACTGGCCCGTCTGCCACAGGTTTGAGGTGGGCCGAGAGTGGAAGGAAGGAGGAGGGACAGCGAGAGGGAGGGAGGCAGCGAGCGAGGCCGAGGGTAGGGAGGGTTACTCACGGATTGTCGGAAGGGTTGAAGGGGGGCAGTGGGAGGGACCTCCATGCTGGGTTGCTTCCCAGTGGCTATGCTCTTCCTCCGGGCACGATGATCTGCAACAAGGAGCAGAACATTTCACAGGTGAGACAACATCAAGGATAGGTTGCCAGAGTGCAAGGGTGAAACACTGGGAGAAAAGACCATAGAAGGTCGAGCGACAGGCTGAAACACAATCTCCCGTAGATCTACATCTTTCTCAGACTGACTGAGTAGGTGTTGGACTTTCAGGGTGATGGATTTTCCGTCTGAATGTCCGATCAAGCGAATGTTAACATCCCCTCCTCTATAGAGAGGGACACGAAAGGTGCATGAATAAAACAGATCACCAAACAAAGGAAGCGCCCATCGACTTCCTCAGGTAGTCAAAACATAAAGCACCGCACTGTACTACAGCTGAGAAGCCGGGTGTGAATCTGCAGCCGGAGAGCAAAAACAGAAACACCACAGACGTCCAATGACCCCCATCCAGAACTAATAACTCCATCTTCCTTACTAAATCTGACTTGATCATGAGTTGACATAATACTGGGAAGGTAAGCTTTAGACTAAAAGATACTCTAAAAACAGTGTCACGATACAGAATTACAAACAGTCCTATTTCTCTTTCAACCAAGTAAGAACCTCACTTAAAGTAAGTAGAAGCTTTTTTTGTGCAGTGGGGGGCATGAGCAACATACCCTGGCCTTCTAAACTATAATAGGAAACTCAAGGATATTAAAGTGAAAAGAAGGGAACCAAATAAAGATTCAACAGGGAGTGATTGTTTTAATCTGTGTGTTTGACAACCCGTCCTTCAGCAGTATAAAATCACGGTTTCAGTCCTCCAGTAAATTGGTTTTACACTGTAAAGATCTGGGTAATACGACTAACTACACATGGTGTTATCGTATCTTAGGGTGAGAATCAGTTCTCATAAAAAAATTGTTAGCAGTCAGTTAAATTATGGTTGTAATGTTTGTCTATCCACTATGCTAGCAAAATCTATTTAACCTTAATCTAGTAGCACTGCAGTTACCAGGATAGGATCTTATCTAAAACCACATACAGTTCGGCAGGTACCTGCTTTGTTTAACGAGTGACAGTTGGTGTAGAAATAGAGCATTATTTTGTTCACACTTATTTTGATAAATTTTGCATATATTTAATTCAAAAAGAAAGAAATTCCAGAGAAAATAACAAAAATTTACTAAATTTAAGGAAGATAGGAAGCTAACATGATGCAAATCTTAAAACTCAGGATAATGCAACAACACCAAGTATGGAAGTAAACTTTACGTATACAGGATAGAAAACAAGAATACAATAAGAATAGTCTTTATTGTCCCACTGCAACAACAGCAGAGTGACAGGAAATCAAGTTTGTTCTTAAGAGCAAAATAATGTAAAGTAAGGGGAAATGTTGAAAGTAAATACTGTGCAAGTTTAAAAAAAAAAAAAAAAAAACATAATCTGGTCCAAAGGAATGCACGACTGAGAAGGTTGATTTAAAAAAGTTAAAAAAAAAGCACATGTGTATCTGAGCACTTATTTACAGTGAAACTGTGCCATGGCAGACACACCAGTGTGTGTATGAGCACTTATTTTAGTTTGTTGGGGAGCAGTGATTGTTAGATGGTCTGCCAGCTTGTAGCAGGAAGGATCTGTGGTAAAGTTTCTTTGTGCACTTGGGATGCAGCATTCTGTCACTATGTGTTTCACAAAAAACCTAAAACGTGATTAGAAAGACACAAACAAATTAGATTACCGCTGCTGCAATTGTCTGACCACCAGCTACAAGTGAGGTTACAGTTGAGGTGTAGTGGTATTTGGCTGAGCGTTAGCATACACCCAGGAGAGGTCACCACAGTCGATCACATGCACACACTCATACGTAAGGGAAAGTCCTGTTTTTGGATGGTAGAAATAAGCTAGAGTAGTCAGAAAGAACTCATGCATGAACAGGGAGAACATGCAAACTCAAAGCTGGAAGACCGCTGGCTGGGATTACACCAATAAGCTTCCTTCTGCAAGACAACAGTGCAACCGGTTTCACCATTGTGCAGGCCAAAACTCATTTGAAATCCCCAAAGCTTTCTCTATAAAGAACACAGACATTACATTTTTGGTGTCAATATAGGAACGAAGGTGGCTCATGAGGTGGGAGGTCCGTCTTGTAAGCGCCACAATTACCATACTGGTGACAACATTAGCCTGGCATTCTGACAAATACATGTGAGACTAAGATGACTGTTTTTACATGAATTAAAATGCAATGGAAACAGTTTCAGATATGAATGATAAATTAGTAAGCTGGCTGGCTTCTATGTTTGATCACACTTCTATTCAAGCGTTTTGACTCTGCTGGGATGTATCCCAAAAATTATTTTCACCACAAGTTTATAACTATTTACAAGTTTGTTTGTTTTTTGATAAAACAAAGGAGAGACAGTTGAATATTATACTCTTCCATTTGTTTCTATAACCACAGAGGGGTTTGTGCTGATGTCTAGTGCTCAAAGGGCCGAAGGACAAAAACAAAAAAACGAGGCCTGGGTTTAAAGCCTGAACCTTTTTGCAGCTGGACAGAAATTCAAGCAACAGCCGCACTGTCTGGCGTACGGTTAATCAATTTGATTGATTTAATCAAATCCGTAGCATGTAAGGCAAGTCAAGGCAAGGCAAGGCAAGGCAAGGCAAGTTTGTATAGCACATTTTCGTGTACAAGAGAATTCAAAGTGCTTTGCATAGAAAAAAAGAGCAGAAAATGAAACAATAAAATCAACTTTGAATTTAAAAGAAATAAAATTAAAATAAAATAATAATAATAGTAATAGTAATAATATTCTCAGTTGCTATATGCACAGTTAAATAAGGCTGTTTTCAGCCTGGATTTAAACAACGGCAGAGTTGAAACCTGTCTCACCTTTTAGGAGCATAAAACTGGAATGAGGCCTCCCCTTGTTTGGTCCTGACTCTGGGCATCAGCAGGAGGCCACTACCTGAGGTTCTCAGAGTCCTGGCTGGTTCATATGGCTCTAACATGTCAGATATGTACTTTGAGGCTAAACCATGAAGAGATTTGTACACAAGCAAGGCTGTTTTAAAGTCTATTCTTTGAGTGACAGGAAGCCAGTGCAGAGACTTGAGCACTGGACTGATGTGGTCATATTTCCTGGTTTTGGTCAGAACTCGAGCAGCAGCATTCTGGATGTTCTGAAGCTGTCTTGAGCCCTGTTTAGAAAGCCCAGTGAGCAGGCCGTTATAGTAGTCTAACCTGCTACAGATAAAAGCATGGATAAGTCTTTCTTGGTCTGGTTTAGAGACTATTCCTCTGATTCTGGCAATGTTTTTAAGATGGTAAAAGGCTGCTGATGTTACTGATTTAATGTGGCTGTTTAAGTTCAGGTCAGAATCGAGTATTACCCCAAGATTTTTGACCTGATGTTTAGGTTCCAGAGAGAGCGTCAGAAGGTAACTGATGACATTTTCTCTTTGTTTCTGTGGGCCACAGACAAAGATTTCAGTTTTGTCTGAGTTTAACTGGAGGAAGTTGTTCTGCATCCACAGACTGATCTGTTCAATACAGTGACACAATAAATCAACAGGCCCATGTTCTCCTGCTGTCAGCGACACGTAGATCTGAGTGTCATCAGCATAGTTGTGGTAGGAGACATCATGGCTGCCTATTAGCTGGCCCAGTGGAAGCATGCACAGATTGAATAAAAGGGTCCCAAGATCAACCCCTGGGGAACCCCACAGATCACAACCATTCGGTCGGAGACGCAGTTCCCAATTTGAACAAAGTAACACCTGTCCTCAAGGTAGGACTTGAACCAGTTGAGAGCCATACCAGTGATTCCCACCCAGTCTTTTAACCTCTGTAATAAAATCACATGGTCAAATGTATCAAAGGCGGCGGTCAGGTCCAGCAGAACTAGGACAGAGACTTTGCCTGCATCTGAGTGATAGCTGTCTCAGTGCTGTGGTGGGGCCTATAGCCTGACTGGAAAGCATCAAACACATCGTTAGACAGGAAAAAGTCAATCAGCTGCTGGTATACATTTTTTCCAGCACTTTTCCTAAGACTGGCAGGTTTGATATGGGCCGGTAGTTGCTCAGTACTGTGGCATCCAGACTGCTCTTCTTAAGAAGAGGCTTAATAACAGCAGTTTTCAAGGCCTTTGGGAATATTCCAGTCTGAAGTGAGATGTTGACTAAATGAGTGAGTTGTGGCAGCAAACTGCTCAGCACAGACTTTAGGGATCTAGTGGGTAACTTATCCAGGCTCAAGCAGATGGAGTCAGGGTGCAGATGATCTGTTCAACTGTTTTATGGCAGACAGGTTCGAACTGTATCAGCTCTATATGTCTAACTGGGGGTAGAGGAGCTATGTCTGTTGTGGAAACAGTTGCATTTTTAATGCCTTGAACTCTGTCATTAAAGAATACTGCAAACTCCTTACATTTGGATGTAGAAATCAGTTCCAAGGAGATCGAGACTGGCAGGTTTGTTAATCTGCTCACTGTAGCAAACAGGAAACGAGAGTTGTTTCCGCAGTTTTTGATGATTTCTGAAAAATAGCTCTCTCTGGTTCTACGCAAAGTCTGGTTAAACACACACAACTTTTCTTTGTAGATTCCAAATTAACCTGGAGCTTTGACTTACGCCATTTCCGTTCGGCTCTCCGGCACTCCCTTTTCTGTTCCCTGACCGAGACCTCTTTTTTCCATGGTGCATTTTGTGTACTTGTAAGTGTTTAGAGACATACTTTAGTAATGCAAGCAACTCTTTTCAAATGAACAGCTGTGCTTGTTGCTATTGGCAGGAATATGATCCAATAGTAGTCTTTAGAAGATCTGTTCAACATTTTTAAGTAGTCACATTATAAAAAGAACACATAAACCATAAAGACTGCTGGGAATGTTTTCAGCTTTGCAAATGTGGTCAAATGTGAGCAATAAAGAAAAAATCTAGTCATTATGATTCACTGACTGGAAGCCATCTGCTAGGTTCCACCGGATAATGGAAAACTGTAAATGCTCATCATTTGATGGCACAAAAATCTTTTGCAAACTTTCATGTAAATTTATCCAACAGGTGTTAGAAATAATTCAAACAAATTCCTGGCTGGCAGACAAAAAGAAAGTCCCAAACTGATTGTAGTTTTTTGCCAAAGCAATCTTAAATATGAGTTGTTATGAAAAGCAACCAGCGTCTTACTCCACGTTCCCCACAAATATTAAACAAACCACTGTCTTGTCTAATGCACATGGGGTAGCATGCTAACAGCCCTGCTTGAATAATCACATCCAGTCTCGTGCATCCAGCAGGAAAGAATCAAAGCCCACTTCACCGCTCCACATCTGCAGGTTTTTGCCTTTCGTTTCTTTCCTAAAGAACAACCTCACACACAGGCTGGGTTACATTTCTTTCTTCCCATCTCACATTTTAGACTCTACAGCTGACTTTTTCTCTTAATCACACCATCCATCTCCTTGCTCTTGTCCTCTCTCTGCTTTTTCCCGTCATTCTGATGTTCAAACACACACCTCCTCTCTCCCATGCAGCTACTTTATATAATTCAAACAGTGCGTTTATCCTTCTGGCTCTCCTCAGCCCTTGATCTCTCTCCTCCTCTGACTCTCTTCCCCAATAATTTGCTTCCATCTTTCCGCTACCTTTTTTTTTTGTTTTCATCCCCTGCTCTCGTTTCCCTCATGCTCAGATATGTTCCGACTGAAGAGCCCTCCATTTTCTCCATGCTTACCTTTTTCTGTAATCCTCATTTATCCTCTCGGCCCTCTCCCTTCTCTGCCTTTCATTTACCTGTCCAAATGGCAATCTTTTCACTGAGAGCTTGCTGGTCTCTCTCTGTCTGCAGTTCTAACATTTTCTGCAACCCACGCAAACAGGGGGAAAAAAATAAAAAACTACCATGACAGAGTTTGCAGTAACCGTGCCAATGGCTCTTTATCCAAGTTCAGAGTGTAACAGAAAATTGCCACCTGTATGCTGAGTGATTGGCATGACTGCAAAATATTTATTGAAACATGAATGAGTCTGATATAAAGCTATAGTCTTTACATTAAAATATGATTAATAATCTTTAGCAAGCTCTTTAAAAACATGTAACAAATCCCATAAAGTACCTAATTCAGCCCTTTTCAAATATTTTCCCGGAATGTAGAATCCTAGAAACGGCCTTCAAAGGTTTAATGTTTCAGGGGAAGGTCAACATAAAGATAGATGTTGGAATAAAATACTTGGTTGCTTTTGCCATTCGATGATGATTTGTAAGAAGAATCAGTGGTTAGAGACACATTTTTGCATATGCATATTTGCATCATTTTTAAAGTGTCTGAAGGAGAAACAGCAGTCACATAAAAGTAACATCCATTATGCTGTTAGAATTTGGGAAGAAGCTGGAATACCCCGGGAGAGCATTCATGTGCACAGAGAATACATGCAAACTCCATGCGGAAAGACTACAGTCCAGAATATGAATGAAGGAACCTGTTGCTGCAAGGCGGCAGTGCTACCAAGCGCCTATAACAGAAAGGATTGTTTGAAAAAAAAGGAGAAAAATGTTGTTTTGTTGCATTTTGGGAAATCCAGGAAACGTATTTTCTCCATCTAAAACAGAATAGTTATTGCCAAATTTAGCCAATTTTATTTGAAAAAAAAGTGACAACTATTAGTAATGACGGTAAAATAACATCAAAGGTATTTTATTAATTACTATTTATCCATATGTATGGCTAATATTTATGTATAGGTATTTTCACTTCAATGGAAAAAAACTAATGTGGCTGTTTCAGCAGTCAGAATTTTAAATCAAACCTGTCTTGTAATATTTATTAAATACATTTTTATATCATTGCTGGCTAGTTTGAAGCACTACGACTACATTTAAATGTAGCAACCGAAGGTGATTTAAAAACAACGAAAATAGAACCAAACGCTGAGAAAATACACAAGTTTTTTTGTTGATTTCATTAATTCTGCATATTACAAAATAATATTTCAAAGTCTTAAAATTGGTTGATCAGTTTATATGATTAACTACTGGAAAGTAATAATTTTTGATCAAGTTTGGAGACAGAAATCAAGACTAAATCGGCTACATTTTCCAAATGTGTATCTAATACCTACACTAACCTGAATATTTAATTCTAATATTTCTTTCCCTTTTTTTTGACACCTTAATTCTAATTAGCGCTTATATTTACACAAAACGACAAGAAAATGGCAATGACATGATGCGGCATTACGTAATTGACTCCAGCAGTCAGACTTGGACTAACACTTCTGTGATGACAGCATCGAAGCAAAGGGGTACAATGGGATTACACAGCACCAAGTAATGTCTTCAAAGAAACATCTTTACCAGCAAAATCCAGGACATTTTCTTTTCAACAAAAGCCTGGGGTCTTGTCTGAAAAATCTGCTTCAATGAGAACTTATTGGTAACAACCTCTTTTCTCGTGATTTTCCTTAAAACTATTATGACAGGTGTTTTCTAAGACAAACATTTAAGACTTCCTTTCATAGAATATTTAATATATCTTTAAAACCAAGTCAGTGAACCTGATGTGGTTCATCTGAAGCAATGATGACCTGATCATGTGTCTAAAATGTTTCCTCAGTTTGCTAGTCTGGAACTGGGAGGCATTTGTTAAAATAATATAAAAATAAATATACATCAGCAATGATCTCAGAGAAGCAACTGCTGCCCCCAATCAATCTGGGAAGGGTTCCAAGGCTTTACTTAAGGTATTTACTCCAACGTCCTTTTAACAGGGAAACATCATCGTTGATAAGCAAACCAACTAAGACAGATGAAATGTCTTTGTATGTTTTTAAGCCCATAACAATCTATCCTAATTTGGACCATGCAACATATGTATCATTGCAAATTACTCCAAAATGATGTTTGCCTGTAAAGTCTAATGACAGCACAAGCAGAAAAGACCTAAAGCAAAACCTTCTAGTTAAAATCAACATTGCAAAGAGTTTTAAAGTTCCATCAAGAGAAAAAAATTATCATTTCAGAAAGCTTGATCGGAGTAGAGATGTCTGGCCAAAACGCATATTTACATGTTTGCTGAAGATCAAAAATAGCTCATCAGCTAAAAGACATCATACAAAATGTTCAATGGTGATGGTGGGATGGTGAGTTGTGCTTATTTTGCAGCCGGAGGACGTTGGCACCTTGCAGTCTCTGAATCTAGAACTCCTCTCTATGCTAAAGCATGTTCAATTTCAATGTGAACAGGAAGTTTGGCCTAAGCTGAGTGATTAGCAGAAAAAAGATAGAAAACATAGAAAAAAGACCTAAAAACAGGAACTATCTGAAAACATTCATGGAAGGGCCCAGTCAAAGTCTAAGATGATTGTAATGCTATGGTAGGACATTGCATTAGATCAACACCCAGTTTAATTTAAAGAGCAAGAATGGCACCTAAAACTGATCTTTTGTTGCTGCCCTTGGTCTCCTGTAGTATTAATCAAGTCTGCTACGCCTGTGGATGTGCTAGTAAACACCGCTGTGGGTAATGCCAGCAGCTTGTGGGCATCACAACGTCGAGTCATTCGTAGAAACATCTGGTTTCTCACATCTTAGTTGATTATGCTAAAACACACATACTGTAAAGGCGCTCCTGACTAAACTACAGTTTGAACCATTTCTGTGGTTTTATTTTCAGACAGTGAGATCATAGAAAAACAAGCAGCGTGCCATCCTAAGCCTGAGGGTAATTATAACAGACAGTGAGAGAGCATGTGTCTTATTATATCCTCCAGTGAAGGGTTTTATTAAGGCTGAAAAGTTCCGTTTTGTTCTAGTCCTTCTGATTGTCATTGTTCCCTGTTACCATCAGAACAACATTAAACCCCTTTTTACAGATTCAAATGAATGTTTCTCCAACATTAGAGATGTAATAAAATGTCATATTTGCCTTTTCTGTAGCCTATCTACATGTCTTTGTACAATGAGGCGTAATGAAAGCTAAAATAAGCAAAGGTTTGATCATAGCTTAATGTCATGTGAAACCAAGGACATAGACTCACCCTTCAGCAATCGTAGCTTTAGTGTATAATGTTTGTTCAGACTAGATAACGGTAAGTGTTCAGTGCCTTATTTGCAGCATATTTACTATCAACATGTAAAAACATTTCAGCAAGACTAGATTAAAAAGTCTGGTCCTTCTTTATTAAAGTGTAGTTATTTCTAAGGCTGAACTTGAGTCGCAGCCCAGGAAATTGTTCTCTCAGTCATTCTTGCAAGGCTATAGACGAGGACTCTAATGTAATAAGTGAGCAAATCCAGAGCGTTGCCTTTAAGTGTAGCGATGAAACATTTAGGTAAAAACGTATATTATTATTTTCATTGTATTATTTATTTGGACATCTGATTCATTATTACAGACTTTATATTATAGTCACAACACTTGCTTAAATCAATCACTGTGCAACTAGGGGAGAAAATCCCATCGATTCTGCTTTCTTTACAGTCTTGCTGCCTTAAATTTACAGTTTAATTTTATAAAACACAGTGTGGAATATTTACCTTTGCTGCAATGTAAAGAAATATGGTATGATAATATGTAGTGTTGGTTATATTAAGTTACAGCATAGGTCATATGAAGCTATAGGCAGAAACACGCAACCTGCAGAGATGGTTAAATGAATTTTCCATTTTATTTCTGTCAGTCTTAGTTTCTTTCAGCCACTTCTCCAGTTTGCCACAGGGGGTCACCAGTGCTTTTCTGCTGGAGCTCCTACCACCCCAGGTGCGCCTGGTTGGCGCTGATGAGCTGGGCCAGTATAAAAGGAGTGGTGGATCAGCTACTCCTCCCCTGAGTGTTTGTTTACTCCCTGTAAACCCCAGTCTCAGTGCCTCTTTAGTGTGTCTAGCTTTTTTTAATGTTTCTAGTAGTTGTTTCTAGTTGTTTCTCTTTCTCTAGTTTCTCGTTTTTTGTCTTTGACCTTTTATTTGCTACTTTGTTTTTTCCACGCCCTTTAACCAACGTTGTGTCTACTCCAGGTTTCCTCTCACTCCAGAACTCTTACCACCTTCAAGATCCTCTCTGGTTCCCACTCCTCTTGGCTCAGCTCGGTCTGCCCGCTCCAGCATAAACCATCTATTGTTCAACCTCCTCTGGACCACGGCTTCTACAACTCTGCTGGAAGAAACTCACCACTCACTCCTCCCTGGCGACAACAGTTCACTCTCCACAAGTAAGATCGTTCCCTTCATTTATTCCTCACCAATCGCAGTTTTCCACCTCACCTGTCCTCACCTTCAGAGGCTCCTGGTCTCCCACGTCGTAGACGTCCTCAGCTCCCTGCTGTTTCCCGTTGCTCGCCACTCGTTGCTGTTTGCCTGTTGCTGATCATTACCGGATTCCTTTCCCCACCTTATCCTAAAATAAGTCATTGTAAATGTCTCCTGAGAGTCCTCTGTTCATGTGGGTTTGAAACTTGAATAACATGACAATTTCATGGCAAACATTATTACTCTAATGATAATTCCCAAGCCATGAACTGCTTTACTAAGCAGAGACTGAGAAGTAGTGTTGAAATTTTGTTCAGACATAACAGTAAGACGTGTTACCTTCCACTCACAGATTTTCATTGTTTGCTAAAGAAAGACACTCTTCTGTCTGTTGTTATGACTGAGGATAACTAATACGGGAAATTACCATACCATAAATTAAAGTTCCTCTAATTTTTCAGAGAACAATGTACCTGTATGGAAATGTCTTTCATGAGTTCCATAATAAATTCAGCTGGGATAATGATGCAAACAAAGCTAAAGCAACATTAAGTCACATGATGACCTAGGAATCAGCAGAAGACTCTCTTAAATTTTAAAACCTTTAATGACGGTCAGTCTCCTCCAAATCATAGCAAGAAGAGCGACGCATTTGAAGCACCATTCTGAGACCAGATGCAAAATCAGTAAAGGCATCAGTTCTTTAGGACATATGACAAAATGTATTCCCTTCAACACATGCAGAATGTTTGTGTGGAACTAAGACTTTAAAAAGTCACAACAAAACAAAGCAAAGAACAATCTCAACAGTCATCAAACTCATATCAGCGTCAAAACGGTTTTAAAATCAAATTTTTTTTTTATTATTTAACATAGGCAAATATTTAAAGAATTCACTTTCAAGTGTTTCATTTTTTTATCAACAGCCATTCATTGGCAGCTACTTTAAAAAACAACCAGGTTTCTTATTTCTGTAGTTGCCACTTTTTGTTTGCTTCCCTTGACTGAAACAAACTGAATTTAAAGTCAGCGCTGAAGCTAAACAAAGAATATTCACCCCAGTGAGACCAAGCAGGGCAACCAGCGTTCTTTAAATGCTCAGTGTCCCATGTTTAAAAAAAAAAAAAAAGTTTGTTTTGCTTGCTAATATGTAAAAACTAGATTATAAGAAAAACAAATGTTTTTCTAGATGCGAGCCTTGTTTTGTGGATTAGACAGTTATTGCCGGTTTATACCTGTCGTACAAAAATCACTTCGATTTGAGTGTGTTCAGTTGGTGTGTCCTGTTTAAATGCATTATACCTTAAAAAGACGCCTCCTGGCATAGACGTCCCTCCCTTAAATTATGTCAGTTGTTTGTAATCGTTCTGCTAACAAATGCAGAAAAGAGCCAGATATCTTTTCAAATCATGACCACACATAACCATATGTTGTATAATTAGGGGTCGGTGGAAGATTTTTCATTTTGTGTTGAAATAAAAATGAGCAATTTAGAGTGGGTGCGGACAAATCACTTTTATGGCCATACTATAGTTTAAGCACACGCTTTACATGCAAAGAGCAGAACAGTAGGCGGCAGCTTGTGCAAAAACCCATTCAGGCTCAGTATAACAATCTTTTGATCTGTGTTAGTTTTTCCAAACCCCTACTGATAGATTTTAGATGATCGAGGTCAGCAGAGGGTGCTAGGCCGAGAATGAATTCACACCAAAGCACGCATGACAGGCTTTGTCTTTTCGGGAATTTTTTTAAAATAAATCGCATGACTGTCTGAATTAATCTCAGCCATTAGGGTGAGACATTGACGGTAGAATTTAAAAAAACAAGCCTGAATAGACTCATTGGAAATCTATTTTTCACTCACTCTAGTTTTGATCCTTACCCTGGTTCTGTATTCGGTTACCATGGAAACACTTTTTTTTTTCTCCCCCCCTGAATCCCCTTTCATTTTATTTTCAGACGCACACAGTATGTCCAACACACAAAAATGGCCTGAAAAATCAATAAACTAAAGCAGCCCCATTAAAAATATATAAATACATTAATGCATATTCAGCAGAGGAGTGAGATCTTATCGATGGATATCGATGGAATAATCAAATCATTTGAAAGCTCTGGTCGTCTTGAGATCAACCAGATTACTTAAGGGTAGTGATTATCAGGACTCTGAAACAGAAGCTGATGATACATGAGAACTGGTTCCATTTGCTTGGTGGACCCAATTTTTTAGTATCTCTTACATAAGCAGTGTTTATTAGGGATGATGTAAAGGCTTGAAAGGCAGAGTTGAAAAACGCAGCCTGAGGCCCTATCATGTCACAGGGGGTTGTGATTCTGTCTGACTGGGGTCATGTGGAATAGAAGTGGCTGTCTCTTTGATTTAGCCGCTCCATAAATCATCCATACACCGGAACTGTGTCGTTTAAGTCGCTTGTTCTTTTCAATATCAATACCCAAAAAAAACAAAAAACATTTAGCTGGTTTTATTAGAAGGCTAAGTTCAAGATTTTTGATCTTGATGATAACAACAGCTATTATTATACATTATGCTTTAGGGTTTTATGCAGACATCTACTAAGCAGAACCAAAATAATAAATTTGTCCTGCAGAAACATCAGAACTGTTCCATTTATTTCCTCTGTATTTTAAAATGACAGGAGAGTATGGAGTCGATGATACAAACACAAGTGTTATATCACATGTACATGTGGACATTCTATGAGCTTTTTTTGACAACAAATTGCCTTCAGTTTTAGAAGTAAAACCTCTAAATTAAATTATTTTGTGGAAAATGAAAACCCCCCAAAAACATTTTTTTGGATTAAGAAAGTATCATAAAGAAAATAGCATCATAAAACATATGTTAATTGACTGTAGTTTATGCTCTTAATATGTTTTTGTTGCTACCTTTAGAGTAGTGCGAAGGGATAGACGATACTCTGTCTTACTATTTTTTATTTTAGTTGAAGTTTGAGTTCCCATTTAATAAAAGCTAAAAGTTTTTAATAAAAAAACAAATGTGTGGTTTATCAACTGTGAAAAGGCCAAATTATTGAGATTAGAAAAAAATTTATATAACAAATCCTAAAAATTAATTTTCTCTAAATCAACTTTTCTCTGGCTGAGGCGGATTGCTCCAACAATAGCCCAGTTTCTCTTTAATGTACCTTGTATATTAGACAGCTTTCATTTGACACCTTGAAGGCCGTTCATATGTTCCATGCCTTCTATTATAATTTCCACACATAGTACACTAATGCAAGTTTTCACTTCAGAGCAAATGTTACTAAATTGTGGGCTGGTGTCAAACTCTAAGATGATTGAGGCTTGAAGAACTTAGTTACAAACATCATAATTCAAAGTTAAATTTTGTTTATTTAATTGTCTTTTCCACAGAAATCAGGAACAAATAATATTTAATTTATCTTGGCTAACAGAAAGGATTCAAAAGTGAAGTTCTGCTTTTTTTTTTTGCTTTTTTCCTTGAAGCTGTATCTTTCAGCAGATGGTAGGAGTTTAAACAGCCACTGGGATGGATCAGAGGGATCTCTCATAATAAAGACATCATTCTCCTTCTAGCTCTCCTGAAAAATAATCTCCTGCACTGACAGTGGGAACTGACAACGCTGTCAGACATCCTCAAAGCCCACTGCAGAGTTTCCTTATCAGTCACAAGTTCACTGTATGAAGATGTAATCTAGCTTCTCAAAGAGTGCTTTACAAAAGAGAGTGAAGGAGCAAAAATATCTATGAAAAATAGCACTTTCCCCAAAACATTTATGAAAATAAGTTACCAACACATTTAGAGGAGCATCATCTTCAACCCACTTTGCCTTTTCTGAAGTTTGGTAAAATTTACTTGTATTCAAAGGAATATGAATAGCCAAAGTTGCAAAATTATGTTTTCCCACTAGTCTTTTCTGTTCAGCTCTTAGTTATAGTACATGAATACTAGAATACTATTACATAAGTCTTGATGGGAGATGAGCTTTTAAATCATTGACATGAGATCGTTTTTTTTCACTTCATGGAGGAGCGTCCCATGGTTTTAATAGTTTATTAACAAAACATGAAGCTCATTTCATTTACATTTTTGGTATTCTCTCATAATGGTTGTCACTTCTGCTTTGTGTCATTTGTGTTATTAGGATAGCAAAAATCACTTTAGGAAGAACGCTTGCGTCATGTTCAGGAAATGTGACAGAGTTCGAAATCGCTTCAAGTTAATACTTTGTTTATTGTTATACAAAAATCCCTTTAGCTTACTTTTATCTATTTCTTTGCTGACGATAGACTGATATTTAAATCATTTTTAAATGATCTTTACAAAGTATTTGTTTGGATATTCTCTTGAAGGCTTCTAATGCAATGCAAATGTCAATACCAATGTGAATCTTTTGGGACTTTTGTTTATTTATCTCTTATGTACCTTCATGGAAAGATTGAAGAACTTATATTTCTAACTTAAATTCGTAGCCTGGCAAAAGGCGAGGCTTCTTGAAGGGAATCAAAGGGCAAAATTCTAACCAAAACAAAACACACATACAAGTCAACTTGTTACAAAGCACCGCCAAGGAAATGTGAAGGAAACTCCCAATTCCAAAAGCATCAGCTTTCCAAGGCTAGATACAAGGCTAAGGCTAGGAGTCTGAATAACTTGTGGACCAAAAAGTCCCAAAGCTTTAAATTCTATCACAGGGAATAGATTGTTTTTGTAACTCATTCCAGTGTCTGGCTTATAGAAAGTCAAATTATAATATTCCTACAGTATGTTTTGTTATAAATGCAAATAAAAAAGATTAAGTCCCACCAACTTTCTTTGTTGCTTGATCGGCTATAATTTAGAGTAAATGTACTTTATTCCAAAATGTACCATGTGAGAGCATAACCCCGCCCCCACACACGTATGTCGAGGTTCTAGTGAGATGGTTTTAAACCCAAACTCAGTGGCTGCAACATAGTCACACACCAAGCTGTACCGTTTCCATCAACACGAACTTTCTACCGCAGTACCAATTGTCAACTCATAGAGGGCAGCACCAATGGTTTTAAAAGCAGAATTAAACAAGCTTACACCATAATGACGTTAGCATTATGAACTTAATTTACATATATGTATCTATATTTAACTATAAATTGGTTCATTCTAAATGGTTTAGTTACTCTTTAACTAAATATTCTAATCAAACTATTAATAAATTCAACAATCTATTAAATGTTTTCAGAAAATAACCTTAAAATAAGATAGATAAAAGTGTTGAACAGCAAGGGAACTGAACAATTTCAACAGAAGAAATTTAAAAAAAGCAATTCAGCAACGTATTTAAACTTAAGGATGCATTACTCATTTTATACTTTTATTGTTAGTCAAATTACTGTTTTTTTTTTTTTTACTCCATGTATAATTTCTACATCAAAATGAGCAACTGTGTCAAATTCTACTTCATGTATTCTACTGCCCCCGTTACAGGACTCGATTTCATTTCAAATTCTATGTTTCAGTTTTTGAGCTCTAAAAGCACGTTTTTTTTCCATCATAATTACAAGCTAAGCATCTGTTTCACTTGCTATAGTGACCATATAAAACGTTAAACATAAAAATCTTTTTGCATTTCTAAATGTATTTTTTTAGTCCCCATCTTATTGCTTCCAAAGAAAATATGGAGATCTGCAA
The DNA here is from genome assembly GCA_032876305.1 of Orestias chungarensis. Lineage (NCBI taxonomy): Eukaryota > Metazoa > Chordata > Actinopteri > Cyprinodontiformes > Cyprinodontidae > Orestias > Orestias chungarensis. The sequence goes on along the minus strand of JAVLVB010000082.1, from coordinate 605,511 downwards.
CAGCAACACATGTTTATGCTGGTCCTCCATTATACTTTATACTATATTATGATTAAAGTTAAAGTTTAAATATATATATATATTTTTTTTTTTTACCTTTCTAGTTATAGAGAAGAGAACTGCTCCTGGAATATAAATCAGAATTTATCTTTTCATTAATCTCAACTATATAAACATCCATAAAATCTTGATTTTATGCTAAAAACCAGGCCTGAATAGAATTATCAGGCCCTAAAGAAAGACAACAAAAGCTAGCATGTCAAACACAAAACAGACACGTTTGTTTTCATATGGCAGCAAACTGCTCCTGCATTCTAACACTGTATGTATGGCCATGTGCACGGCAACGCGAGAGATGCTGTTCTTGTTCATTGTGAATGCAAATCTGATGTCAGGCTGAGCGCTGAAGAGGGAATGTGTGGGTGGCAATTGCTTCCAGCTCAGACCCACTGAGAGAAGTGCAAGAGAGACAGAGTTAAAAGAGTGGGAGGGAGGGATGTAGACACACATGAGTAAGAGGTTGGTTTAAAAAAAAAAAAGGAGGAAGAAACAGTGTGTGTGTGTGTGTGTGTGTGTGTGTGTGTGTGTGTGTGTGTGTGTGTGTGTGTGTGTGTGTGTGTGTGTGTGTGTGTGTGTGTGTGTGTGTGTGTGTGTGTGTGTGTGCAAGGGGGGGTGGATGTGGTGGAGCTAAGTGCTTGTGTAGGAGTAGAAGAGACAGTGCAAGAGCAGGACTATATGAAACGAAGACAGGATGACAGCTGAATAGAAGAGAAAAAGGAGAGGCAGAGAAAAGGAGGAAGTGTATCTGGGGGAGTGGTAACAAGAGGTAGGAGTCGGACTGACAAAGGGGGAGTTGGATGGAGACAGCACAAGAGCAAGAGATGGAGGATGGAGAAGGAGTGGGTGTCTTAATAGCGCTGAAACGCTCAGGGCTTTTTGTATGTTTGCCTTTGTTATGATGGAAAGCTGGTTTGCTTTTGATACATGAACTCTGACTAGGAATGCAGAGTTTTCCGTTTTTCCGTTGTATTTTACAATTATCCTCTACTTTGTGTAAATAATAATATTTATAACTCTTTGCATTTAAAAATGCCAGACCTGCACAGACATAGGCTTATTCTTATAGCTACTAAAAGGTACAAAGGTCATATAAAAGACAGCAAGCGACACCTGAAACCTTCCCCAAACATATCACCAATGACTAAAGTGCAAAGAGCTGCAACTGTAAAATGACATCATGAAACATATATGTGGTTTTTAGCATCAAGACGTTAGCAGTGTCAAGATCACTTTGCTGACGCCTCCCTGGTGGCTCCAATGCACTCCAAACAGCTGTTCTCTAATTTGCCCGTTCACGCTCCTACACCTGGCACAAAGAATCTGACAAGCACAGTGTCGCTTCTGGGTTTGTGTCTACCCAATATATCCTGCTGTAAGTACTGGTGGGGGTGAAGAAAGAAATTATCTCATGTAAAAAACTACGAAAGTTATTTTTATAGACTTTACAAGTAAAGTTTTAGACATTTCAGAACAAAAAAAGAATTGGACTAAATCTCTATTTGGACAGTAAAATGAAGGTTCTCTAAATTTAGACTGATTAAAAATATGTACCAATCCATCCATCCATCCACTGACATCTGTTGCTGCCCAAGATCCACATCTCCTGACAATAGCTGAATGTTTTAGTGTAAATACGCTAGTAAGCCAAGACATTTATCTTTTGCCTCAACTTTCTGTTTTATAGCAGTACAATGCCTGCAGCAGAGCAGATGAAACCCTTATATGTTCATCTTTTTATGCCCAATCCTGCCATTACTTGTGAACAAGATGTCAAGATAATTAAGTTGTTGTGCTTGAAGCAGAGACTTACTTCCAACAGGGGGAAAAATGAGCCCAAGTGTTGAGAAAAAACCAAAGCCTCTAACTCTAAAAAGGAATCTATCGAGAGCAATTAATACATATATGCTGGCGAGATCACAAGCATGGTGTTGAGAGATCAGATTGCTTGAGTCTACTCTTGCATAGTTTTATCAGAATAAGTTAGAAAAGGATCAATGCTGCACCTTGGGACTGAATAGAGAGGCAAAAGCTGTAATCTGATGGTTTGTTAGAGTGCTAACTACTGATTGGTCTTTGACTTGAATGAATGAATGTGTTTTTCTTACAGTGTGTGTCTCAAAGGGCATTTTTCTTGTGAATGGAACCGTACAGTAGATTGCTTTTTTTATAGCAATAGAAATAAACTGAAATTAAATTAGAAAAGATTCTAAGTGCTCTAATAGAAGGCCAATGTAGGCCAATGTAGCTTTTCTATTGTTTTTAGCAAGTGTAGAAAGTTGGGCAACACAATACCAAAAAGTGTAAGAGTTTTTACAAGTTAGTAAAATAGGAGCTGAACTAGTTTAAGAGGTTATAAGGCAAATTGAGAGAATACATTTAATGAGCCAGTAACAATTTTATTTTTCTTTGGTTTGAATTGAAACAGCTAATATATTTACAGAAAATAGACTTTGAATTTTAAACTGCCCAATAAAATGACCCAAATCATTTAAAAAGGAATACATTTATCATGCTTTATTTTGTATGTACACACACGCCACCTCTAGTTGAAAGCATCAAGACTAGAAATGCTAGTCAGACTGGTCACACTAATGACTTTCAAGAGAGTTAAGCAACCAATCATTGCTACACAGAGGAGCTTCAAGTGTACTTTTTCTCAAACCTACAATGCAGTCATGTAGACCATAAACTCAATAAAGGCCAGGTTTACAAAGCAACAGAACACAATTAAGATGCAGCCTCAAGCACAATAACACAAAAAAATCTACTGTTTAAATGTAAATGATAATAAAAAATCTGTAAATAACACAAAACAAATTCAATTCACATAACAGCAACATGGCATTGAATACCAATGAATTGTTCGACAGCACAGGGAATCCATTAATCTGGAGACGAGAGGAAAGAGAGCAAAGCAATATTAATCTACAACAATTCACTGCGTGATGTCTCTAAAAGATGGACATACGTTTTGATGGTAGAGCATTTTTTTTCTTCAAATTTTCTTGAATGAAATTTTTGGGGAGCCAAATCAGTTTAATAGAGGCTATAATAGGGAGTAAATGGACAAAAAGAAACCAAGCAAGTTTAAGTCTCCAATTTTCTAATTTAACCATTGGTAAATCAGGTAAATCAATAAATAAAGAGGATGTTTGAGAATTACCAGATGCACCAAGCACTGATGCACCTTCAATTGGCTGCTCAGTCCAAAATAACTACATAGATAACCAAGCACATCATTCTTTGGTGTGTGGGAGGAAACTGGAACACCCAGAGAGAACTTAAGCAAGCAAAGTACAAGATGCAAACACTGTCCAAATGCAATATATAAAACTGCTCCCTCTCTCTCTCTCTCTCTCTGTTTTCCCTCAGCCTGAGTCCCTCATCATCACTTGCACCGGTTTTATATTATGCATTTATCTTCTCCACTGCTCCACCTCCTTCTCTTCAGTATTTAAACCTGGTTCTTTCATTCACTACTTGCTGGATTATTGCATTGCCTGCCCTTACTGTACCTGTCTCCTGTGTCCCTCCGAGCTGTCCAGCCTCCACCTCCAAGCCACGTTATTTATTATTTCCACTCCATGTCCTCATGTGAGTATTCATTCAGACAATAAATGATACTGACATCACAAAATAGTGATTATTGTGTTGGATGAACTAAAATGAGATTACATTAAATTGTTAGATCAGTGGATTTATGGATAGCTCCATTTTGCCACCGATAAATCTGTGTCTCTTTTCAAGCTGTTACTCACATCCTCCTGACTTCATACAGAACTGTCAGTCAGTTTCCCACTGATTTCTTTTCGTCTTTAGTGCTTTCACCAGAAGTGAAGTATGAGTGTCTTGTGGTTTTGCAGTAAACACACCTCCTGTGACTTTCAGGAAGAGAAATTAAAGTTCTAATTTCGTCTCTAGCTTCTTTTTACTGTTGAAAATATTTGATTCTTACCAACAACGATAAGACAGTGTAGTCTGATCTGATCTATCTGACTTCACACCGTAGGCGGAATCTTCCTGGTCATAAAAGAAAATAAAAACAAGGATATGAAATTAAATATCTTTATATTAAAAACGAGGGAAAAAAAATACATTTTTACGTGTTTTGCAGTACAACTCTAGAAGCATCAACAGCTGAAATGAAAAGCTATTCCTCGTGATCTAAAATTTTGATATTGAGCTTCATTCTAACTGTAAAAAAAAATATGTACATTTACTTAAAATTCAAAAAGAAGCAATTCTGTAGTGATCAACTGATCAAGAATAATTGAACAAGGTAAAATCCTCTCTTAGTGCAAGACTCCCTTCCTCAGACTAATAACTTGTTATTCATCTTTAGATTTCTGTTTCAACGTCTACTCTTGTTTTGTTTACACCTACATTCAATTCAAATGAATTGAATTAACCCAAACTAAAGGTCGTATGTCTTAGTAGAAATATTCTGACTTTTTCTCGTTATATTATCAAGCTATTATCAAGCTTTTTATCTATTTTTTTTTCACAAAAAATGTTTTTTTTACAGTTGAATTGTTCAGAATACATGTCAACATTAAGAAAATCACCAAAGCCACTAACAACCTTTCAGCAATATCATTCTTTTACTGTATATATTGTTAATTTATTTGGTTTTTATTTTTGTAATTTAATGTGCAGCCCCCCCCCATCATTGTAAAAAAACTTCAGTACAAATGACTGACAATGACCTTGGACCTGTACTTTATTCCCTATGAATTAGGCAGTCTGGCTAACAGCATTTGGAGCTTTATCAGTGCCACAGCACATGAATAATACGAATGGAAAAAATATATAATACAAACAAAACTGAACGTATAGTTAAAATTTTCCGATTCTTCTATTAAGCCTTACAACTAAAGTAAACTAATATTTAGGCTCTAAAGACACCTCAAAGACAACTTAAGTTTTTTTTCATAATGAGGAACTTTGGCTTTGATGTTCTACAAACAATGTCAGTCTTTATCGAACATTTTTGGCTTCATTATGACTTTGCAACAGGAAAACATTGGAATATTATTGATCCTCCTTTGTGATGTTAAACCCACTTAACCAAGCAGAAAACAGACACGAAGTTAAATATTTTACAGTGCAAACAAAAATCTAATGTAACATATTATCACAGTTTTTCACATGGAGATTTGGAAAAAGCTGAGAATTAAAATCTGATACGAGTTTATGATGACATGAACCAAAGCGAGATGAAGATAACCTACCTAGATAAGACGGGACTCTTGTGTTTTTCGTCCGAACTTGCAAAGACAGCAAGCCTCCAGCTTACTGCATCAGACCCCTCCGCTTACAGCTGGTGCCAAAAGATCATTTTAGACGCGATTCCTTGTAGTCTCTATGCATCAGCTTACTCATACAGTCATACAGTGGATTATCTCACGTCCCGTCAAGTGTTTCTGAGAGTCCTGGGCTCCGAAAGCACACAGTGATGGAAACGTCTTATAAATAACAGAGCGTGTCTGCAATCAGCACCTGCCAACAGGTGTCATGAGACAAAATGAACGTCTGATGAAGCAGCTGAAGCGTCGCCGGTGGGTTTGTAAGGCCATATAAAAGTTCCACACGGAAAAAAGTATTGCTGTAAAAGTAAGCCTGAAAAAAGTGTTTAGGGGATTTTAGAGCGAAGCAGAGCAAAGAGAAACTAATCACACTGGAAAAGCTCAATGCTTTGGAAGGTGCAAAATGCACAAATAAGTACGCCCATGACTTTTAAATCTTTCATGGACAAATAGGCATGGATAAAAAAAAATGAATCATCTAGCACAAAGGCACCTAGAAAGGGTTCCTTCAAGGTTTTTTGGATATTTAGATCCAAATATCCCATAAAACTTCTCTATAGCATATATCTATTAAGAAGATGGCATTAACTTGGTTTAATAATACATACAAAACACAATTAGGTGCAATATAGTAAGCACTGATTGACTAAACATTCATATTAGGAGATTATTATGATTTCCTCTTGTTGGGTAAAACCAAAAAGACTAACCCCACCAACGTATGCACACACACACTTAAACACACCAACAAGAGTGACCTGTTGGTTGAAGGATGTCCTGTCACTGCAAAGGTAAACCCCAAATGTGGGCCTCTGCTTCTTTAAAGTGCTAAATTTACTGCTGGTGTGGCCCAAAAGTGACAAAACGCAACGAGAACACGCGGTGAAGGTTCTTAAGTAGGCCACTGTTTGTTACCTCGCATCCTCAGATTAATTAGTGAGAGGTAAAAGTCCCAGAGAAACAAACACTGGCGGAGTGTTATAATTTCACACAGAGGCAGTGATGGTCCTCCCCCCTTCTCCCTCCGGCACGAGCAGCCTGCTTCTTATTGAGCACCGGCAGCATCGGCAGCTCAGCGGAACGCAGTCAGGATGAGAACTCCCCCTCCCCTGCTTTCTCCCGTCCTCTCTCCCCCGTACCCTCCAGCCAGACCCTCTGCTTGTAATCCTGGTGCCCGACGGGAGATCCGCTGAGGGCAGCTCCTCTCATCTTTTAGACAGGAATGTTTCTCTGAGCTCGTCTCCGTAGTGCGTTCCCGCCTTATTGTGCATGTCAGAGATGAAGTGGCCAAAGATGGGTGGAAGGGTGGGGGGTACAGAGTGTAACGAAACCTACAAGGAGAAGAGGTGCATGTCTGTCGAAACGCAATGCACGCACGAGAGCGTTCGTGAGTGCATGAGGGAGTGAAGTGCACCAAAAACGCTGCCTTACTCTATGGTGTGCTCCACACCTCCACAGCAGGCAACCCACGAGAAATCGGAGCAATTAAAATCGAATCTTCAGTTGCCAGTGCAGACAAAAGTACAACAGACTCCGTCGTGTGCAGAAATGGAAAAGTGGATGTGATCAGTCAGAAATGAAGTGTAAAACAACCGCGGATGCATCCTGGATGCAAACAGATATTGATTCCAACTTATTCCCTCGTCCTCCTCCTCTCTAAAGCAGCATCCTGAAGAAATCCCCTCGGAAAGCTGGTGATGCATCTCCTAAACTGCCGCATGGATGGAGGTTCTCCTGCCCAGGTGGACAGGAGGACAGTTTTGACAGGCGGCAGTGCACAAAATGCCCTGCGCCTGTCTGCTTTTCACTCCTTCTCTCCGAGTATCTCCAGCAGGAAGAGACAGAGAGAGAGAGAGAGAGAAAAAGAGAGAGAGATGTTCAGAAGGGGTGGGGCTGGATGGATTCCTGCTGGGACCTGGAGTGATTTTAAATGCTCATCCTTTTTTACCTCGGTACCGCTCTCTTTCCTTTCCTTCCCCTTCCTTTTCCACACAGCCTCTTAATCATTACTCGTTACCTCTCACCTTCTGCTGTCACATGCACGGGAGGAACAGCATGAAACTCCGGGCTAAGGGCAACGAGGGCGAGGAACGCCACACATGTTTTAACTCCATAGAAAAGCGAGGCAATATCTTTAACAGACACATTCATTTAACACGCGTAAGCACTATAATCTAGTAAATGTTACAGTGTACATCGTCAGAGCTTTAACAAACAGCATGTCTGAGATTTAGACTCAACAGCTTTAAGAGCTTTGCCATTTTGGTGTTTGGTGTTACAAAAGATCGCGTAATTGTCACATTCAGTAATAATAAACAGATTTTCTCATCCTTATCAAGCACAACAGCAGAGGTAAAGTAAGTATACAGACCACTATAGTCAAGCTTAAAACTCTACATGAAGCACAACAGTTTTCAACCCTTCCCCCAAGTTGCAAAAAATCTAATTTATATGGATGCCACAGCGTCCAATTGAGCCAGCAATAGAACTGCATCAAGCTTCCAACTTTTAATTTGTTAAATACCATGCAGCTGGCTTTTTGGGAAAAGGTGGTCACTAGAGGGGTCCGACTCAGTACACTGGTAATGCTGCCAATCTTTAAACTGATTTAAAAGGTTTATGGTTTTTTTTTTTCTCTGTGTAATCAATAATTTATATTTTAACAGCAGCATATGCTTAACCCACCTGGTTTGGTTTTCGGGGATTCTCAAGACACAGATAACAGATAAACGGAGACCATAGCAGTGGATTGTTCACTCCATATGAGTTTCTTTAGCTGCAAGTCATATTTTTTCAAATCCATATGATGGCAGAAATATGGTTATAACACACTTATATGACAAAATGACATATGCAGAGGATGTAGACCTTTGGGTGCAAAATTGTTTTAGTGCTTAAGTATTCTTGCCACCGCAGTCCGTGGGAAATTGTTTTCCTATAGGTTGATCCATGGAATGACGACCACTACTTTCTCTGACACTTAAATGACGTCCCTACCTTATGTTCTACAATTAACTAAAGCTTGTCTTTTTGTAGTTTTACGTTACAGAAAAAAATCCAAACCGAGCAGAAAAGATAACACTGCACTCAGCCGCAGCTTGGATGAAGAACCTGGTTAGGCCGACTCTACGATCCCTTCTCAGCTCATCTTTATACAGTTTTCGTTCGATAACATCTGCAGAGTTTCAAGACTCCATCGAAACATTTCACCTACCTTACCCCCCCCCATTGCTTCTTTCTTCTCCTTCTCTCCTCTTGTCTTTTATCCCCTGCCTTTCTTTTTGGGCCAAACCTCACCCTCTCTGAACAGTCTGTCTGTCTGCTCTATAATTATTTCCATGGTTACCAATAAAGATGGCAAGCTTAGCCTGACGTACTATGGTAGTAATCTCTTGTTCTCCTCGATGTTCCCTCAGTTCTCGCCTATCATCTGTCGCATTCTTCCCTTTCTCCCTGTGCGGTGTTGCTACAAGAGTCTCTGCAGCCTTCTTCCTCTTCCCAGCACGATTCTGTTGCTACACATGAAATATACTTAAAACCAAAATTGCTTCTGTAACTCTGGTCTTGATTCAAGTATCGCTTCCAATGCGATCCAATGTGTGCCAGTCAACCTTTAAATTGTTCCAAAAGCATTAGTCACATTGTGTTTACACTGCTTTACTTAAAAAGACAGTGAGAGAAGCTTTAGGGTTACGAAGTTGCAGTCATTCTGTCTATCAGTCATTAAACCAGTTTTCATCTTGCCTCTTTGTCTTAAAATAAGCAAACTGGATAGTATTCAACACAGTTTCACAAATCTTTAACAAGCTGCATCGTCAAACACGAGATAACATCCTATAGCATTATTTCAGATGTCCACAAATTTCCACTTTTTTTCTCTCATCTGTGACCTCACAAGCTGGTTTGTAAGATGAACCTTAACTGTCTTAAGAAAAAACGTTTTATCGTGATAGTAAACAATGCTACGATGGGAACCAGTCTTGGCTATAAAAGCTGAGAATCTGATACCATGGAATCATTGATATTTCCCCCTAAATTAGGCCTCAGCTAGGTAAAGTTGAATACCAAAGGAAACCCAAACACAAAACATGCACAAAACATTCATATGAATAGTTAGTCTCCACAAAGAAGAAATACTAAGAACAACTACTGGTTTTAAAGTAAAACTCCTTTGGTTTCTAAATGAAATTTGTTAAAAAATGAATAGAAGCAGACTGAATGGACGCGTTTCACTTTCAAGTAGCAACAATTTTTCTTACAGACACCTACAAAATAGAATTACACAGAAAAAATTATGAATCGGTCCACCTTGCCTAGCCAAAGTCAAGAAACATTCATTGAAAAATCGAACAGTGAGGTTTGTTGTAACAAAAGCTCCATACTTTCTGCAGGACTCATAAAGTTAGGTCCTCCTTTCCCTGTTTAGATTGTTCACCCATTGGGAGACTAGAGAGACAGAGGTTAAAAAAACAAAAAACATTTGTAGGTTGTATAATTGCTTTGCTGGTATGTTGCCAAACTCAGGCAAAGCTGCAGAATAGAGTTTTTCATGAGTGGCAAGAAAGTCAACCAAAAGACCGGTAGAGAAGATCTTTCCTGCCCACAGCCATCGCCATCTGTTTCAAATTCTTAGAAAAAATAGTTACTCCAACACCATTTCATTTCCCTTTGGGAAACATAAAGTATTTTTGATTTGATAGATTAAAAAGAAGATCTAAATGGAACAGAAATGGAATCATATTGTCTCAATTTGTAAGGACAATCATTATTATGTTTCAGACTCTCAACCCATTTGCATCAAAGAGTTGCCCCATTCAGCCAAAGTTTCCAAAAGCAACAAATCTAAAGAGCCTTGTAAGGCTTCCTGGTCAACTGGTACTTGTAATTATGGATCATTGCACAACTTATCAGACAATGGCTTACACACATCTGGTACTATATTTCTGTGATGACATCCATCCAAGACATCTGGTATCAGCATGATGACTTAGACATCCATGCTGTATAGAATATATTACCTTATTTGGTGTTACAAATGACATCACTTTGAAACTGGCTATTACATTACACCATGACAAAGCTTGCTACAGGCAGGTTCATGTAACAATGTTCCTCAATCCGCAAGTAAACACAACATAGGTTTGCTTAAATTGTTATCTTGCATACATGTTAAAGTAGATATGTGCATACATTATGCATTAATGCCTGCTGGCATTCCTCCATCCTACTAAAGAACAACTGTTTTGCACAGCTGTCATTAGAAAGAATTTTCATCCTCTTAAGGTGTGTTTTCTCTGTATAGACCCTTGGCAGTCATTTGAATTTATTAATAGTATTATAATGAGGAAGATTCTTTACATGCATTTACGTGGATGAGACTTAAAAAGCAACATGAGGAGACACATGGGTCACATGCAAATCAGCTGTACCTGCTATTCTCTGATTTGAGATGTTATTCCGCATATTTTATTCCATGTATGACTAGTGTCACATTCTGTTTGCATTTCACTCTAAAGATGCCTTTTTTCAGTAAGATTATTGGCATGATACACAATAAACTATTTTTAGAAAAAGGCAATCCTTATGAATGGTTTTGATATTGAAAGTTTGTTGTATTGATAAACAAGTGATCAATTTTGTAATGGATAAAGGTTTAAAAATATCTCTTAGTGATGAAAAATGATTTTGGATTTGCAATGGTTTCATTTAATGTCAAATAATAAAACCTGGGCATTTTAAGTAGATTTAAAAAGAAAGATGAAAACATAAGCCTAATTGACCCCTAATTTTTTTAATCCTCCAGAAGATTCCAGATTTTCTATGTTTAATGTAATGCAGACAGAATCTTGAAACTGACCTTGAAGTTCATTCTGAAATTCAATTAAGTTTTAATACAGAGCTCACAAACTTGTTTATGTAATTTTTTAACAATGTCATTCCTGCCTCTGTTATATCAGCAGCTAGAGGGTATCGGCCTTTTTTGAGCAGATATTTCACATTCTTTGGACCAGAAGAAACAGCAAAATAAACCTTTGTGTCACTTAGCGGTTGTAGAAAATTAGATTATGTGACATGCATTAGAATCAATATGAAGTCTCTTCATAATGGTACAGGAATCTCTCCGTACAGTTTAAACAATATCATATTTATGTAGGTCAAAATACTCAATTACAATTCACTTAATCAAACTGATGGTACTGAAATGGATCATAAGTTGGATTTGAATCTGACTTTAAACTGGATTTAAATCTGACTGCACCCAGAGATTGTTTTTAGTGCATATTGGCACAACACTGATTAAATAAAATAAATGTGCTTAGTACCATATTATTTGTTGTGTAAATTGGTTGATCTGTTTTGCATTAACTTCTGGATTTTGTTGGGGTAAAACATTCCAATGATCCCCAACACATTTGGAATACCTATGCGTTTTAATGTAGGTCGTATGACTCTCCTATTTCTGGTACTCTCCCCTCCCTGCTGTTGTCATTGCAATGTCGGTTGAGGGATCAGCTCCACTTGCAGGGGAACTACTGCTGAGCAGACACCAGATTGTGTCAGCCCCCATGTTTCAGATGGATAGATAACGGGAGATTTGGGGCTGACTGGAACAGAACAAAGTGGAGGAGAAGCAACAAAAATCACAGTGTGACAGCCCAACTCCTGGGAAGTAATAGGAGAAAATCGAAAGGATGGAGGAGACCAAGTGGTAGCTTTAACAAAGCTCTGCTGAGAAAGTCTTGTGTTTTGTGACAGGATGATGGATGGTTGAACAAGGAGGACAGGACTCTACATGTGCACTGAGGCACCTTAGCAGGACTTACGCCAACGCATGGTGACAATGAAGGCCACAGCTGGTGTGGAATAGTATGCCAAGTTCACAGTGAGTTTTTTTCAGTTGGGGCTCTACATGGGCTTCGGGTAGAAATCAGCGGACCTAAAGGAGTATTTCGAATAAAGAGAAATAGTCATCAGGGTCTTCAACATGTTCATAGGCAATAGAGCAGTAGGTTCTAACGATGGTGTAGAAATGTCACTGCTCATTATAAAACAACAATCTGATACATTTGATACATTTTAATTCCACTTGGTCAAAACTTTTTTGGTTGATCACAGTGATTTGTAGAGCAGAATACTGTATTCAAATCCGCAATATGTGAGGACACAGTATCGATGTGTATCCGACAAGCTGGTCTGCAGTACGGGGGCCCCAAATGAACTGTGCTGGCACCCTTCCTCTTTACCCTGTACACTGTAGACTTCTCTATCAACTCCCCACACAGACACCTCCAGAAGTTCTCCAACGATTCTGCTACGGTCAGCCTCATCACAAGTAAGGACAACTCAGTTTAAAGACAGGGGACTCAGGACTTTTTGGACTGGTGCCATGAAAGCCATCTTATCATCAATGCCGCTAAAACCAAGCAGCTGGTGGTGGACTTCTGCAGGTGCAGAACCAACACACTGAAACTTGTGATGATCCTGATCCTGACGGTGATGAGGATGAAAACCTTGTAACGTTGCTGGATGTTGGTGACAGCATTATAAGGCAAGAACGGCAAGTGGAAATGCTAGGGCAACATCTACAAACATCCCCCAGGAAGTAAAAACTTGGTTTCAAATAGGTGTTCCAGATGGACGATGTTGCTCAGCAAAAAAAGTAGCTTGAGGACATTAAAGTACCTTTTTGCTGTTCCCTCCACAAAGAAATTTTCTAAGTGCCTGTAGGAAGTACTATATCATTCTAACCACATCCCGTAAATATAACACAGGCAACTATCTACTTTCTACTCATTCCAAAGTCATTTGTGACACATTAGTACCTGCCGACTTCTGCTGTGTTTTCGTATGTGGAATAATGAAACTATGATTCAGGAAAAAGCAGGTAATGTTCTTATATCAAAGTGAGAAGAGGGAAGAATCTTGTTCAAGAAGTCCGAGTTCGGTTGGGTCTACATTTTAAGAGAATACATTGGGAACTGAAAAGCAGCAAATGTGACTATGTGTAATATAGAATAACATTTGATTGATGATGATGCAATATATTTTAGGTCCCAGTAATAAATCATTGAATTGCTTTATTTTAAACAAACAAAAAGTCAGCTGAAATGTACTGCTTTAACACTATAACTAGTGATCGAGCAGGGTCGGACCAAAATGCAGGCAGAAGCATTTTCCCAGTGACAGGTTATTGTACAGAAGTGAAATTTACAGGAGCAGGAATATGAGAAACACAGGGAATCATCAGGGATAATCCAATGGTGAGTACATGGATGAAACAGTTTATATACAGGGAGGATGAGCAGTGGGAAAATGGAGAGAGACTGATTACAGAACAGGTGCAGCTGTGAGTGACAACAGGATGCAGGCTGATAGAGAGAGAGAGAGAGAGAGAGAACAGAGAGAGAGGCTGGGAGACAGCAGAGGAGGGTGGAGGGCCACAAGGAAGGAATGTGACAGAACACCAATAACTAAAAGTGGTGAATAAGACAAACAGTATAGAACTAAGCAGAGGCTCAAGTAAACAGGACTGATAATGCAGCTAAATTGTCCATGTGACCATGACTCCAAGAATAATGATGCAATCACAAAAAGCTTAACAATATACTTATTTGGATAATTAATGCAAACATGACTTATGACTTCCTGAAATTAGGTAATTCAACTTATAGAAAACTTGATTCCTTTTGGATGGATGAGAAATTCAATCCTTTCAAGTTTTTCAGCTCATTTAACAGTTGTAAACTTTTAGAGTTTATCTTCCCGTCCCAACTATTGATCCACAAACGCTCTGTTCATTAAACAGAGCTATAAAACAATTTATGGAGATGCGAACAGCCAACAAAACCTCACAACCACCTCTTTTTAAACCTGAAGACTATACAGAGACAGTCCAGAACATAAATGCTTTCCAGTTACTGTCAATCTCAATGACGTTGATTTATTTACAGAGGTAAAAAATCAAATCCAAGCTAGAACTTCAAACAGTTTACATTGAATGGCTGAATATATTGTGATTTCATTGCAGTCTATGGATCTACTTAACAGGTAACATGCTTAAGAGAAGGCAATGGCCAATATTCCATAGAAAATGACAAATGATCTGATTCAGAACCAGTTTTTAAGTAGGATGCCCTCAATGTTTTAAAAATATTTACAGTTTATAGTTTTTCTACAAAAGGCAATTTAAGCTTCCATAAATACAGTTTGATCAGCAGCCTTAACATTGAATTGTTGACTTTTGTGACCATAAGGCATTTTACTAGGGTTTTTAACAAATAAACTGTTATTCAAGCCCCTATCCGTCAATCATTTTCTGTTGGATCTTCTTCCCATGTTACATGTCCTGGTCTCTGTTCTTGTCCTTTGGTTTTGCTTTTTATTTGAAACTGAGCTGGTCCTTAGTTTAGTTTTCCTGTCACGGCATATCCACTACCGTCAGTGTTGCTATGGTTGCAAATAACATAATACTATTTCTGTAACAGCTTCTGCAGTGTTTTAAAATTCCCATAGAGCTTACCTTGATAGCTCAAACCCTCTACAGCCAACAAGTCTGTAACTGTTATTACCACCTAAATTACTTCTTCTTTCTACACTCGCAACGACTGCAGAAGCTGATGCTGTCTATGTTTTACAGTTTCATTTGACAAAAGTTAAACGCTGGGAAAGGAAGTTGTAACTCTTTGAGAGCACAGCACAAAATATTAAACTAATTTGTTTAAACCTGTGATTTAATGCAGAATGTTAACAGACATTTCTTCGTCTTTGGAGGTTCTAATGTATAGGAACTGAGAAATTATCAATATTATGAACTATAATTCTTGAATTTGTGTGTTTTTGGTGGAATGTGGTGTCAGAAATTATATAAAATACACATTCTTACAAGTTAAAATGCATTTCAACAAAATGCATTTGAATAACTTTTTATATAATATTTGTTTTTACTTTGTTGGAAGGTATTTTGTACAAATTCAGCCTTTCTTCCAAACATTTGCTGTGTAGTGTACTGCACATACAATGCTGCAAAATTCACTTAAGTTTTGTGTATATATATATATAAAACTAGGTTAAAAAAAATACAGCAAATCACATTGATTTCAACATCCAGGTACGGCTGAGCTTGAACATAACACTTCTTCTTAAATACTGGAGCTGTGAAGTGCATGCAAAAAAAGAAAAAACATCCAGAACTGGTGGTGAGATGCATCTGCCAGGTGTGAATGTGTGCAAGTCGATGTGAAGCAGGGCGTCTTTATGCGTGCACACTCAGCACATTTTAGAAAAGTGTATAAAGGTAGCGAGAAAATGACTGGCATCTTGTCAGCAGGTGATGCTGGTGTGGACTAGTTTGAGTCCTGTAGGGGTTTAAACATATTTAACAGCTGTTGGAAGCAGTTTATTTCCCACTGGTGCATATGAAGATGTGCAAGACCCCCAGAGTGCCACAGGGGAAACTGTCAAATGAACTTACGTTGTTTGAAGTGGCACATGTGAAAGCATGTCAGTCTGCCTGTTTCTTTTGATACATGTCGACATCATAACCATGGTTAATGAATTCGTAATGCTGCTTAAAGTATTCCAAGCCCTAAAGGCAAACATAAAGACGTTTTCAACAACCCCAAAATTTGTTTTTTTTAAAGACAAGAGTTAATGTTACTTAAGTAAACTACTTATTCAAAAGTTCTTTATGAATAGAATAGCAAAAATATTTAAATTCTAAGGTGTGGCTTACAACTTGCAGTTTTTGATTTATATCTTTGTGTCAGTGTGAATATGCATGCTGTTTTAAATAGGCGTTTAAATACAGTCAAGCCTGCTGCGCATCATGCTCAGAATGTTATGTGTATAAGTTTCTGCTAAACATCTAGACTTTTATACTGAAGAGTGTCTGTAGATGTTAGTCAAGGCCAACAGACAGTTTTTCACCACTGGTTTTGTTTAATCTGTTCAGAGGAACCAATACAACATCGCGTAAATGTATGTATGAATAGGTAAGAGGCTGAATGTTCACTGAAGCCCTTTTTTGTCCTCTTTGAGTTTGTAACCAACAATCAACTATTTCATATATGTCCAGAAAAACCAAGCTTTTCTAACAGTAACAATAAAATTACTTGCAAAACTTTGCAAAAACTGCAAATAGCCTGATATAGTTAGTTTCCACGTGTCCCTTGTAGAAACAAAACTTTTATAAAGCTTATTTTTTCCTAAATACAGCAAAACAGCACATGTTATACAATCCAAACTCAAAAACGTTAATAAACAAGGAGGCTCAGAAACATAAAGCCAAACAAAATGTGAACAATAAAAAATAATGTGCCATGTCTCATTATCAGCAATAAGAGGTTCTAGGGAAAAAAAACAAGCTCCTCTCCTCCTGAATATGTTATGCTAGCTTTGTTTCCCAGACCACCTATGGCATGGTATCTGTAATTAAAACAGAGTGAAATTTGCATTTTATGCACAGGACTTCTCTGTTATTTGCAACTATTATTTTCCAGTTATTTCTGATTAATTCACTCAGGCTCTACAGAGAGTATAGGCAGAAAGTTGACATGCCTTCAGGGCGTATATGAACGTAATAAATCCAGACACAGATTACACTACAAACAAGGAAGTGTTCTCCATCACAGAGTGAAATTGCTTGCCTAAAGCAATGAAAGTCTTTAATAGAGGCAGGTGTGTAGTGATGCAGAAATATGTTTTGTTTGTTCGGAAAGATGGAAGACATACTGTGAGTAGATTTATTCGGAAACGGAACATTTTCGTACCACAAATGTAATTAACGGTTAGAGATTACAGTAATTGTTTATTTTTAAAAGACCACATTAAATGAACTAAATCAAAGGCCCAAGTGTTTAATTACGTACTCTTAGAATGTTTTCTTAAACAATAAATACGTTTTATGTCAAATTAAAGGTATAGGAGAGGATCTTTTCAGTAGAAAAATTTCAATTGAAAATCCCATTGAAAATGACAGCCAATCAAAAACGACCGGTGGGGAAAAATAACTGGCTGTCAACGTGGAAATAAAATTAACGTGATGACGTATATCACTTATGTCCCCACCCACCCGACCCGTACAATGCACGCCCATGTTTGAATTCGCGCATGCGCAGATTGTTGTTTAGGAAGTAAAACGGGACGGACAAGACGCATCATTCACCATTGAAGAGAGGTTAGGAAGCTCACAAGAGATAAACCGTATTCGAAGTCGCTGAGAAAAAAAGAAAGACGGCGCGCTCCCGATAACAGGGGGGAGATGAGGTGATGCATGCGCAGTGTTGCGAAAATGAGAATGACCTGAAGATCTTCTCCTATACCTTTAAACAAAATGTCTATGAACTGAGAATTCTGGTAAAAATTGTATGGTTTGACCTATTTTTTGAATATGCAAAAACTAGAGACACTAGTTATTGTTTGCTTATTAGTTATACACCAGCTAAGTTGGCATGACCTACAAGAAACTGACTTTTCTGACATTTCTGTCAGCACAAGCACAGATTATAATCAATTTAAAATGCTCTGGATTATTCTATACAGGGTTAATCAGGTAAATCCTTTGGTTTTATGTATTTTATGGAAATCAACTTATTCTAAAAATAATTTTGTTTAATGTTAATGTGGCAGGAGAGAATACAAACAAAAAAGACATTAAATAAAAGATGCTAACACATTTATGATCCACCATTATTGGTGGAAAGAACCGTTGTTGCCAAGTACAGTAAATAGTTGTTTCTGGTAGATGGCTACAACGTTTGCAAATATCTCCTAAAAAAGTTGAGCTCATTCCTGTGTTCCCAGAGTGTTTAAATGGATTCTTGGTTACTGCATGGCACACACCAGAGATTTTCTGTAGGACTGAGGTCCTACGCCTATAACACATCTTTGTACCCGTCATGGAACTCATTCTTGGTATCTATCATCTGGTAGATCCATCCATGACCCCTCTTCAGCGTTTCACTAAGGGGAAAATATTTGTTCTAAGATTACATTACACTGTCCTTTGCCTATATTAAGATGCTAATGCTGTCCATATCCTTTATCAGAAAAAACCCAAAGCATTATGTTTACATCTTTTTGCCTAAATTTGTTCATCGTTGGTCATCTTCTAAATGGCTAATATCCCATCTGAATATCTAAAGATGTGTATTATGGCTTTACTTCAACAAATTCATTCATAGTCTCATCTCAACAATACAGTGGCAGAGATGGGCAATTACAACAGCAAAAGACACTGCACAATAATAAAAGACAAAATACACTTTTGTCATTGTGTAGTGTCTTTTGTTGTTTTGTAGTCTCTTTAGTTGTTGTGTAGTGTCTTTTGTCATTGTGTAGTGTAATTGTTGTTTTATTTGTACTTCTCAGCCGCTGTACAACAACATTTTCCTTCAAAACACAAGACAGGCCTTGTGATCATTGTTTTTGCTGACTGTAATTACAGCTTTGTGTCTACAGAGAGATCTTTAGCCTTCTGAAATGATAATAGTCACTTATTATATAGAGCTTGCATATAGCTCCATGGTTTAAAAGACAAATAATAACTTCATATTGCTTCCATTTCCTAATTTTCACTCCTGCAGTTACCTTGTTGCTAAGGTTTGTGGATATTGGTATTAGATCTCATCACAACCTTGTGCAGATCTCCTATTCTGTGTCTTATGCACGCAACCACAGTCTTTTCTTTAAATGCAATCAATATAATGTCTCCACTAGCTTCTATGAAACTTTTGTCTCCCAGTAAAAAAAATCTATACCAGTTGTAGCCATCGAGATCAAGGAAACTATTGTAATAGACAAAAAATTTTGTGGCATCCAGAGCAGCTGGAAGAAGTGAGATACTCTGAAGTGTGTCAAGTCAAGGGACGCTTTATTACTGTAACTATAATGACAACGAATGCCACAGAACCCGGGTCTTTGACACTGAGGGTGTGTTTGTTTGACTCCTAAACACATTCTGTGCTTGTGAGGATGCCTGATGTAGCCCGTCATTGGATGTCTAATATTAATTGTATGCTGTGAAGATCAATAACTGACATCTTGTCACTATCTTAGCAATGAAGCCACTGAGATGCCCTTAATTATTTTCTCAAATCACACACTAGAAATGAGTGTGTTAAATGAGCCAGCGGAACAGCATCCATGAAACCAAATCTATCGTAGCAAGGAACAGTGTTCTGAATCGGAGAAGTGACTTTACTTCAAACCTAAACGTTTTAAAAATGCTTAAATTCTTATTACTTGCCAGATTGGAAAAAAAGCAGATGTATAGCTCACTGAATGCAGTGTGTCTGTGCGTATGCAATCTTCCAATGCTGGCCAAGAGCTACAGCACTGTAAAATTGAAGACGTTTTTATGTGCAGAGCTGCTGGCTGCCTGTCACTAAAATCAAGACAGGACTTGTTTGATTAATCTGCTCTTTGTCCATCTGCGTATGTTGATAAGGCAGGATGATATAGTTGACCGCTACATCACACCAACCCACGGGGTCTAGAGCTCAGAAAGACATTTCAAGTTATGCAATCATCTTATTTACATATCACTTTGCATAAAAATTGAAATAAATGATGTTGGTATCACTGGACTGTGATATAACCCAGAAATACCAGCTGCAAGGACACACATTTAGGCAGAAAGCGACGGATAACTGGTCCTCAAGTAGGTGGTGAGAAGATTCTGAAATATAATTTTCCCAAAGAAATGATTAAATTAAAAAGGATTCGTTCTCTTCCAGCAGCTATTTACAAATTTTTACACAGTGGGGTGAGTTGATTTTTAGATAGCACAACGTAGATTTGCACTGTTATGCTGCAACACTCAGCTGCATCTGACCATAAAAATTGATGAAAGTCATACAAACATACAAATCTGAAAGATGTTTAATTTGATCAGAATTGCTTTATAAATTGCGGGAAATTCTTTTCATGTAGTGCTTCTGTTTCTAGAGGTAAAGGTGAAGTAAATAAAAGAAAAAGAAATTGCAATCCCCCTTCTCAATATTAACAGAATGAACAGAATGAAATTACTACCCCATAATAAGTACAAGAATAAAACAAATAAAATCTCAATATATACAAAAATAACAGTATCTACATTGCTATACTTCCCCATTGTTATTACTTCCCCTGTTTCTTATCTTTAACATCATCATATGAGATTGCTTCTCTACAGTTAGATTCATCACCTCATCCCTATTAGTCCTTCACTCAGACACTGGAAACAGAAATGTACTTCAATCCAACTGCAGGTGCTCATGGGAAATGCAGTCTTCCTTTAGGAAAAACACTACCGCTTTTGTTCACACTGAGCCGCCAAACTCAACCAAAACTGGAACTTCTTTAGTGTTTTAAAGAAAAGTAAAAAATAATACGCAAAAAAGTATTCCAATTGAGACTACACAGATAACCTAATTCAATATAAAATATGCAGAAACCTCCAGGTAATACTTGGTTCCTTGCAATAAATACATGTCTAAAGTGGAATCTGAGAGAATTCCAGTCTAAATGTTCTTTTATTCAATTTTATTTTAATTTCAGACATAAAAATTTCTATTATGAAATTCACTTAAATGTCCATAAATAAAATAACGTAGATATTTTGCAGGTTTATATAAAGTAAAATTGCCAAGCTTAAAAGCAGAAAAAGACAAAACAACTTTCATCCCTGAATTTTACGTCCAAATTACAACAATCATTTGAGTTGGTTTTAACACAGTTTTTTTTAAATCATAACCACATTTCATAAATAACTTTTCTACTACTGCTTCCATAAATGTTAAAATAATTAATAAGAAAAACACATCCGTTTCCCACAATACACAATTACTCAACCAGTGTACCGACACAGACCAGTGGACATGCAGCATTCAGACACTCATTCGCAGCTCTCCTCTAGGAGACCTCCATGTCCATGTCAATCAAACGCAGAGTAGAACAGTGTGGGGGAAACATTTGCATTAATTCCCCACTGCAAAACAAAGACAGCTCGACGATTCAGCAAATCTCCAAGAACACAACGCCCCAGAGCTTCTTGGGAGAAAAACTTCACTTATCAACTATCAGCTCTAACTTTACTGCATTCCTTGCCCTACTCTAATGAGAAAATGCATAAACCAAGGAGTAATACATACATGCCTAATCGGACTTACTTTTTACTCCTAGTTATTAAAGGTTTTTTAAGGATTTTTCTTTGGAATCAAGTGAAATGTGAAAATGACCTCTTAAAAAGGTTATAAATTCTAACGAAGGGGACTTCCTTCACGCTGGCAGGTATTTAAAAGGTTGACATTAGGCATATAGCTTGCTATCTGGAGTAATTTAAATTCATATTAGAGATGGATATAAAGGTCAACTGTAGCAAACTGTCACAAATCAAGGATCAGAAATAAGGCCCAGTTGTGAATCCAGAGATTAACGTAAATTTCCAGAATAAGATTAGCTGCCTTGTGCTAGATGTACTGACAGCGGCGATGGCGGATCAGTGCCATTTTAATATCATGCCTTTTTTTTAAATATATTTCACCAGTTGATTTTAGGTGACAAGGCTGTCACCTGGATTTAATGGGCAAGAAGATACGGCAGGAAAGAAGGCAATATACAATTACAACCATGCACTCTGGTTCTGTCAACCTGTTCATAGGTTCTGGTGACGGATGTTCGGAGACTTATTAATGTTTCTTAAAACGTAATAATCAAGCTTCGCCCTCGGTTTGCTTGTTTGGGCAACTTAAGTGACGTCACCATGAAGACACATTCAGTTAAAATACTAAGAAAACTATCCTAATGAACTGGAAAAATAAAAAATACACATAGGAATAGTCAGTATGGAAAGGTTTTATTAAGCTAATAACACATTGACTGACAGTTTGGTTGCATCACATATTAGGGAATGGGGGGACTTTGGTTTCATCCTGCAGGTTATTGTTGCTGGTGTGGAAGGTTGTCTTTGTGTTTTCTGGGAGTGTGGTTTGCTGGAGGCTAAAACCTGCGCCACGTAGGACTTTTATAGTTTTGGGAGGTCACTTCTGGTGGCTGAATGCAATGGTTTTAGGGGGTCTGCTTCTGCGTGGAGCCCAGTCTGGGTAGTACGTTTTTTTTTCTTCCGAAAAAACTAAACAAACTAAGAAAAAAAGTCGATTTACAATTTAAACACAAAACCCGAAGAAACAGGATTAATTAACACCAGTATTGTGGAAAGGTTAATAAGAAAGACATGAGGAAAAAAGTAACTGCTTTTCTAATTAGAAGAATTAGCATAATTAAATGACAAGAAAAAACAAAAAAACAGAACAATGTGTTCAGACAGGCGGAAGATTCTGAGAAACTTTGTGAACTCTCGAGCTATCTGTCTCCCTTACAGTAAACATTTTCAAGTCTCCATTTATCAATATCATGAGAAAAGAGTCTGTTATGGCCCTTTTTGATGGATGCCGAGTTCTCTGTGGTTTCACAAGCAGTGTGCAAACTGCAGCAGCTCAGATATCTGCAGTTTCAGCATCACTACCAGGTTTACTAATGGCTGTTTTTGATCCACTGATAGAGCTGATAAAATATCCTTCAACTGCAGGAAAATACTGTTCACCCTTTTAAATCAGATGATTGATCTTAAAACTTTTATAAATACTGTAGAAATACGGCAAGGACAAAAACATCAATCTCTGAATGTGACCATATTTACTATAAATCCTACATAGAAATGAAGATTTGTTTGTGTCACCTTATTTTTAGTGCTTCATATGTATGGAAAAAAACTTTGACTCCATTATTAGAGCCAATACACTTTATTCATACTCTTAAGGTTTCATTTCATTTTTTTTCTGATAGTAAACTTTGGTAAATTAAAAGGTTATTGTTTGCCTGTGATACCGACGTGAATTTCTATATAGTATTATCAGGTGATTTTCTTTAAATGCATGCATCCTTCCATTGTCACTACCTACTTATCATTGAAAGTTCACAGGTTACACCCTGGACAAGCTGGCAGTCTTTTTATGGGGTTAGAGGACAACGGGTTGATCTTTGCATCTCTTCACTGTCTATGCCATCAGTCTAAATTTCTACTTTGCTAAATGACTATATTAAGGTGTCAATAGGTAATGACATGGATGACATCTGGAAAGATAACCTGGGAGCCAGACAGATCAAGCAGCCAATAGGTTTATTGCCTGTCACTGAATACGTCTCGACAGCCGTCCGATGGAAACTGATGTCCATATCGGTCTAAATCCAGTTTTAGAAGAATAAGGTACTATACTTATTCTTTTAGACAAATGAATAATACGAGAAGGAGCCATTATTACTATAGTAAAGATGTATTATGTTTGCTTTGCTCTGTGCTTCTGTGTGAAGATTTTTGCATGACTTTAAAAATACAATGAAACCAAATCTAATTTCTTTTGCTGCTTTATTGTCCTATTGTTTGTTTTTCTTTCACCGTTTCAAACCAACTTTAACTCTCAGTCAGTTGAAAAAAAAATGTCTATTGAAAGTATGATTGAAGCATCGCTGGATTTGGAGTTATTAAGCTTCAATAAGGATTGTTAATACTTCAATACTGCAATATTTACACAACAAAAACTAAAGTACAATGTATTTGTGTTGTCCTCAAAACCTCTAAATATTCAGGACAGGCTATTTTCATTGTTCTAATATACTTTAATATAGAATAATACACATGGTGAAAACCACCTTAGGACTACCACAATATTACATCTACAGTCTAATTTATCTCCACTCTTATGTGTTCGACCAATCAGTACCAAAGAAAATGAATGGTTCTGTCCCAGGATTGGCAGGCAGTAAAGTAGCACTGCGTTTTTCATCTTCTTAAGCTGACATTTCTCAAGAGTATTTCAAATATGCCCTTAGGTAAAATCAACAGGTTGTCCTCGAAAATTTAAAAATGATTAAAGGAAATCCACAAGCACATATGTCTGAAAATTCTCAATCAGTGGCGTTCACTTTAAATACGTAGGCAAACCACATCAGCATTTCCTGTATAGATTTGTTTAAACGTAAGACATTTAGTTTGGTGTTCTCTTAAGTGTTGTGAGCAAACACGTTTTGAGATCAAAATGATATCTGTCGGTGACCTGCAGAAGGAAGATGGCTTATGTGTCGTGCTTGATATTCAAACAGGCCTACAACGGATTTAACTCTACGGTTGCACTGTGATGGGAAGCGACTACAGGTGGAGGCCATTCAGAAACTACAGCTGACATGCCCAGATCAAGCCTTCCAAGTAGGCAGACCACAAGATGCTAAGCGAAGTTTCCAAGGCCACTTTTCATATACAACTGTTTGACTGTATGATAAAAAAAAAAAAACGCCCAACTTTAAATTACATAATGTGCAAAAAGAAAAAGCACAACAATAAACATTAGAGATAGGTTTGCCTGCGACAAAATAGACAAAACGACTAAAGCTCTGGAATAATGTTTTCGAGTAATTATTGCATTTAATTATTTCTACTATTGAACAACACTCTCAACATAATTATAATATGCATATAATAAACATAGAATTTTTTTTTTCCAGTCAGTACAGTAATACCTGCAAAATGGTTAATTTGCACAAAATAGTTTACATATGCCATAACCTTCATGTACTTGCTGTTTTCCTGTGATAGTTCTTGGCTTAAGAACTATCACAGTTTAGTATACTTTCACACTTTTTTTATCTTAGCTTATTATTATTTTTTTTATTATTATTCTGAATCTGATCCAAACTGTCAAACAAGAGGCGCTGCTGTTTGTTTAATTGTGTTTTCTTGTGGAGATAAACATAACAAAAATATTAGATATCAATAAGTGGACTTAAGTTTAAAAATATTAAATATGTTTTCCTAATTTTTCCAGGACTGTTTTTTTGTATCTGCGTAATCTAAACTGGCATTGCTATGTCAGCGTGTCACAATGCAGAGGGACCGTGTCAACAAATGTGTCAGTGTGTGGCTGCTCTGAGGCCAGACAGCCGCCCAGACACCAACTAAGGCAGATATTTATCCAGTTGAATCAGCACTCTTGGGCTACAAGGAGGTGGCAGCGCTGGTGGAGTTACAGAAAGTGGACGTCACAGGGTAGAATCAGAAAATAGCTGAGAGAGACAAAGATGCGTTGTGTGATTAAAGTGGGAGGACCTGAGAACGATATTTCTAGATAACCTGGAGAGATGGTGACCAGCACAACAAACAGAGAAAGGTTGGACGTAGAAGGGTCAGTTCCAAAAGGCTTGAAATGGTGAAAAAGGAGCGTACATTCACCAATTACTAACGCAAGAAGAAAACCAGCTATAACACACGTTGATGACTAAAGACATGAAAGAAGATCCTCACCAGAATTTGCACAGTATAAAAGTAAGAATCTAAAAAAATAATAATAATAATTCTAGTGCTGAGCTGAAATGGGCTTTTATCTTTGTTCAGGTTTGGAGGGCTGCTGTGAGTGGGGCTAAATACAGAAAGAGAAAAGGCTCAAAAGATACTAAAGGCAAAATTTTTTTTGCCATGCAACAAATTAAAGTTATTATTACTTTAAAAAAAATAAAAAAATAAAAATGGCCAACGATTATCCAAAATGTTCCATCAAAACTAGAAAAAACAATCATAGTTCATGAATATACAGCTTTTGCTAAATAATTATGTCTTTCCTTAAGCTTTCACTGTAGCTCATAATATCCAAGCTAACACTTGGGAAACATCTTTAAACCAATCATATGGTTCATAAGACAGCAGGCTAGGAATCTAACAGACAGCACTCTACATTTAAGTTTAACTCCTTTATGACCCAAATATTTGACATTAGTGTGCAATGGTTCTTTTGAACATCAGTGAATGGAAGTAGCTAAAAGTCTCGCTTAAATTGACATATTTATTTCTTAAACGTTTTAGTTTGATAGAAAAACTCCAATTTAAATAAATGTGCCATAAATCTTGACAATCTCCAAACAGGAGATGTTTTGTACCAGGAGGGCAACCTGATTAGTGAGAATCAACTAAAAACAACACATCTTACCTCGTAGTTGACATGCTTGATCTCTTCATTGGTTAAGATGACATCTTGGTATTCCTTAGCCCTATTTTGTTCTTGTCAGTAAGGAATAAATAAATATCCTTTGTTGCATTTTGATTCTCAATATGAGTATATTAGCAAGATTTTTAATCATTACTGATTTTACTTTTACTAATATCAACAATTTTTTTTGCTATAATGGGATTTTAGAAGATAGTAAGACTGCTTAACTCGTCGCTTCTTGTGTTTAAGCAGAAAGACATCAACTTAACGTAATAACGTCAGGAAGCACAAAAATGTTTACGGATTGTTAAAGTAGGCAATTTCTAAAGTAAGTTTAGGCTTCTGTTTGCGCTCAAGGTCCAAAAAACTCAAACACAAAATAGAGTTTTGTCTCTCAGACAGAACGATGCTCAATAACCCCGAGCATCTCATGCATACTTGAGCGCTTTAGTCTTTAAAACGTGAAACCTCTCAGCCTAATGTGTAGACTGGGGTTAGTTTTTTTTAGCCAACAATAAAGCCCAAGCACTTGTTTTGGGTCACATGGATCTGAATTGATCCAATTATTATCTGCGACTGCTAAACGTGTTCGGAAGAGTCAAAATTCATAATGTAAAAAAAAAAAGAAGAAGAAAGTGAGTAAAGCTGTTAATAGTTGTGGAAAAGTGAAGCATCAGTTCTCTAAGATTCTTGGAAAACTCTACTGTTCAACTTGTTGCCTTTTACTCTGTTTAAAGATTCCTAAGCTGAGAAATCTTATAGGAAGTAAAATCCATAGTCCCTTCTCAATAATAAAAAAATGCCATCGGCGAATCAACAGCAATGTAATGTAAAGGGATTGTTTACATTTTTTCATTTTGCTGCCATCCATGTGATGAAGAAAAACAGGATCAGTTTTAAAGACATTAACATTCATTTCAAACTTCTCATTGCCCACAGCCTGAATATGATTTGTTGCTTTATTTCAGAGAATGATGCCACTTTATTTATGTGTCGTCTGAAGCTTCATTTAAGTTAAAGATGGCTCGCTTACCCATCTCGGGGTGATGCCTTCCCTCAACAGGAACGCTGACTGTCCGACGCAGTAGCTTGTTCCTGTGGGACTCTGAGCGCCTCTCGCGCATCAGCAAAGGATGTACCTGCAGGCCCAAAACACAAAGTCAGTACAAAAGACGTTCCCTATAAATGCTGCAAGCTCATTTGTGGAAAGACTAATAAAGTAAAGCTACAAAAGCTTCATCCTTTAGTCTTTTGAAAAGCGCTTTCTTCAGTCTCTGCTTAATTGACTGACATTCCAAATTCAAATCAATATTATGATAAACTAACAAAGGATCAATATAAAAAATCTGCGTTTAAGGTCAGAAGGACTATTAATAAGTTGTTCAACACTGGAGACTTACGGAAACATCATCACATTCACAGAAACCAGAAAAGTGGAAGAAAAATAAAATAAAAATATAGATGAAATGAATCACAAAGGCTGCCAAGTTTGGCCCCACAGTCCCCGAATTCATAAAAGCAAGACTTGAGGGGGAAACAAATGGAAGAATGTGACGATCTAATCAGAAACATTGGAGCCTTATGAAACTTCTCAGCTACATCCAGAAAATAAAGCACGTTCTGCAGGAGAAAGATCTATAAATCTGAAGTGTGTGCAAGAGCTACTGTGCCTGGACTTTCACTTGACACCATAAGAATAAATTCCTATACTATATCAAGCTTTTGGTATTTCTGAAAAGATGTAAATTTTATCACAGTAATATGCAAAAAAATGGTATTTTCTCTGATTGGAGTCAAATATATGTTTTTTTTAATCTTATTTAACAAGTTAATGACTGACTTGACCTGTGAGTACATGGTTTTAATTAACAGCAGAATGTCAAATATGCTCTAATAAACTCCGAGTGGTATCCAAAAAAACAAAAAACAAAAAACACAACTGCTGATGTAAAACAAATCTGGGCAATATTTTAGTAGAAAATATTACAAAATTATAGATGATGATGAAACGACAATGATCTTGTAAAACAAGAATGGTACAAGATTTTCTGTGGATTTTCTCCTGACTGTCTGGATCCATACAGTTTTAAAATGATCTATTCAGGCTCAAATATTGTTTGCGGGTCGTAAGGGAACCAGTCTCAGCAGAGATGCCCAGACTTTCTTTTCCTCATCAAGCCCCTCAGCTCCTCAGGGTGAAACGTTGAGGCATTTGCTCTGAGGAACTAATGATGATAAAGCTACCTTAGTAGGGTCTTATGAAACTGGAAAAGTGCATCTCCCGGAAAACTTGCAACCCAAATTACTTGATTATAGATCACATACAAACCTAAAACTGCACAATGCCCCAAAGACCCCTCCCTGCCTGAGGCTCTCAACCAATTCTACGCCCGGTTTGACAACCGTGACACCCTCCCCAGCACCAGAATAACAACTCCACCAGGAGAAGAGCCCATCAGTGTGACTCCAGCAGAAGTAAGGAGGACGCTGAGGAGGATCAACCCCCGGAAAGCTGCTGGCC